>LPNX010346509.1:783356-913022 GCA_001517045.1 Pseudotsuga menziesii | reverse complement strand
CCCCCATTGCAATGAGAATGGATTGATACAATGCCCCATATGCTCTGCTGATGCAACATATTGATAATCTTTAAAATACCAGACTGGAAAATTCATTGGTTTATTGGGTTCAGATCATATGGGATGCTGACAGCCTTTGAGTGGGTTGAACCTCTGCGCAGCAGGCCTAATTAAGTCGCACATCATAGTTCTGCTCTAAATTTCTTTTAGTGGCTTGATACTTTGCTTTTATTTTGCTATTCTATTTATCATTGGAGTTCTGCAATTCGACAACAATTTCTGTATGGAGAAATTCCGAAGCCTGGATCTCAGGTTAGCTGCAATAGCGGTTGCTTATCAATTCCTTAGTTCGATGCATATTTCGAAATTACGTTGAGCCCCCGGAGACAATAAGGCGGGTAGGTGAAAAGTTACATATGATGTCATTGTTAACAGGTGTCGACCCAAATCCAGATAGCAAACTTCGAGGATGACATCATCCCTGCTTAACCAATAACAACACAAATAAATACGATTTTAATAAATTTAAAAATTGCTATTTTTCATGTTACAAAGTTAAACTTTAAAATAGAGATTTTACTCCTTTAAATATGCACCGATATGCACCAACTAATACCCAAAGTCAACGAGGTTTGAAATCGAAAGATTACAATATACCAGCCGGAGGCAGGTATAAAAATTATAATTTTTTCTCATAAAAATGATAATAAATTAAAAATGTTATAATAAATTTATTATAAAATAATTTAAATTACATTAAAAATAAAATAATAATAATAATCAATATAGATTGATTTATTTAAATCTTAATTTTATTAAACACATGGAAAGATCAAATCTCTTGAATTGTAAACCCTTTCCTCGCACTTATTATGAGACTATGTTATGATATTAATAATCAATAAACATAGAATTCTTATTACCATCTTTATTGTTATTATTTATATATAAGTTTTATAAGCCATAAAAAATATAAAATAAACAATATCACTAATGGAGTGTAATAATTTCCTTACATATTCTATACATGATGATTTAACATACTATAACAACAAGGTTGAATTGTTTATCAATTGAATGTGAGTGGATTTATTAGAGCATAAATTTTAATTATCATTCACGATTTGGTTTTTTTATATTTCACTTACTATCTAACTTATGTGGATTTATTGTAGAGAAATTCACCATCGTTATCCCTTTCGTGCTATCATTAGACTTTCCTATTTTGTTGTTATGTCGTGCGATAGCAGGATATATATGGACGGTTCGAAAACATTAGTTTTACCCTAAATTTCAATTTTTTTTAAATATACAATTTCATATAGTTCTAATTTGATATATTAAACTAATTTCTAGTAAAATGTATTTATCTGAAATCCAGTTGGTTATAAAATAGTGATGTGGATCTTGAATTTGGTGCCCCATAAAGAGGGAGTGCAATATTGTCAGCAACAGTTATGAACCTCTCCATAGTTTTTTGCTTGATATGATTGTAAAGCGGATCCAGGTGGTGGAATTTGAGGACAATCCCGAGATGCACATATTCTTGGATTTCGTGCCAGCAGATGTGGCGAAGAGATTACCTCAGAGTTTTCCACTAGTCACTTATTACCGCCGTTCAATAAATCCACTTGGATTTTGGGCTTTGGAGGGTGGGTTGGGTTCGTTGTCGAATTTATTTGACAAGCTCTTCTGCTAATGCTTGCTCAGAGTAGTTGTGTTTATTCTTAGCGCTTGTTTCTAGATTGTTTGGCTTCAATACACTCGACCTCTGCAGTTGTTTGGCGTCGTCCACAACTAAGCATATGCCTTTCCTTTTTTCTTCGTTGGTTTATTTCGGATCTGGTTTCGTTCTCTTGATTATACGTGGTGTTCTACTCTACGACTGTGAACATGCTCTCTTGCGTGTAGTTGTTTGGCGGTCGGTCAAGCCTGTGTTTGAATACGTAGGTAAATGCTAGTCTTTTTTCCCTTTTGCTGCTCAAAGTTTTTGTTTGTTCGTCAGTATATTTGTTGATTCATTTAGTTTTGTCTCTGCATCGTTCTTCCTGTGCCAAGCTTGGGTGGTGACAGTGGTGGTTAGGATTCGGTGGTGACAGTGTTGGTTAGCTACTCATGTCATGCCTGCTTCTTATTGTGGTCTTCTCCTTCCACGGTAAGTGCTCTCTATCTGAATACAAGTTGGCAACAAAAATATTCATTGCATGAGTGGTTTTTTGTTGTCGACGAAATTTTGCATTTATCACAGCCTGGGTTTAGTTCTGGACATTATATCAAGCTGTGATTTTGGTGTTTTATCTCTTTTTAGCCATATATTGTTGTGTGGTTTTCCTTTGTTTATCTATTGTGTGTAGTTTCCTTTCATGCCTTTTCATAAATTTAAGGAAAGACTTGCAATTTGAACACCTCTCTACTTGCTAGTGGCTATAGCTAAAGACTTGGAAATCTCCCAGGTGCTTCTATCCCAATCGGGCTCCCAAGATTTTGAGCCTGCGAATAGAATATCCAAATCTCACTATGTCCATAGAGATATCCTCCAACTCTCATGTTCAAAACCTAAAGAAATACCTACCTGGTTTCTCTCATGATCAGCTGGTTGCTCTAAGGCCTATCTAGAGTCGAAAGGAACCCCTAGTGTTAGCTATAGTATGGATGGTTATAAATGGAGTAAGGGAAGAGAGGAGCAATTTTGGTGCAATGTTTTTATAGATAAGATGAATAGGAAATTTTTTTTTAAGGAAAATAAGTCTGCATTGTATTAATCTGTCACATTAATCTAGGGACTAAAACACAGTCTCATAAGAGATTTCCGACAATTAAGCATGAAAATGGCATAATGGTGCTGCAATTGGAGTAGCATCTCTGTATAATCAATGAAGAATGAATAATACAATACAATGGTCATGCAAGATGCATGAATGCCAAGACAATTCGAATTCCCAAGGAAGTCATTCAAATTGAATGAATGGGTGTAGCTTAACTGAATGTAAGCCACAGTAAACACACCTAGTTAACCAACTGGTCAAGTCTTGATTGACTCAACTGAGTCCTAACTAAAGTCAGAGTGTAATGGATGACTGAGTCTAACTAAAAGTAGCTCAGACACATGTCATTGCATGCCAACCAACAAGTGGTAGCGCATCATTAACTCCAATGAACCTCGATGAGGTTAACTGAAGTCAAACTGGTCATAAGAGGTGGTTGGACGTGCCCAGTTGACTGCAGTTCATAAATATTAATAAAAATAATCAATATAATGAATGGAGGCGCCTTCACCACTTAGCTTAATTGATTGTAACAATCAGTTAGAAATTAGGTGCATTTATGACACTCAGATCACCCCTGGAGTGCTCCTTGTTTGAAGGAGGAAGCTCAGTTAGCCTCCCCGGATAAAGGAGAAGGCTTAGTTGGCCTCCTTGACTGAAGGTAGGAGTGGGTGTGTTCATGCTGATGTCATAGTGTGCTCATATGATGCCGATTAAGTTAATAAAACTTAGGATAGTGGTTTAACAAGGCCAAATTGACCAAATTAAGTGTGCATGTTGGGTAAATGTCTCCAACACCCCCCTTAATATATTCTCAGGAGAAGTAAAATAAAGTTCATGAAAATGCTAGGGCCCTAGAAACAAGGCCATAGGTCACCCTATACAATAATGTAACTCAAACAATGTTAAAAAATAAATCTAAGTGAAGAAAAGAGGGAAAACCCAGTGGGAAAAATACCCCCTCAAGATGAACACTGAAAGTAGTGTGATCACCCTGATGAGCTCACCCCCAATAGTTAACTGAGGTAAGTGAACTTCTTTTCTGAAAAGATTTTGGTGAAGATGTCTGGAATCTGCTCATCAGTGGGGCAGTATTGCAGAATGATGGTCCTGTCATGCACTAATTCCCCGATATAGTGCATGTGTTCTCTACATGCTTGGTCCTCTTCCTAGTAATTGGATCTATGGATATCTTAATAGCACTTTGATTGTCACAAAAGAGGACAGTGGACAAAGTACTACCAAGATCAAACTCTGAAAGAGTTCCTTGCAACCAAATAGCTTGGATGCAAGCATTCATGCGGCTCCTCGATACTCGGCCTCTGTTGAAGACAATGCTATGAAGGCCTGATTTTTGCTAGACCAGAAAACATGAAGACATATCCGGAAGTATACTTTCGATCAATAGAATCACCCGCCCAATCGGAATCTGTGTAACCAACCAGCTCTAGCTCAGAGTCTGCAGCATAGTGAATACTGTAGGTCCTGGTTCCCTGAATATACTGGAGGATCCTCTTTGCTGCCTTCCAATGAATATCATGATGCTGCTGCATGTATCTTGACACAACATTCATGGCATAACATATATCAGGCTGAGAATGAGTCAAGTAGAGCAAGCTACCTATCAGCTGTCGATAAATAGTGCAGTCCATGGGAGGTGTCCTTTTTCCTTCTTCAAGGCTGATCCCTGAAAGGAAAGGGAATGGATCAGCCTTACATTCTGCCATGTTGAACTTGAATAACAGGTATGATATGTATTTGTATTGAGTGACCATTATCCCATCAATATTTTGCTCAATTTTGAACCCCAGAAATTGCTTAAAGAGCCCCTAATCGCTCATTTCAAATGCATTGTGGAGAGTAGTTTTGATTACTAAAATAGAAGTAACTATGCTACCTATAATAAGTAAGTCATAAAAATATAAAACAATAATAATGAAATGACCATCATACTACTTTATATACACATTCGTATCTTATTTACACCTTTGGAAGTTTTGCGAGAGAGGGAAGGCATCCATCTTGGAATACCACTCTCTCGGGGCCTGTTTTAACTCGTATAGTGACTTATTTAGTTTGCAAACCAAAGATGGATAAGAAATGTATCTCTCAATATGCTTCATGTATATCTCCTCATGAATATCTCCATGTATAAAGGTAGGCTTAACATACATATGATGCACTTCCCAGTGCTTAGATGCAGAAATTGCCAAAACTAGGCGGATGAAGTCCATTTTTGCAACTGGTGCAAAATTCTCATGGTAGTCCACACCTTAGACATGGGAGAAACCTTTTGCTACTAGCCTTGCCTTATATTTGCAGGTTGTGCCATTAGCAGCAACCTTAGTCCGAAGCACCCACTTGCATTGAACCAATTTCCTTCCCAGAGGAAGAGAAACTAGCTCCCAAGTAGTGTTTTTCTGAAGAGAATTCATCTCTTCGTCCATGGCAACTTGCCATCTCAGATCCTTCCGAGCATGGTAGTAAGACTTAGGATCTAAACTTATCATTAAATAAAATATTCAGACAGCAAATAATTAGGACAAGAGAGCTCAATACCTGCTCTTTGGAAATCAGACCGAGTTCTCCTTGGATCATCTGGATTTCCAATATTATCACCTACGGATGAGAGTGTCTGTCAGGCCCAAGTTGGGAGATGATTTTGTAATTCAGGTTCTGATTCAGCTTCTGATGTTTTCTTTTCACTAATATTAGAAATCATAGGATCCAAATCAGGGTCATCACCCCCAATTCCATCATCCAAATATTCAGTAGAATAGGAAGGAAATTCAGTTGTTTTCTCCTTCACTAGTTCTACCTCCTAAAGAGGCTCATCGAACATGACACTTATTTCAATGATGATATATTTTGTTATGATATCTAGCAGCTTGAAACCTTTAGATTCATCAGGATATCCAATAAATAGACATTCGATGCTTTGTGGTTGCAAATCCCTCCTTTTATCAAGCGGAATTTGGGCCCAGGCAGTGGACCCAAACACCCTCATATTTGACACATCCGGCTTGTGTCCGAAATATGATTCAAATGGGGTCTTCCCTTTCATGGATAAGTGTGGAATTCTGTTCTGAATATATTCTATAGCATTCATGGCTTCATCCCACAAATTTGTAGCCAACTTCTTTGATTCCAGCATACAAGTGGTCATCTCCTTGAGAGACCGATTCTTCCTCTCTGCTACACCGTTCTGCTAGGGAGTGTAGGGGACTGAATGATGGATCTGAATACCAATTTGGGAACATATATGCAGTAACTCATTATTGATATACTCCCCACCATTATCAGATCTCAAAATCTTGATCTTTTTTCCAGATGTATTCTCAATCAAAGCCTTCAATTTAGTGAATTTTTCCAAGGCTTCCAACTTCCTTTTGATAAAAAAGACCTGTGTATCTAGAAAAGTCATCAATGAAAGTGAGAACGTACCTTGATCCATTCATGAATGTGATAGCCATGGGACCACTGGTATCAAAATGTATCGGTCCCAAGATGCATGATGCTCGGCTTGCCTTCCCCCAATCAAACTTATGCTCAGGGTGCTTGCCAACAACACAACCCTTGCAAAGTCTGATGGTAGCTTTGATGACTGGGAGGCCTTCAACCATAGAATTATTTTGTAATTGCTGCAAGTATTTAAATTTCAGGTGGCCGAACCTCTCATTCCACAGTATACTAACCTCATTTCCATGAGTCACCAATGCGGTGGGCTTTGCATCCGCCACAAAATGAGAGAACTCGTAGGATTTTGCATGATGGTTTGCAAGGCCTTTTGCTACAAGTTTTTCGGATGCAAGTTCTATGATCTCTACATCATCTGGGCTAAAGGAGACTCTCTTGGGAACTCCCGTATGTTTCATTTGATAAACACTTAGGATATTTGATGCAAGAGATGGTACATATAAAACATTGGAAAAATAACCATGCTCAAGATCTATAGTGCCTTGTCCTCCGGATATGATTGTGGATTCATATCCCATGTGGATGGGGATGGATTTTGTAGTCTCCAAAGATGAGAAAGAGTCTCTTTCAGCCATCATGTGATTCGAAGCTCCAACATATATCAAGAGTGCTTTGGACTTCGAATTGCTTGCCATGAGAGCATGACCTCTTTCATGTTGTGGTTGTCGATCTTGCTGATCTCTCCTCTGAAAGCTTTCCAGAAGATTGATGTGATTTTTCTCAAGAAGAGAAGTAGCTTCATCAAGTTTCTTTTTCATGCAGGCATGTTCGGGGTGGAATCCCTTCCTGCAGTATGAACACTTGACCTTTTCCTTTCCATGATGCCCTTTGCTTTTGTTCTTCTTCGAGCTGGAAGGATCTTCATGCTGCTGGTTTTCAACTTTAGGATTAGGAGATTTGAATTTGGTTTTTGGGTTCTTCTGCTGCTTTCCTTTGCCCTTTAGATCTTTGGGCCTCGAGACATAGAGGGCTTGATCATGGGAGGATCTGATGATCCCCATCTAGACAAGCTTATCATGTTCACTTGTTAGGGACTCAATGAAGGCATTGAGTGAAGGCATATTCCATCTAGGGGTTGTGAGCTTCCCCGCATGGAATGTAGAGACAAACACTGAATAATAAGCTCCAAGTTTGGAGAGTATGGTGAGGATGAGCTGATCATCCTCCTTCTCCACCTTACATTACTTCAATAGTAAGACAATGTGCTTGAAATTTGTGAAAAAAACATTTAAGATCTCGAAATTGGAAAGTTGGAGAGACATCAACTCGTTTTCAAGCTGGTATACTTTCAAATCATCCTATTTTCCATATAGGGTGTCCAATTTGTCCCAAATTTCCTTTAGAGTCTTCAATCCCAAGAGATGGAAAAGAACATCCCGCCAAATAGAGAGGCACAAGAATCCGAATGCTTCATCTTTCTTGTTCAAGAATCTAGCTTTATCTATCACATGAGTAGGCTCTTCTTCAGTGTCCATAGTGACCTAGTAGAGTCCTCTCGCACGTAGCTGGATCTCCATATCTCCTTTCCATGAATGGAAATTGAACGGAGTCAAGAGTTCGACGGAAGAAGGCATCTAAAATTGTTGTAGCAAATGCTTTCACCTGTTAAAACCTGCAAATCACAACAAAAGGGGCACCGTAAGGTCAAACAACCTGCACATTTTAGGCTTTCATCACACCCAACATAGTTGATAAAGCAAGCTTGACCAACAATTCCTTAACTTGGGGTATTAAGTGGTAAGCCTTGGCTTCTGGTGCAGTGCTGTATTTTTGAGATTTTGCTCAATTTTTTATGCAAGATCTGTCAAAAACCATGTTTTTGAGAGATCTGAGCTTTGTCCCATTGTGAGCTCTGATACCATATTAATTTGTCACGGTAATCTAGGGACTAAAACACAGTCTCATAAGATATTTCAAACACTTAAGCATGAAAATGGCATAATGGTGCTGCAATTGGAGTAGCATCTCTATATAATCAACGAAGAATGAATAATACAATACAATGATCATGCAAGATGCATGAATTCCAAGACATTTCGAATTCCCAAGGAGGTCATTCAAATTGAATGAATGGGTTTAGCTTAACTGAATGTAAGCCACAGTAAACACACCTAGTTAACTAATTGTTCAAGTCCTTATTGACTCAATTCAGTCCTAACTGAAGTCGAAGTGTAATGGATGACTGAGTCTAACTGAAAGTAGCTCAGACACATGTCACTGCATGCCAACCAACAAGTGGTAGTGCATCATTAACTCCAATGAACCTCGATGAGGTTAACTGAAGTCAAACTGGTCATCAGAGGTGGTTGGAGGCACCCCAATTGACTCCAGTTCATAAATATTAATAAAAATAATCAATATAATGAATGGAGGCGCCTTCACCACTTAGCTTAACTAATTGTAACAATCTGTTAGCAATTAGGTGCATTTATAACACTCAGATCACCCCCGGAGTGCTCCCTGTTTGAAGGAGGAAGCCCAGTTAGCCTCCCCGAATGAAGGAGAAGGCTTAGTTGGCCTCCTTGAATGAAGGTAGGCATGGGTGTGCTCATGTTGATGTCATAGTGTGCTCATATGATGCTGATTAATTCAATAAAACTTAGGATAGTGGTTTAACAAGGCCAAATTAACCAAAGTGAGTGTGCATGTTGGGTAAATGTCTCCAACACATTGCAGACAGGTCAGCCTTATCTGTCGCCAGAGATGTGGTTTGAATCGTAGTTAGAGACCGAAATTTTTCTTATTGGTTTTATGATATTATGTTGCTAGCTTGTGCTCGGTATGGGAGTTTTGTTGGTTTATTCTATATTGTGATATGGAACAAGGAATTAACATCCCTTTTCCTTTCCCTTCTACTGTTAACCAACGAAACAAGGATAATATAACGGGTTTTTAAAAATTGCACAATCTTTATTAAAGCTCTAAACAAATAGTGTGATGGGTTTTTAAATATTTCAAAATCTCTCTCAAATCTCAAAACAAATAGTGAAAGGATCGCAAGTTTCTCTCTATATTGAATTGTCTATACGTTTACTCTATAACCTTGTTTGGCTACCAAGTGGTGGAAACAAAACTAGAAATCATTTGAGTGCAAACATATGGTATTTGCACTAGTTATGATCTTCATTAAAAGCATTGCAAGCACATAACAAGATTGTAACAGGTTTCATATGCAAGTAGTGGTTTTGATAGTGAGGTATATTCGCTTGGGTTAAATATTGTAGTGGGGCACTAGAAATACTGCATAGTATATACAAAGACCCAGTTGATGGTTATGAAATAAACCCAGGTGGATTCAATAAGCAATAAATATAGCTGAAAATAAAATAAATATTATGGGATTTAGATGGGTCTAGATGTAACGCGGATGTCACGCAGAGAAAACACGACAAATTCCAGAAAATCAAACCCAAGGAGGGTGAATTATAGAGGGCATGGAGGTGGAATGATGATTTCTTCATTTTACATAACGCTTCCTATTTAAGTTCATCTGGAAATAAATAAATGAATTTTAGTGAAATAAATTGGCAATTTGTTCATAGAAATAAAGCCCAAATGGTGATAGAATTGAATTCCATATCACAGTTTGTAAGTTGCAGATATATCTATACTATACAAAAAAAAAGAAAAAAAATTAGCCACCATTCTTAATGAACATCATAGGGAAAATCGTTGTTTCGTATCCATAAATTGCAAAACAAAATAGCCACAGTACTTAATGAACATAGTAAGGAAGATCGTTGTTTCGTATGCATACATTATAGAGCCGAGAGTGGACAAGACACAGAGCTAAATCTAAAGTGATTACTACACTAGATAGAAGGAAAAGAATTTACATTTATAGTGGAACTTAAATTATAGTGCGTCTTCAAACAAATCCTACCCTTCTCTGAGTAGCATGGAAACTCTTACAAAAAAATGCTTAGAAGACATGCCTAGCATTGAAATTCGATTCAAGCAAGTGGATGTAAATACCTGGTTGTGCAGTGATTAATATGCAATAAAAAAATCTAGTTAACACCCATTCTTGTTATGCTTGTAACTAGGAAAAGGAAATGATAAACCTATAAATGAATCGAGTAAATATTTCAAAACGTTTTCTGTTATTACCAAGTACTTGGTCGGTGCTCTCCCCATGCAACTTGGAATTCTGAGACCTAGCATAAACTAAGAAAGTTCCAAATTCTATGAGAGAACACTCCTCGCTCTGCTATAACCGTATCCAAGATTACCATGCAAATTAAAACAAGAATTATTTAAGGTATATAAACAATAAACCCTATGGTGCAGTGAGTGTACCTGCGCAAAAGACTCCAAACAATTGGCTTCGCCATCAATCGTTTCTCTTGTCAGAGAAATGAAAAAAAAACTCAAGACCTTACCCTAGCAGTCCTTGATTTTACATGAAGAATAAGACCAAATGGAAAATGACATAAGCCTACTAAGAACAATCAATAATTAGAATTCCCTGTTGTAAACTAGTTGCTGCGCTTAAAAACTATTCCAGCATGTTTAACTAGGTTTGATAAATGTATATACTCCTCATGCGTTCATGTTTTCCAAATTACCAATGGACAGATGGCCGAACAAAATTTCCGAGTGGAGTGTAATAGCAAACCAAATGTCTCCAAAGTTGATGTTGGAGCATGTCTACGCACGGAAAATTATGTAAAAAAACAAGCCTAGAAAAGCCCAAAGAACAACTCAATAAATGAATTACATATACATATGTGAGACATATCGCTATTAGTTTTGGATATGTAAGAAACATTGGTTATAAAGTTTTCAAACAACATTTAAGTATTGATTTTATGTTTAAAGAACATTAGATATTAATTATGTCGTAAAGTTCCCTAGAAACATTAATTATTTATTTTAAATTTAAGAAACAATAAAGATTCATTGTATTTAAGATATTTATACTTCTAACTAGCATGAAATCCTACCTAGTTCCCAAGCAATCAATAGTATGGGGTGCCCTTTTTTGCTTTGCTCGTCCTTAAACAAATGCAGAAGCCAAGACTTTAAATCGTCCTAGGAATCTTTCTCGAGTTTTGAAGCCTGATAGTTTCCAGTAGAAAACAATGAAACATTGCAATATTCAATACTAGATAGGTCTATCATGTTTGCGTGGTATAGGTCTCCAGTCTGCTCATAAATTTCATGTGGCACTTGGAAGGAAAGGATTCCACATTTCCCATATTCACAGTTCGATCTGTGAGGAAATGTATTTGTGGGGATACAAGGCATTTTGTCACCCATCGTAAAAGTTCAGACATAGGACAAATTCCCAATATAAGGAATTCCATCCTTGGGATTGAAATAGGTACTTTTAGTATAAGGGATTCTCCTCTTAGGGGCAAGAAATACAAAGGGTGGTGGCTATAAGAACCACCATTCCACTCATTCAATATCCTTGGATAGGATACTTCTTGCCATTTGATGAGCAGAATAACGGACAAGAAAAACTTCATGACATCTTGGGAAAGTCTATGTATTGCATTGGACAAATTGATGTTACCCATTATGAAAATAACAATGGCTGGTTGGGGTTCATCCATTGACCAACATTGGCTACCAGAATTGCTTTCTCCACAGTTTCATTTATTCCTACAAAACACAAACCCCAAAATAACAAGATTCTTGTTTCATTTTGAAAACATAGTAATATGGAAAGGAACAATATAGAAGTGAGCTGATCAGTTGGAACATGCCTTTGTCTAGTGGATGGCTTTCTGAGTGCCTTCTTTAGCGTTTTGTTCACTCTGTCAAAATTTGCAGAGGCGCAAAATTGATGGACATAGGCCGTGATTCTGAATGTATAGAGTAAGACATTGCTGAGACTAGCAATGATGCGAGGATAAATGTTGTATGGTAACGGGAAAATTTCCATATCCCACCAAATGTAAAGTTTGATGCCAATGGAACAAGACTCCATTGTTTCTCTGTTTTCAAATTCACTTTGCAAACAATTTGGAAATGGAAACCAGTTCAACGGTGCTCCTATATTGAAATCTGATGAGATACTTTTATTATTATAAATACGAATTGCTATGTTGCAAGAAAAAATGTAACTGTGCAACTTGCAAGTGCGTTGAACATAAGAACATTAATGTCCAAACATAACATATATTTTCACCTCTATTTGACATAAATACATCATAAATTTGTAATAAAAAATTCTGCTGCAGCCGTTTCCTTTCATCGACACCAACAAATGCTCAACAGTGAAGGTTTAAAGATAACATAGCATTTAGCATCTGTTTAACATTAACACATCATTAATTTGTAATAAAACATTCTTTGCAGCGATTTGTTTTGATGGACAACTGCAATCAATACTCGAAACTTCTTTTAGGCCATGTTCCATCTCATTTATGGATCATTAGAAAGAAAATCTAATGATAGTGCTTGCAACGAGGAATACAGCTTTTGCATTAAAGATGTACTTGCAAAATCAAATTCTGATTATGCTTTTCAATTCAATATTCATGTCAAATTTAATCATGGTTCTGCTAAAATAAATCTTAAAATAACGAGACCTTAAAATTTAGGCACGATTTCAAAATAAATGTTGAACTGATTTAAAATATCCACATTCAATCTATACGGATAACGATAAAATATTCTCTCTCGATAGGGATATAATAGATGTCTTATATATATATATATATATATATATATATATATATACAATACATACTGTTCTTCAATATTTTTTCCACTTTTACCAAGGAAAGGAAAAGAGCCTTCAAAAAATGTATTTGTTTGGGAGTCATCCACATGGAAAACTTGGCATTGTAATTCCATTCAATGAAATGGATGTAAATACCTAGTTACGCAGTGGTTGATATGCAATAAAAACAAACTATGGTTAACACCGATTCTTTTTATCTTTCCAACAATGAGTTGATAGAGCTATAACTCAATGAATACATCTCTGTTCTTACCAAGTTCCTTGAGGGTATTATCACACATAGCTTGGAATTCTCAGACCTAGCATAAAGTAAGACAGTTCCAAATGCTCCGAGAGAACCCTTCTCACTTTGCTATAACCATCAACATGATTAGTATGCAAATTAAAATGAGAATTATTGAATATGAAATAATGATAAACCCTATGATACAATAGGTATAGGTATGCAAAAGACTCCAAACAATTTGTTTTGGAGTCCATCGTTTGTCTTGGCCAAGAAATGATTTTTTTTTTCAAAATCCTAGCCTGTTACCCCCCGATTTTACACAGAGAATTATACCAAATTGAAAATGGCATAATCCTGCTAACAACAATAAGCAATTAGAATTCCCTGTTGTAAACTAATTGCTGCATTAATTTATAGACTACTATGTCTTGATGTTTTCCAAAGAGCTAATGGACAGATGACCGAACAAAAAATGTTCAAAGTGGAGTATAGTAGCAAGCCAAATGTTTCCAAAGTTGATGTTGGAGCATGTCTACGCAGCGAATATTATGTTAAATATAATGCATGGAAAAGCCCAAAGAATAGCTCAATAAATGAATTGCACATATGTGAATCCGAGACATATGTCTGTCAGTTTTTCCTGTTTAAGAAACACTAGTTATACATTTTTCAAGGATCATTAGATGTTCATTTTATGTTTAAGGAACATTGGATATTCATTATATTTAAGGAATTCATACTCTATAATGTAATGAATTCATTAGTTAAGCCAAGAGTGAACACCAAGTTGTATATTAATTGATGCTTTTGACATGTTTCTACCTTTATTGGGATTTAGGGTTTCATATTATTTGCTACAAATTTGATCACAAATGCATTTGAGTGTGTTACAAAGATGTGGAAAGCTCATTTTTATTGTGTCCTGTAGCCTATATATATATTTCATAATTATAGAGTTCTGTATAGTTCTAATTTAATTTATTAAATTAATTTTAATTAAAAAATCTATTTGTTCCAAATGTGTTTGGTTATGAAATGATGACATGTGCTTTGAAGTTGTTTTCGCAATGGGACGCAACGCAATGTCGTAAGAAATTGTCTCCATTCACCTCTATCCATGCGGTTATATTTACAAAAAAAAAATTGTGCTTACCTCCATTCATCTCTGTCGATGTGGTTAGCTTTGCAAAAAGTTTTCCTACTAATATGCAATGTGGAACCTTAGTATCTTCTTAGGCACCTTGATCACCTTAAGTTGGTGTTTTGTTTTTTGGATACCTAAGTGCAAACAATCGAATGTGACTGATAGCATTTAATCCTCGAAAATTGCACCAACTATATACAAATGGTTGAAATAACAATGATTCATAGACATTGTTAAGAAACCAAGATTAATGTTTTAATTAAACATCATACCGCTTTTACATAGTTCTAGCTCTTGTTCTTTGATACTTGGCTTGGAAAGGAAAATAGAAATAAAAAGAATTTTTTTACATAAAGACATTTCCAATTCTATATACTTAACAAAATCAATAAACACACAAATTTGCCTAGATATCTAAGATAAATACACCTTTCGCCTATAGATACCTAGGAGAACTAGAACATGTGTAGCTAGTTATTGTAAATAAAATGCTTCTTACTTACTTTTTCCTTTAGCTTAAATCAATTATCTGCTATAAAAAATCACAAGTTTTGTGGTCGTCTTCTTTCCCTTCTGCTACTTTTGTTCCTTTATATTGCATCTTCTTCACTCAATTTTTTTTGCGAATATTTTCCTTAATATATCTTCCACATATAGTTTGCAAGTGCACGTGTTTCTAGTTTCTTCCTATTGCGATACAACAAAGCATGGACAAAAGGAAACAAAAGAGAAAATAACAAAGTCCCTTTCTTCCTGCTCTAATTGTAAACAAATTTGATACAAACACACATGCAAATTGCAATACTTTAGACACAAATGCCTTTTCTCTAAAAAAATAGAATGGGAACAAATAGATAGTCATTTAGCTCAATCACACTTGTTTCGATTACAACATTTTCATTATAATGTCAGAGAATATTTGTTTGATGCATTGGTTGTTCTCGTGCATTTTTTATATACATCTACTGAAATAAGAGAAGGAGCTATTAATCATTTTCGTGTTTGTTTGGAAAGCGATGATCTTGCTGCACTCGAATAATTACAACAGACTTGGCATTTGAATACTTGCAAGAATTACATGGTGTTTTACATATTGATGAATATCTAGATAGTATGTCTCAAACTGCTTCCCAACCAAATGAAAAAAATCTTTATGGACTATGGGGTGAATTTTTTTGCATCAAATGGTTTTCTAATTGGTTAAAAGTACCATTCGTTGTTTGTTCATTGACAAAAAAAAAACATACCTTCGTTTCAATACTAATACAATAGGCTATTGCCACAATCTACTATTCCATGATCAAATACCAGCAGATGGCCACTTTGAGCCCTTTCTTACATATAGGAACCAACAAAAGAATGGACATATGACCCAACCATTTTTTCAAAACCTTGACATAGACACATGAAAAAAGAAGGAAGCTGAGATTTCCTTTTTGCAAACACTACTTTGTCAACAAAGTTTGCCATTAGAGGAAATTTGGGTTCTAAAATGGGCCTTATAAGAAAACGTGCCAAAATAAGTTTTTGTGAGTTGGAATTCAAGAACCAATAGAATTTCAATAAAATAAGTCAACCATAATGGTTGAATTGACATATTTGTCATTAAAAAAAACTACTTTTTTTGTTCGTATTTTCGACATATCTCATTGTGTTTTTACTCAAATTTCGATCAGGAGAGCTCGTTGGGNTTCTTCCTCCAAAATTAATCGATATTATTTTATTATTTTAACTATTATTTTATTATTTTCCTTAGGAGGCCCATTTTAGACCCCAAAATTCCTCTAATGAAATTATTCCTCAACCCAATGTAGATTTTCATGAGTCTCTTTTTGAATCTATTTGTAAATTTGCAACTTTATTTGACAGTTGTAGTCTTATAAAAGCAATTGCACAGACCTTTTGCAACTGTCTCCTTCGAAATGATAACAAAGCAACCAAAACACTAGAGACATCTATCATTACAAATATAGCCAAAGGGGAAATTTTCCTTCCTAGTTGGCAAGCATATGGTATACAATTAACAGAGCCATATTGCATTGGTCATATAGAAGGAGACCAATTTTGCATTCAATGGTTGTCTGAGATGCTAAATAGTAGCATATACCTATGGAATACTAGATCCAAAAATATTGTTGAAAAGTTTTTCCCATTGAGAAAATCATCTAAAGAACTATATCTGCTACAACAACCCATCGCAAATTTGCATTCACATTTCAAAACATTGACTAAGATCGCTATTGATGCAATGTCTTTGCAAGATTCAACTTCATTAACTGAAATTGTTGTCCATTTTCCAACAAAAAAACATAGGAAAAAAATGAAAAACTTGGCTCGTGAATACCACAATGAAAAAAACAAATGCATTGACTTGGAACCTCTGGCAGAAACAAAAAATATGGTTTATACCACAAAACAACAACACATGATTCTCAATGAGAAGCAAAGAGAATGTTAGCAACTAGACCTAGAAAAAGGTTTCTTCACAATAGACACAAACTCTGAACTGTTGCAAAAGACCTTCCAATCTTGCTATGTAGATTATCATGCAAAACATTTACACTCATTGAAAATAAAAATTCGCTTGAAAGGAGAAGCTAGACGTCATAGACACATGCAAATTAAAAAAACAAACAAAGCAATATGTCGATACTTGAAACTCATTCAAGATATGCCCATATACCCATGTGCCATTTGTGAACGCTTACATTTCAAAGCCAATATATGTACAATAAGAAAAAAAACAATATTATCAATTAGATATTTTGAATCTCTTAGAAACTTTAGTCTCCTCTCAAATGATAGCAAAATTTGTAAATTTTGTAACAAGAAACTAACCAATGGACATATTCCAACATATGCATCACCTTCACAAATTCATCATAATATTCTACTACCATCTGTGAGTGTGTTGACATCATTGGAAGAACGTTTGGTGTCACCTAGAATGACATTTGGACATATTAGACAAAGTGGCTACAAAAGAGCACAACTAGGCCTCACTGGAACAATAATTAACGTGCCAGCTGATTTAGAAAAGATTCTATTGGGATTTCCTATAAACCTGTACGACACAACGACAATTGTTGTTGTGCTAAAAATGAAACTAGAGTACAAAAATGCATTTCTGTCTGGAAATATTCACCTAAATGTTGTGATGACTGCACTTAAATACCTTTGGAAAACCAAACTCTACAAAGACAAAGGTGTTGTTGTCAACCATGATTGGGAAAAAATATTTAATGAAACAATACAACAAGAGCAAAACAACTTGTCTCCTCTTGAAGAAACAAAAACAGATGAAAATGAAAACGAGGTAGAGATGATATCTGAAACATTGGTGCACGAATATGGATAAACAAATCTTCTAGATGACTTGAGCAATAAAATAATAGAAATAACACCATTAGAACACTTTAGTCCACTAGGCATCTTTCAAGATAAGTATTCAGAGGAGTTAATTTTCCCTACATTTTTTTTTTGGATTTAATAGACTAGAAGGCATTTTCAATCGCTTCTCCAACAACATATAGAAAAATGGGAACTAGAGCACAAAATCAAAGAATTCGAGAGACATGGCACAAACATATTCTTTAAGAAAGTTAAAGTGATTATCAATCCGCATTGGCAAACCAAAGGGAAAAAAATATTCTTCAAGGCAGTTAAAGTGATTATCAATACTGCTTGGATATCAATCCGCATTGGCGAACTAAAGGGAAAAAAACAACAAAAAAAGAAGTAAAATCAAAACCCAATCTCAAGAAAATTCTTAGAACTACAATAGCATATCATTACTTGAAAGCTATAAGAACATCCCCTGACTGTCATGAAAACATCAAAAAATATCTTTTTGCTATGATTTGACAACTTGGGCCACCAACGTTTTTTGTAACATTTACAAGTGTGGAGCATATTTGGAGTCCTTTATGCATAGCGTTGCAACAAGTTACGAAAAACAACAAGGAAAATGCACCTGACAATTTGCAAACACGAACAATTGATTCATTGATCAGAAGACACCCAGTCATTTGTAGTCGTTACTACAGACATAAAATAGTAGCATTAAAGTATTTACTATTAAAAAATGATGAAGTATTTGGAAAGGTGGTAGATTTTTTCTTCACAACAGAGTTTCAACAAAGAGGAAATGAACATGAACATGGCCTTTTGTGGATTAAAGATGCACCAATCTATGAAAAAAATATTGACAATGAAATTACTTCTTTCATCAATTTCTACTTGTCAACAAACTCATCTTTCCTAGATGAGAACCTTTTAAAAATTCAAACACACCACCACACAAAGAATTGTAGAAAAAATCAACACTCCAAATGCAGATTCAACTTTCCTCTACCCCCTATTGAAAAACTGTAATATTGGAACCATTCGAACATAATGATACCCTTTTACAATAGAAAATCAAAGAAATTTTCTTCATTTTGGAAAGTCGAGAATACAAAAAAAAAATAGCTTTGATGATTTCTTAATGGAATTTGAATTAACAAGAGATGATTACATTTTGCTGCTTTATTCTTTGCTTGGTTGCTCTACTTTGGTACAAAAACGAGATCCTTCTGACATTCGGATAAGCCCGTTTGCAAATACGATACCAAAATTGTGGCAAGTGAATACAAATGGACAATTTGTGTTGGATGCCTATACACCAGCAACATATGTCAGTTCTTAGATAACAAAATTTGATCGCAATTTTACAACTAGCTTCAAATAAATAAAAGATCAATGTCTTGCCGATAATGATGGGAAAATTCAAACCATACACAAACTTTGCAACACACTTTTGTATATGCAACAAATGTCCATTAGATAAGCAGTCCATGTTGTTCTATCATTGCCTCTTTATTCATCATCAAGAAGGACAATTTTCATAAACATTGCACCAGATGATAAACAAATAGTTGTGCTGAAAAGGCCGTTGCTTTTGGAACAAGAGCTTGGTGATTCAAAAAACATTGTCTCTGCTTATATTTTAGACAAATACATTGCACGTCCTATAGAGTTTGAAAACATTTCGTTGGCACAATTTGCATATTCTTATTGCTCTATGCACATAACAACAATCAAAAGAAATAGGCCATGTATCATACGTTACATACATTACAACAAAGAAAATATCACAAGAACTTTTTTAGAGAAAAAATGATCCTCTATGTTACACATAGAGATAGATGCGTCTTCCAAAAAGCAAGTTCAAAAAATGATCTCAAGCATTTATGGTATGCAAAGAACAAATAGATGCTATTGAATAGAAGTTTGTAGCAACAACGTCAAAAAAATGGGGTTGCATTAATGCCACATCTGAACTCATTGCAAAAAACAATGTGCACGTCTCTTGTCCTGACTCATCAAAAAATAAAATCTCTACCATTCCTTCATTTGAACAATTTGACATTCATAATGACCTATTACACAAAAATCCCAATCAGCCAAAAGATCAAATTGAGCCAAAATTGTTTGAAAAACCATTTTTGCTTTCCATCGATGAATATCATGCTCTGAGGAAAACATTAAACAATGAGCAAGCAACAATTACAAAATAAATTATTACATGAAAAATAAATGACCCCTTGAGTCCAATCTACTTGTTCTTAACTGGTGGAGAAAAAACAGGAAAAACATACATAAAAAACAATCTACCATGGTTTATTACATTATTACGATAAACAACTTGAAAACAATCCTTTGAAAAGAAAATGATGGATTCTTGCATTCACTGAAAATATGCATACAATGTTGGCGGTGTTACAGTTCATTCTTCTATGAGATTTCCATTTGGCTCTACAAAAATGGTCCCTCTCAATTCCAATACACTTGACCTATTGGAAAAAGAATATGCGCATCTGAAAGTCTTGTTAATAGACGAAGTCTCTTTAATAAGATCTCGAATGCTTTTTAACATATACAAGAGACTAAGAGAAATTATGCATGTTGCAACAAAACCTTTTGGTGGTCTCGATGTTATCTTCCGCGGTGACTTTTTCCAAGTGCAACCTGTTCTCGATTCTTGGATTTTTGAAAAACCTATACTCCATCAACAAACATTTCCATATATCTTTTGGACTGACAATGTTAGATTCTATAGACTTAAAACAGTGGTCAGAAAAAAGAACAAGCAATTTATAGATGTTCTAAATAGAATACGAACCTGCTCACATACAATGGATGGCATTGAATTCCTAAACCACCATTGTTACAGAGAATCACCAATGGACACAACATTACATTATCCATTTCACACTAACAAAGATGTACAACAACATAATTCAAACATGCTATCGATTGTTAATCATGAGCCATTTTCCTTCATCACAGATGTTAACAAAATTGATCCACTGGAAAAAACCAAGCACACATTGAAGGCAATGGCATTTACTTCTACAATAAGATTGAAGCAAAACATGATTATTGAACTCATATCAGGAAACTACTCAACTGAAGATAGTTTAGTAAATGGTGCAGAAGGGTTATTTAGATATTATTCCAACAACAATCCCGAATTTATTTGGATTGAATTTCTGGACACAAACGTTGGCCTATTGGAGCACAAAAAAATGTGTTGCCTATTTATTCCCGAAATAAAATCTTCAAGGACACCAATCAAAAGAATCACATTGCAAACAACTACCAAAAATAACATTAGTGTCATGCAAACACAGTTTCCAATTCAACTAGCTTGTGCATGCACAATCTATAGAGCACAAGGTCTTACAATGAAGTAATTGGCATTTGATCCAAAAGCGATTAAAAAACATGGCCTTGTTTACACAACCCTTTCTTGCATCAAAGATATGAAATTTATTTATCTTTTAAATAGGTTACAGAAAAATAATTTCTCCCTTTGTCCATCAATAGCTTTTGAAATAGATAGACTACAAAAAACACGTTCATGGCATTTTGAATATGGCTTGAATTCGAGCCCAAATAGGAATCATTTTCTTGTTTGTTCATTTAATACTCGTAGCTTGTGTTTGCAAAGTGATAGTGTCACAAATGAAAATGAGTTGATTCAAGTAGACATATTATTTTTACAAAAGACACACTTGCACCTAGCACCAGACGAAAAAAAATCAAAGACAACTACAATTGCAAAACAACATTTTCTGTCCATGGTATTCTTACTTTGATTAAAACAAATATTTCCATTCTCAAATCTGAAAATTACGCAAACAAATCAATTGAGGCAATTTACATAGATATATTATTGGGGGCCACTCTCTTAAAGCTGATTAATATATACGCTAGACCACATGCTCAACTAGAAAGCCTCTTTCATATACTAGAGCAAATGTTATCAAACAAGATAAGAAACACACAATTTCTGATAGCTGGGGACTTTAAGATTGATATGCTGCAAGAAACATATTCAAAGAAAAATTTATGTCTTTTCATGGAATCAAGGTCGCTGACACATAAAACAGCAAAGCCAACAACTGTCTATGAATCAATGATTGACCATTTTTGGACAAACCTACAAACCACTGATCTTGTTTTCACTACCTCAGATGCGTATTGGATTGACCACAATTCCAGTTTCTTATCTATCACTGCAAATTTCAACTAGCTTATTCATGGAAACTGAGTATAAAATAGACATATACTTCTAACAGTTGTGCTCTTTTGTTCAAAACATCGACACCTCCTTAACAATTGCTTCCAACAACATCTAAATTTTTTTGCTACTGTTAGAAAATATGCTACATATGCGTTGTTCTGCTGACATGGAAAACACGAGAAAAACAATTCTAGGTTACAAAAACTCTTGTTAGATGCTTCTTTGTTAGAAAGAAAAAAAACCCAAAAAAAAATTGGAAGAAAACATTACCTATAAATTGATACATCAAATAACCAAAGAAAGAAAACAAATGGGACTTGATATATCGTTCACACTAAATATAACAAAAAAAAAACAAAAAAACAAAACATTTTTGTCACAAAAAATATTGTGCATGCTTGCTGCTATTGGAATTGCATTATGATTATGCATAGAAAAGGTAATTCAATTCAATAGTCTTTTTTTTTTGTCTATGTTATTTTCCCCACATTATTTTGCATGGTTTTTTTATATTCAATGCCACTTTAGACTTTCTTCATTTGTTTATTTCTTAACACAAATGCAGTGCATAATATTCTTGTTGCCTAGTGATTGCGGTGAACACACAAAAGAAATAGTTGCATTGTATCTAAGGTTCTCATGGAAACAATACAATAGGAAACTTCTCCAGTAGCAGACAAATTTTTAGAAACAAACAAACCAACAACAGACGCAACATCAAGCAAAGATAATTTCAAGAGGTTGTTCTTGCTCCTACTTTTTTGCACTATATACGCTCAAATTTTTATTAAACATGTGCATAGTTTCATTAACCTTTCTTCATTGTTTCTTTGACAATTGAAACCTCCTCATGTATCTTGATTCTATTATTTGTAGACTAAAACAAACACTAGTCCAACCATCTACCATCATACAAATCTGTACAACAACTTATGGAAATGCATTCGAAGGGGATGTTTTAGTTATCTATGGCCCTTTGCAAAACAAAAATAAGAATTCCCCTATCAAAACAAACATTTTGTATGCAAACTTGGTAGACAAAGATGGGCAAATGACTATCACATCCAGTGTTAATGACAACTAGATCAAACGATTTTCTATCTTCCTCCAGCTTGGAAACAATGTTTGAATCAACAAATTTGGCTTGAAAAAAAAAGGTCAATATGAATGAGGCAATGCAAAATATTCGATTGTCATCTTAACAAACACTACCATTGAAATAATTTATATAGTTTTCATAGTGTGAATACTTCCTCCAGATATGACAATTTCTAAACTTCTGTTTTTTGAATGATAGCTATGCTATTGGGTCAATTGCAGCAATAATTGTTGTCGCTAAGTACAACAACCGGAAATTTGATTTCTACATCAAATATGGTGAAACATCAAACGACCATGCAACTCTTTTTCCCCGCCTTGCAATTATATATGCACCTAGATCAGTCTCTTTTAAATTATTCACAAACAATAACACATGTTTCTTTCTTGCTTCTACAGCTTCAAGTCGGTGAAACATATAAATATCTTTTCTTGTAGGTGCAAGAGCAACTTGCATCTAATGATGCACCATTTTATTTTTCAAAAACATAGTCAAGAGTGGTGCAAGAGGCATTCATCTAATACGTACATCAACATCCACATTTATTGATCCAATAAATTATGACTATGCAATTCAGAATCTTGTGCCAATTGCTAAATAAAAAACAAAGGTTCGCTTCTTCTATACACTTGATTTTGTTCTCTACTTCTCGTCCCATATATGAAGTTGTTCATGCAATATGCAATTTTTTCTTCTTCTTGTTTTTAAACTAGCCTAGACAAGGAAAACATGTTTTGTGCTTCTGTTTCATTGAACAATAAAACAATCACCTATGTGCCTTTTTTTTATCATTTTTTATGTTATATAACTATGGAGTTTACAGGTCCAAGGAATTCCCAAAGCCAAAAATTTCTTTGTTCCTCCATTTAGATCTATCTGCAACAACTTCAACTTGCCAATGATACAAAATTTTCAGCTTGTACATTCTGCAAACAAGAAACATAAACTTGATATGAACACAACCTTGAATGCAATTTGGACACAACATATGGTTTGATAGAATGCTGTTTACGAGGTCCATTGCTGAAGAAAAATTTCCCAACAATTGCAGTTGTTTCATATGAAAAATATTGTCAAAGTGTTTCTTCTGTGATATTCAACCTACGAAGATTTTGCTAAGAAGGGACTTTTACCTTGGAAATGGACAACATAATAACTGATCTTGCAAGAACTTAACAACCAATACAAAAGCACAGGTTTACTTCTAATCATGTACCCCCCTTTAAAAAATAAATGGCATATCGCACTACCAACTTTAAAAAAAATAGTCTATGGGAGCATATTTGTTGGCTGAAATCAAATAGACAATTGTTTTTTGAACAACTACATCACTTGTTTAAAAAACAACTATTTTTCAATTATTAAAACAACTTTTTTGGCAGCATAGACATTTGTTTTTAAAGCAACTACATTACTTGGTTTAAAAAAAAAACTTGTTTTCAAATATTCAAAAAACATGTTTTTTGCAGCGCTTGAATTTAACTATGCTCTACAATGTTCAATTTTTTTCTTAATGGTCTCACTTTAGTGCATGTCAAATGTGCAGACCCAGCTATGGAAACAAGAAAAAAAGTTGCATCCGTTTTTGCCACTCGTGTTCCTAACTTATACTATGTTCAGATCTGTGTTCCTTTTTATAATTTGTATATTGTGCATAGAAATTTTTTTTCCAGTCTTGCATCAAACAATTTGCAGTGTAAAACACAACTTTAATTGTATATGCCACAATAACATCACTCCATTTTTGAAACATGGCTATGCATTTTTAGCATACCACACCTCTTAAACATATATCGATATTTTGTCTACTACAACTACTATTTCATATATTACACTGTCTTATGACATTAATATATGTTTTATCTAAAGAATGTTATGCAACATTTCATCTGATTTCATTTCCAACTTGTTAACTGTTTTTTTTACTGCATTAAGCCTTTCCTTTTTTCGGCTATTGATAATGCATCTCTAATTTTTAAATTTTAACTTTTTAAATCACATATAGGCAAATGCTACTCACTAGATTTCACCATATATGCATATGTGTTGTGTTTTCTTGTTGATGATGTATGGCTTGAATCTGAAAACATAAACGTCAAATGCAAACTTGACATTTTTAATACCATCAATATTCTTAGGTATTTGCACAAAAAAATATCATCTCATGCTTAGATTTTAGGATGCATTCAAAAACAAATCTTACACCTTTTTTTATGAAAATATGTTGATAAAGCATGTTTAAAATGCATGTGATGAAACTGTTGGTGTAGAAAAAATCATATTTCATTAGAAAGATTTCTTGGTTGATGTTAGTGTTTTTTTCCTTTTTTCACCTTTACCAAATGTTGTAGTGCTATTGTTTTCCATCGAATATTACAGCTCAATATTTTTTTTCATGAACATTTAATCATTTCCCAACAATTTTATGATAGCAATGATATTAAAACAACAACAACTTTCTTTTGTTAATGTTATGACACTAGATTTCAACCTAAATGGGAGGTAAAATATATATATTTTTGTTTAGCAGCCATAGAAACAAACCAACTTGAAAGAATTCAAGATATACAATTTAGAAATATATTTGCACCTCAAAAAAAAAAATGTTTCCGACTGATATATCAAATATTAGAATTAAACATTGACCTAGAAGTGAACAAATTCAATGTTTTTTGCAAACCAAAACTTTTGTTACTACTTGTTGTCCT
The DNA here is from genome assembly GCA_001517045.1 of Pseudotsuga menziesii. Taxonomy (NCBI): domain Eukaryota; kingdom Viridiplantae; phylum Streptophyta; class Pinopsida; order Pinales; family Pinaceae; genus Pseudotsuga; species Pseudotsuga menziesii. The sequence continues at coordinate 887,336 of LPNX010346509.1, read as the reverse complement.
TACTCTTCTTCGAATTATGAATTGTTTGGTAAAGTTTTATAATACGAATTCATGTGATTTGAGTAAAACTATGATTTCAGGAAAAAAAATCGTTGCAACTTTTAAAAAAGTTTTCATACAAAAAATGAAATGAACTTCCCCAATTATTGACTTTTCATACTAAAAACAACAAGCTTGAATACATGCAACCTTGAAATGCATAAAGATTCAAAATGAACTGTCATGTTTCACATTTCTTACTTACCTTTGATCCTCCTTAACCATTGAATAAATTAGTTTATATTCTTAATCTGATTTTCTATTTTGATAAAACTTCAAAGTCCATCTCTTGCTTCTGGTTCTTTGATTAATATCATCAATCACCAACTAACCATAATGTAATTTACTCAAAACTAAAATCTAGTTTTGAAATCCACAGGACATTGCCACCTCGTGGATATTGCTTTACAGTATAATAGTAAATATAAATATATTGTCTTCAACTTCTTCAATGTTTTATTAGCAACAAATAGAAATTGAATCCCTCGCCTATTTATTTATGTAAATATAATCCAAATAAGAAATAATCAAGGTTTCTTTTTTGTTTTATTATTATTATGTATTTAAATTTTTTAATATCTCTCTATATATACACACTACCATGTTAGTGTGACAGATGTTACTAAGGTCATTAACATAAATAACAAGTATTGATATGGTTTCCTATTGTAATATTTATTTATATGAGATTTACATATACCCATGCAAACATAAGTTGTGATTTGATTATTAAATTGAGCACATAGATATGTGGACAAACACACAACTCACAGGATAGATCACACAATTTACTCAGTTATTGAAGAATGAAACAGTGCAAAAATGGCTTGTAGCTGTGAGCGGATTTTCATTAATCAAAGAGTAATTAGATAATAATTACAATGAAGTACAATGGCTTAAATAGCCACAAGCAATTCAAATCCACATGAGGAAATTTGAATTGATTAGACTATACTTGACTATAGGTAACCAAGACCTTGTCTAAATCATTATCGGAGGACTCAATAGTTAACTGACCTTGTCTAAACCATTATCGGAGTTCTAAAAAACAACTCAAGTGTCTAATTCAGTGTTAACTGAGGCTAACTGACTGTGGTAGGTGAGAAATTCGCCTGTCCTGCATGCAGCCATGCAAGCCTAGCACTAACTGAATGTAGAGGACTCGAACTGAATGTAATTGGCTCCTAACTCATCTTGACTAGTCATTGACTGAACTCAACTGATGAAGGTTGGTATCGACACTTCCAGTGGCTCCTAAATTGTAGGGATTGATCTAGGAGGCTCCTAAACTGATGCATGCAAGTGCAATCAGTGGCAGTAGGCCTCAATTAGTGTTCCCCACACTTAGTAACTAGAATATGTGCCCCAATTAGGTCAAGTGGACCCAATGGTGCTAGTGACTAAAAATAGGCTAGATGGAATCCCGATTTAGACATGACTCATTATTTAGACATATGACCAAATTGGAAAAGGGATGATTAATAATCCTAACACTCCCTCTGAATGCTAAATTGGAAAATATGTGGGCCCTAGTAACTAAGACCATAGGTCACCCATTACATCAAGTAAAGTAAAGTAACTGCTCAATACAAGGAGCTGGGGAAAAAACCACATGGGAAAAAAGCCCCCCCTCTAATTAAGAAGGTAGAATTAGGATCAATCTGCTTCTTCTGTTCACAGGTATCCTGGGGCTTGGCATGTGAACCTCTCCATAATTATGTTTTGAGGAATCTTCCTCTTTGGAAGAATAATGATATGCCCAACTAAATCAAAAATATAGACAGATGTCGGATGAAGATTGGACCCATGTAGAGCAACTGAAATCAACTGATAAGTGAGAAAAGGTTCTTGAGGATTCAAAACATGTGAGGAAAATTCAAGAAAATGATATGTTTCATCCATGAACAACAAACCATGAGTGGTAAAATCAACCCCAAGTGTTAAGAGCAAGTGTTCAAGCGGATGCATAATGTCTTTCTCTTTACTAGTTCTGTGAGGAGATGAGCATGTGATCAATGGTAGAGAAGCACTGGGACTGTAGAGAGAGAATGCTTGAGCTCCATAGTCTGATATAGCTTCAAAAATATATAATTATTCAAAAAATAAAATATCAGCAACCTCATAAGAGGAAACTAACACCAAATCCCCAGCAACAGTTTTGAAGAGAAATTGCGGTACTTGATTTTTCACACCGGAATTGGTGAGAGTAGCTACAAGCATGACTGAAAGCTCTTGGATTTTAAAATTTGAACAAAATAATATCATATCAGAAATTAAATCATATCTAAATAGTTTCATAATAGATACAAAACTATGAAATGAAATCAAATCCCCAGTAGCAGTTTTGTAGGAGACTTGCGGTACTTGTTTCTTCACAAAATTAATGAGAACAACTACAAGCAGTACTGAAGATTTATGTACCTGAAATTTTGAACCAAGAAATATCATATAATATCCAAATAATATCATATCATATCCAATAAGGTTCATATCAGATCCAAATAAATGGTCAACCGAGACGGTGGATGCACAACTTTCTTCTTCTTCAAAATTCTGAATTTTGGTGCATGCAATCTTACAGGATTTTGCTGGAAGATCTAGATCATGGGGAGCGAATGTGTCACTCTTATAATATTATATTTCTTCCAAAATATCCAATGTTTTACATATTTTCACACCATCAGCAACATTAGAGAGAGAAAAATCAAATTCCTCTTCACTTTTGGAAGCAATTACTGGCAAATTTTGCACATAATTCAAAGGAAAATCACCGGTGAATGTTTGCATGGAAGTGCATCAGTATTTTTCTTCAATATCAGAGATTAAAATGTATTATTTTGTTTCATCCATATGAGGAGATGAGATATCATATATCTCATAAACTTCCGGAGCATCAGGAGAAGGAGTCACTCGAAGGAGAGTGTCTTCAATTCGAATTGACTGTGTAGAAGCTTCTGCTTCTTCTTCATCTTGAACAAATTCATCAAAGAGAGTGGGGGATGATATTTTTGGATCAAGGATGATTATGGTGCTAGATGTTCTCTACAAAGTTCTATTATGATCCTCGTCAATCATTCCAAAGGTTCTATCCAATCTTGTCCAGAGTTCCTATGGATCTATAATAGATCTACTAGGGTAGCGCAAGCTAGGAGAAAGAGCCAGTTTCATTATTCCAAAAGATGCATCACATGCATTTAGCCAGTCATTATCACTCTCAAAAGAATCTCTACCGAATCCATCAAACACCCAATAGAGATCTTGTCTATTCAAAAATACAAACATCTTCACCTTCCATTCAAAATAGTTCAAGGATTGGGTGGGAAGAGGAACTGATGAATTCATTTCAAAGTTGTACCTGCAAAAAAAAAAAGGGCACCGTAAGGTCAGACATCCTGCACTTTTGGAATTTTCTTCACACCCATATTAGTTAATCAAGCAATCTTGATCAACAATTCCTTTGCTTGGGGTATTAAGTGGTAAATTCTCCGCTTCTGGTGCAGTGCTAAAAGGAGCAATTTTGCTCAAAAAATGATCCAGTAGGAGATCTGAGGAGGAGAAGTGCCTTGTCCACCGAGGCTCTGATACCATATTAAATTGAGCACATAGATATGTGGACAAACACACAACTCACAAGATAGATCACACAATTTACTCAGTTATTGAAGAATGAAACAGTGCAAAAATGGCTTGCAGCTGTGAATGCTTTTCATTAATCAAAGAGTAATTAGATAATAATTACAATGAACTACAATATCTTAAATAGCCACAAACAATTCGAATCCACATGAGGAAATTCAAATTGATTATACTATACTTGACTGTAGGTAACCAAGACCTTCTCTAAATCATTATCGGAGGACTCAATAGTTAATTGACCTTGTCTAAACCATTATCGTAGTTCTAAAACACAACTCAAGTGTCTAATTCAGTGTTAACTGAGGCTAACTAACTGTGGTAGGTGAGAAGTGCACCTCTCCTACATGTAGCCAAGAAAACCTAGCGCTAACTGAATGTAGAGGACTAGAACTAAATGTAATTGAATCCTAACTCATCTTGACTAGTCACTAACTGAGCTCAACTGATGAAGGTTGGTATCAGCACTCCTAGTGGCTCCTAAATTGCAGGGATTGATCTAGGAGTCTCCTAAACTGATGCATGCAGGTGAAATCAATGGAAGTAGGCCTCAATTAGTGTTCCCCACACTTAGAAACTAGAATATGTGCCCCAATTAGGTCAAGTGGACCCAATGGTGCTAGTGACTAAAAATAGACTGGATGGACTCCTGATTTAGACATATGACCAAATTGGAGAAGGGAGGATTAATAATCCTAACAATGATGCAATGAATAGTTGTGACTATTGAGTGTTTAGAGATGCCCATGTGAAAGAATGCTTCAATTAATAGATTATTTATGCAAGGTATAAAGTAACAGGGGATGAGAGAAGCCAATAGACATATGATATATATGATGGTGAATTGAGGCAAGATAAGAAGGGCTTAACATGGCTTTATATTCTGACAACCTCATAGGTTTTATTATGGCTATGCTATCTATTGATTTTATAGAAGCAAGTTTTATAATTAAGAAGTAGGGACTCAAGAGGGTTGTAGTTTCTCATGGGGTTCGTATAGGGGTAGGAGGCTATTCATTCTTACTAGATCCTCTCTAGTGGATGGGCATGGTCACCATGATTGTGGGTGAAGTTACACATTTTTAGCTTAATTTTTTTCTCCTGTAGTTTTGGTAACTCTTATAGTTGCATTAAGCATAATAACCAATGCTATACTAGCACACATTTTTTTGAAGGAGAGGCTACATAAGTTGGGGATGTTGAGTACTATATAGTGCAGGTTCGTTTCTATTTTGCTGGTTGTAAACATAATTTACACAATAGTGGGTGTGGTTTCAAATCTCTGCATGGAAAGAGGTTGATAGAGGATGCTGGGTTGTATAATGTACATGTTTGGATCCATAGTTATTGTGGTTCATGTACCCTAGGAAATTTATAGTAATCATTCTTTAATCTAAACCATACCTAATCTTGCAAATATTTTATATCTAAAGCTTACTCTTTTGAATAGGAATATATATTTTTTTCCAAAGAAAATATCAACAACTTTGTTTCAATTCAAGATAAAAGTTACATCCATGATTAACAAGAGGTTGTATATGCATTTATGGAGTGGTGTGGGGAATGATCTCACCCAGTTACATCCCATATATGAAAAATGATAGTATAAATGTTGAAAAAATTCACGTATTCCATCATCAGACTAGCTGAGAGGTTCTAGTATTAAAAAAATTACCTGAGGGTCATCTCTCTGGCTAATAGGTGGCTTGTTTGATCAATGCGCTATAAGATGAGGACCCATTCTTATAATTTGCATGCTTCTTTTTCCAATAAGTAAACTATGAATTTGTGCTCATGATAGATGTGCTTGTAGATGATGTTGGTGAAGCGTCGAGAGAGCAAGAGTATCTTTTAGAAGATTTGTGCATGTGCAATACTTGGTTATCCAATCAATGACCAATTTTGAGTCCGAGAGGAACACTAAATGGATATGTTGTTATCCCTTTCCAAAGTGATAATTATGAGGACACTTGTGAGCTTGACATAGTTATTTGATTTATCCAATTCCCCATTTATAGGTGATCGACTAATCACATAATATTAATTTAACCTTGGATTTGTTGTTGTCAAGTTTCCTTATGATGCTCCATCACAAAATAATGTGGAATAGATATGTCTAGGATAAGAGGAGGAATAAGCTTTGTTTTCTATAATTCCTTTTCCTGCGAAGGGGGGAATGATACTTTATATGATATATAGTTGTTATCAGAGAAGGATCTTTATTGTTGAAAATAAATTGGTTTCTAGTGGACCATATGCCCCATACAACAATTAAGGGAGCCTGAAAATAGTCTTGATTGGTACAATGTATCTGACATGAGTTCCAAGCTTTGATTAGACCGTCTCCCTCCCATGATGGCCAAGTGTTAAATCTGATGACATAGATATATTTCATACCTCATAAGTGAAAAGGATTTTGAATAGTAGGAGAGATACACCCTCTTCATTATTTTTGTAGAGTGAGCATACACCAGGTCCATTTTCCCCTCACCTCAATAAAATGTCCCATGTGAGGTTTTCGTTGTTGAGTGTGAGCAGCTAGTGAAAAATATTTGATTTTGAGGGAGCATGGAACTTCCACAATTTTGTCTACTACCATAGGGAGTTGATTGAAACATCATTTTTAATGACCTTGTATCCCATCTTGACCTGATATGTGTATCTTGTAGGGTTGTGGATCAATATTAAGGAGTCAAGACGCTCAAATAGAGTGATATGACTCCTAGATAAACTGATGATATATCTGTTCCACAATTTTGCATTATGCTCTTACAATCCAAAGCTATGCATTGATTGCTAAGAATGGATATATATAGATGATTGATTATCTTGATAGATGTCAAAGAGATACCTAATATTTATAGAGTGGAGATTTAGGGACATCTCTCTAGGTAGGAGATCGATAGAGTTGAGGTCGACTATGGGATCTACACCTATCAAGATTGTTTGTCCATTCTCGATATTCCATGCAATGTTACTTCCAATGATGTGGAATTATTTTCTTATTTCCTTCCAAAAGAATGATCCCTTTGTATTGATTGAATCTTGTGTCCATAGCTATGATATAAAAGATAATGGAGAAATATGTTTGTGAAGAATACATTTCTACCAAGGACCCAAGAGAGTGATTAATCACCATTTTTTTGTTGCTAATGCTTGTGATAAGTGGGGAATATGTTTGATACCCCATTCCCATGTGCATTCGATTTTTAAAAGAGATCCCATTGACACAAAGGAGGAATGAGATCCTCTTTGTTCCCTAACCATAGGTATGAGCAAATTTTCTGAATTTGAATCAATATTGCTTTCAGTATTAGTGCCATAAACATCTAATAAACTGGTATTTCTTAAATTACACCCTTGATCATGAGTCCATCTTCCATCGAATTCCATCTATGATACCATGCACCCATTCTCTTCTTTATCTTGTCAATGAGCCAGATCCAATCTTTAATTTTGTATCCATTAGCCTTCAGAAGAAATCCTAGGTACTTAAAACAGGAATCAACAGATGCATTAGGGAAAGGTATAAATTTGAAGAGTAAGGGATGATGAGATAATGGGACACGATATAGAATAATGTAAGATTTCCTAATTTTAACTTACATACTCATTTCTAAAGAGAAGAGATTTAAAACTCGATCAAGAAAATTTGTCTTCAATAATGGTAGCTCTCTCGTATATGACGATATAATCCATAAAAGGGACTTGAGAGATGTGATGGGAACCTACAATTTTAACACTATTGAGAGATCCTGATACTTTCTCATGGTTGATGTACCGACTAACACCATCTGTAATAATGAGGAAAATCGTGGGAGAAAGTGAGCATCCTTGTCTCAACTTGTGCGAGGGTTTGAAGAAGGAGGATGTAGATTCGTTGACAAATATGGAAAATGAGACATTATGGTAATAGTATTCAATCAAATTAAGGAAGGAGTGAGGGAATATAGTCTAAATGAGAATGAGGTTTAAGTATAGCTAATTTACTTTGTCAAATTCTTTAGACAAGTCAATTTTGAGCATAAAAGTAGACATAGACTTGGTTTTTATCTAGAGCAAGGATTCTTGGGAAACCCCTATGGAATCACAGATGTTCCATTTGTCAAGAAGCCCAAAATACTCAGGGTAGATATTAGAGGAGAGTACATGCTTTCTCCTTCTTGTAACGTCCCCGACCCTTCGACTGGCGAAGAGGACACTACCAAACCATCAACTATCTTAGGGAAAATAGCCCCATGAACATGAACATGCATATAATGCTGAAATATAAAGCTTAAGACTTAAAACATACTAAGATGCATAATCCTTCATATACATAGCGGAAGCAAACATACGTTCATTCAAGCATACCACATGTTCATCATATTCATTAATCAGTAATATAAATGCAGAGACGGAATAGTCAAGAATACTCATCTTAAAAAGAATTCGTTCCACAACCAACTACGTCATTGCAATGTTCCACCCAACCATAGGCCAGCATGCTCATCAATCTCTCAGAAACATTGCCACCCCCGAGCTGGGCATGATTCCTCAAGGAATAAGGGTCAAAGCAGGCTTACACATAGCCAAGGTACACAAATCAGCCAAACCCACACAGTAGGGTTTATCAGGCTGTCAAGGAGCTAGGAAAGGCTAAATGCTAAGCTGGTGGCCTCATTGAAGAGCTAAGGACTCCTACACCAAAGTTAACCTGACTTCTAAGGCATCCACACACCCGACACCAGGAATCAGTCCTTTCTCTGCTTCACAGTACCTTAGGCCCTGACTTCCCTTTCCTATACTCTTCAAGGGTTGTGGAGAAGAAAGCCAGCAGTTTAACTCTATCTGAGTGGCTCCAAACACCAGTTTTCTTAAGCATACCCAGCCTCTAATCCTACTCTCAACAGTCCGAAGACCAAACACTGCATACTACAGTAAAACAAACAGTACACAACTCTATGAGGAGATTAATACAATAGGGTGACAACCCCAACTGACAAGGTGAACACAACTCAAGTCAATCAAGATGACTTAGAGTTGTTCTTGGCCCTAGCGTGGCCACAACAACTCGGTAGCAACCCAAAAAGGTACTTGCATACACAGCAACCAAAAAACTAGGGGAAGAAAACAACCATGCTTTTACCACTGCAGCAATGGGAGAAACACAAACTCACAACAAATCCCACATGGAGATGAAAAGGTCCAATTCTCATCCTGGACAAGGGAAACACATACGCAGACCCCCAAAACGTAAGGGCATACATAGTCAACCAATGTGGGGAAACAATAGCCTGTTATCAACAATGAAGCCATGATACACCTACACAGTCGAAAATGGAGGAGTAAATAGACCCTCAACCATTCATGAGAAGAACATACCCACCGGCCACAACCGTAGGAGCAATACCCACCCCGTCCTGAACGCTCATGGCCAAATCAGCACACCCTTGCTCTCTGCGTGAGGAACCACGATGGAGAACCCAAAATATGTGTGAGGAAGTAGAATCTCTCTGCATCAGGATTACCAGAACAACTCACGGTGGAAGGAAAACTAGCACCCTTCTATGTGAGAGTGAGCCAGACCCAAAACCTCTGAAGAAGTGGGATCGTGGAAGAGTGGAATGAGTGTTTTCTTTTGCCCCACGCGATGTGAAGAGGAATACTTTGCTGGTGGAGTGGGTACGTGGGAAAGGATCGACAATCCTGCCACTCCCACCACTACTCAACAATAACTGCTCCCAGATAGTAGAAATGAAATGGGTGGTCGACACATGGAAAACTCCCAATGACCCCCACGGGTTGGAAAACCCCCCCCTTAACCTTAGGAATCATGCCCTTTTCATTCAACATTGAACCGTCATAGCTGGCTGTAGGTTTATTTTAATTGATGTGCATATTTACATGATGCCAAAACTATAATGTGTCGGATAGCACGATATACCATCGGCAACGATCCCTATTACTGAAACATACATGACCAAATCGATGGTGGGGCTTTTGCCTTTAGCTCCACACTACGATTAATTACAATATATACATCATGTACCTTTTTAATGTGACTAGGGTCAAAACCGGGGCATTACAATCCCCTCCCCCTTGGAATAACACCGTCCTCGGTGTTCCAATACATAAGAACACATATACAATTTGCACATCCAAAATTTCAAAATTTTGCAGATTTGTCCCACGTTCAATTATTTACTTGAAATTTCAGGACCAAGCCCCTCGGCTTCCACGAGCTTCTCCTACTAGTTCTCAGATTTCGGCTCATCCCCAAGTCGAGGAACTTTGTGGCTGCTGCCCTCTTTATGTTCCCTCGTTGGGCAGTCCCGGCGTAAATGATGTCCTCCACATTTCCAACATTTTGCTGGTTGCTTCATCTTTACTTGCTCAATTTCCTTTGAGTCTTCATGCCTGGAACATTTCTTAATGGATTTCTTGGATGAATGTCCCATCATTGATCCACTTTCCTTTCCTTTACGGATTTCTCCCAGAATGCTTTTCACCTCCTTTTGCAAACCAATAAAGTCTTGCAAAATATGGTGGTTCATCTCATTCTTCCTTTTCTGTATCTTGAGCATCTCTCCAAGATTCTCTTGGGTCCTAGAAATCATTTGAAGGAGACTTCCAGCCATGTCTAACAGCTTTTGGTCTGCTGCCATGATCAATGTGCACCACTGGATTTCATTTTTCTCACCTGTGAAATGCACCATTGAAATTCTGTTAGACCAAGCATAATATAGGCATTAATATCAGTCAATTAATTGCCCAATTAGCATGACAGTCCAAGTCTCATCAAGGAGACTTTCATATTTTTCATGCCTTCCCAACAGGAACATGAGCTCATTCATGTCCATTCTTTGGCAGGGAATTAACTATTCCAGCATTCGCAATTTACTTTAAGCAAATACACACATTCCATTTTCAGTCATACATGCATTCAACAATCTTTTGTTTTCACAATGCATATATATATATATATATATATATATATATTTGATCAAAAGCGAAAGAGAGAGAAGCAATAGTTTTTCCCCTCTTTGTTTTGTTCCATCCTGGAACCCACACCACCTTTGTGGCTTTTCACGCTCTCAGCCTCTTTCACTTCACTGTGAATGCTGGACCAATCCCTCTTGGTCATGACACTTAGTTTCTCTGGTCTATTTCAGACCTCTCAACCATGGAGCCTCCCCGCATGGTTTGTCTCAGTTGCTAGTACATTTATAGTCATAGTAGCACCTTTTTCATTACTACTCATTCTGATCTTTTCAGGACAGTCACATGTCCACATGCACCTCTAGGATGTTTTCGTAGTCCTCGCTTCTAGTGATACCTATATTCAAACATTGAATAAATTCACATGTTCAGTTTATTCCCATTGGTTTTTACCTCTTAAACAAGAGCTTAAAACATCATAACCAAATCATATACACATGCATATTCATAAGAAAGAATTGCAAAATAATCCAATACTTATTTGTATTGTGTGTTTCCTCGCTGGTCCACAGGATCCTACTTTGCTTTGCAAGCCTTGGGATTGCCTATGGACTTGGATGTTAGGCCAACACATAGGCTGCTTCACAACATCCTTTTATATATATATTAGGCATAGTCAAGCCAACCTTCAGTTGGTTTTATCAAACCGTTAACAAATCTCCTGTACTTATCTTAACAATACACTTATATCAACAACCAATCATCAGCCAAGCCAACACAGTTGGGTTTATCAGTCCATCAACAATAACGGATGCACTTATATCAACAATAAACGACCATTTCCAAGTTTCATTTCCAATAGTGAGCTCTAATTCCACAACCCCCTATCACACAAGAGGCCACTCCCTTCTCTGAGTTGACAGTCCCTCAGGAATGCCTCCTTCTCTGTGCTCTTTAGTAGAAGGTAGGATGAGCTCAAGCCATTGTCCATTTAGTGTACAATACCAGACTACATCTATTTAGCCTGACAACACAAGCAATATAAGCATATTCGTTAGCATTATTTCTCTAAAACTGTAATCATATTTCACATCCTTCACTATCAAGTATTGAGACACCAGGAGTGCGTCCACTCCCTAGGGTGTAATCAGTATTGAAAAAACCTTCCATGATCTGACATCGGAAAAGTGTGCACCCTTTTCCGGTGTGTACCATGTAGGACCTATTCATACTCAAGCAATCGGTCATAATAAAATCAAAACATGTTCTGCATATGGAATTTTAATAATTTGTCATGCATATTCTTAGTTAGGGTCACAGAACACTTATCCATTTTCCGATCCAATATTCCTTCGTTAAGGAGGAATGGGGGCTCCCTTCTCTGAGTTTACAGTCCATCGGTTTTCCATACCAATTCCTCTTTACATTTCATATCCACACATGTCTTACCGACATAACCTATACCATCTCACTCATGTTGCTTACCAAACATGCAATGCAGATGAGACATTCCCAAAATGTCCAATGGAGTTTCACCCGAAACCCATTTCCAAGATAAGGGAAAACCTTCCCATGAAGTTTGGTTCCTGCAGGCCATCACACATGATCTTCCTGTAGTGTGTACCACTAGAACATTCATCAAATAGCCAAATAGTCAACCATTATCTAAAATACAATCCAATTTTGATTGTTCCATAACCAAGCAATGACATTAGTAATTAAATTCAATGAGAATTTGTAACTCTGTTTAATATAGAAATTGAATTTCTTGGCAATGAGGTGATCCTCAATTGTGGGTCTCTTGTAAGCAGCACCACTATGCCCATTATAATTTTATGCTTACTAGCATAACATGAATACCCACTTACAAAGCGTCCTCCTGACACAATGTTATGCAAGCCAATAGTGATTAGTATTTGTCAACAATTTCTTAAATCCGAAACTCACAATTCAAATTTAACAACCCATTATGCATACAAACTATTTTCACAGCCATGAGACTCTTCTCATAAGGTTTGGCTCTTTCACATGGAATATTTTGGCCTTTGTCATGGTCTTACCCAAATTTCCACGCCCCAAACAATCTACCCGAAACCTGAACCTTAGTCAGCAAAACACTTAGTAAGTCTTGATGCATATAACTTTTTCATTGCTACAACCATCATTGAAGCATTTTCAGAATTTATAAAATTCAAACACTTCCAGCTGTTAATCACATCAATATTACGAAAACTCATTTACTTCACGCAATCATTATCATACTAAAATTTGCAAGGTCACATCATTTATGCCAAAATGAAATGTTTGGATACTCCTTACTCCACAAGCGTATCATTGTACCACCTTTCCCTTCCATAGACCATTTCCGGCAGCCAATTGATCATGACTACCCTCTTCATGCACTTACTATCCTACATTCATAACAACTCTTGAAATTGTTCTAGAATTGTCATCAATTCATCATCTCAGCCACTAGTTATTCCTAATATCACATGCACTATCTCAATGCATTTTGCAATGCATTACAACATTTGTACCCACACTTATGTAATCAGTTACTCACACCCTTCATATGCATCCATTCAATGCGTAACTACAAGATTTATAAAATATTTTAATGCATACCCACTCAATGCTACCTTTCATTGATTCAGGAATACTATGCATTCAAACATACCATGCATGGCCTAACCATGACTAATTGATATAGGATGCATTGCTATAATCAAGATCATCAACGCTTACTTTCCTTGGGCTACTAAGCTCATAACAACATAATACATGCATGACACCTTTCTCTATGAATGCAGTATAAAATTCAAATACCCGCATGGTATGAGACCTCTTGATTTTTCCACTCCATGCAATTGTCATAATTAAACTCTTACCTTCATGGGTCCTACTGACATCCTTGACATTACCAATTTGGTTGGTCCTTTGCAGGAGATTGCAGAATTTGCTCACCAACTTTTGGTTCTGGACATGTTGCCTTATCCCTTCCTCCATAGGGTTGGTGGTCACATTCGTCAACATCAGCAACATATTCAGCCATGTCCATGTTGTCGTTGGTTTTTCCACTAATGCCAACACCAATGCAATAATTATCATTAGTGGTTCATTATAAGTGTATAATTATCACTACTCTTACCAACATGTAATATCCTATGCATGCAAGGCATATCCCCATACATTTCATGTACGAAACTTATAAACTGTAATTATAATTAGCAAGACAGGGTTTAAGGAAATTTTCCTTTTCAAGTCCCTCATCTTTGCATGGAACTCCTCTTCCACACAACAGCTGGTTTGACTTCATGGTCTTGCTACCTCTAGGCATGTGATTCCTGGATGTGTCCATATTGATAGCAGCACATTTCTCTTTCAAGCAATCACTAGCACTTTGCTACTCCACATTCAAATTTTGGTGACTCTCCCTTGTTCCCTGCTGGATAAGCTTTCCCACGCCTATCCACATGCTTCATTCTGAACTCGGGTGTGAAAACCACACCACTTCAAAATGATGATTTTCATCAATTTTAGGAAAAACACACAACTGTATTTCTGTCTGAATGCTAACTTCAACCACCTAGAATATTCTTCCTTTTCAGCCCTGAAACTGCTGAAAAATCCCATGAAAAATTCATTGAGACACTAGCTGGAATTCACTGAAAATTTCACCGGAAAAACCAAATTTTCTGTAATGTCCCAGTTTTGACCCCGTTACATTAGATGTATATGATGTATAAATTGTAAATGATCAGTGTGTGGAGCTAAAGGCCAAGGCCCCACCATTGATCGGTTATGTTATGTTTTGGATTTGAATTGTCACCGATGGTATATCAGGGCATGCGGCATATATTATGACGGTCATCATGTAAATATGCATCTATAATTAAAAATGAACCCGACCAGCTACAATCGCGGCAACTAAAATGAGAAAGGGGCATGATTTTCACAAGGATAGGGGTGGGGGAAATTGTCAACCTTGGCCAATGAGAGAAAAACCCATATGTCTTCTTCCTTTGTTTTATTCCAACCACTTTCATTAAGAAAGGCTGCTGGTGGTTGAGGCAGTTATGGTCTTGGAAGTGGGGTGGCAGGACTATCATTCCTCACCCACACACACACTCTACCCACGATTTTGTTGTTCATCCTCTCACGCAGATCTTCTTCTCTCCACGACTATGTTGAAGGCTCACACACTTCCAATTTTCGGGTCCTTCCTGTTGTTTGTTCATCCACGGACAAAAACAGAGCTGTTTTTCCTCACGCAGGACCTCCATTGTCTGTTCATTCCTCACAGGGTCGGATTGTTTTCCATGCACAGGATTTTCGTGGTTTTTATCCATGTATTTTTCCTCTGCGGATCTACGGATGGTTTGGATGTATTCTTCCCTCACGGACTGATCGTGGGTCCTGCGTTGTCGTTTTCATTCACGCCCAGGCTGGGGAACTATAATCGCTTTCCCAGAATGGTCTATGTATGTTTTCCCGTCGAATTCGTTGCCCAAGGACGGGTTGAGTTTTCCCCACATTGTGAGTTGCGTCCACTGATGCATTTCAGGGGCTGTTAATTTCCCCAAGCCATGAGCTGTGTTTGCTATTACGTGTGGGGACTGCTGTAGATGGTTTGAAGTCGTTTTCCTTGGTTTAAGCCATGATAGCTAAATTGATTGCCTGAGTGCAATGGTTGGTCTTTGGACTGTATTGGGAGCAGGGATGGGGGCTTAGTTTTGCTTGATAAACCTGGTGGCTAGAAACCACACAGACAGAGCTAGAGGGCTGGCCTTCTTCTCCATCACCCCTGAATAGTACTGAAAGGGAATGCAGGGCCTGAGGGACTGTGTAGCAGAGAAGGGACTGATTCCTTGTGTTGGGTGTGTTTGGGTGTCTTAGAGGCCAGGCTAGTTCTGGTGTAGGTGTTCTTGGCTCTGTAATGAGCTCACCAGCTTAGCATTGAGCCTTTCCCAACTCCTTGATGGCCTGATAAACCCAACTTTGTTGGCTTGGCTGTGTGTTTTTGTGTATCCTTGGCTACGTGTAAGCCTGCTGTTCCCTTATTCCTTGGAGAATCATGCCCAGCTCGGGGGTGGCAGCGTTGCTGAGAGATTAAGGAGCACACTGGCCTATGGTTGGGTGGAACGTTGCAGCAACGTAGCTGGTTGCGGAATGAATTCAACTTAAGATAAGTAGTCTTGTCCATTTTTACTTCTGAAACTATATTTATTGTTAATGAATGTAATGAACATGTCGAATGCTTGTAGAAATGTATGTGGTTTCTGCTGTGTATGACAAATGAATGGAATCTGTGCATGTTTCACTGTAATGAATTTCCCTGCAGCACTCTGTTTATGCAATTTGTATCATGTACGTGTTCATGGGGCTCTTAGCCCGCTGTGATTAAAGTTTGGGTTGCGTCCTCTACGCTGGTCGAAGGCATGGGGAAGTGACAGTATGGTATCAGAGCTCATGTTGCAACATGGGCCTGCATGAGCCTTGAAGGATTGCAGTGACAAAGGCAACATTTCTTCTACCCAGCAGCAAGCAGTGGAAGATAGTAAAAATTCAAAAATTTTGTTGAAGTGTTGAACAGTTGGGCCATTAGCAGAATTGACTTCCGCTGTTGCGGAAGGGTTAGCAGTTTCCCGTCCGCCGTTGCGGAAATCCAAACCGTTAATTCTTCCGATGGGGAAGAATTTAGAAAATGGTCCAAGTGTTAGAATAGTCGGAAGAGCCAGCGGAAAAAATTCCGCCGTTGCGGAAGAGTTCACGAAGTGAACTTCCGCCAATCGGAAGAGAAAGTGGTTTCCCGTCCGCCGTTGCGAAAGTCCAAACCATTAAGTCTTCCGACGGGGAAGAAAATTGCGGGAGATTTCCAAGTGATTTGACGTTGATCGAAAGAGAACAGTGATTGAGCGTCCGCCGTTGCGGAAGCCAAAGTCATTTGGCTTCCGATGATAAAGACCTCCGACGCCGGAACAGTTTGGAGAAAGCCACGAAAAGTTCATCTAAGTGTTCCGTATCGGAACAATTAGTGGAAGGGACTTCTGCCGTTGCGGAAGCCAAAAGCTCTAAGGCTGCCGACACCGATCGGGAGAATTTAAGGTTTGGCGAGCTGCTGTTGCGGAAGCCAAAGTCATTTGGATTCTGATGTCAGATGTCCGTCGACGCCAAAAAGTTAAAAATTTCTCCAAGTAAAGAGTGGCTGTCAAAAGGAGTTGGCCTTTGGTGTGCCGCCATTGCAGAAGCCAAAGTCATTTGGCTTCCGATGTGCAAAGACAGCCGATGCCCGAAGTGGAAATTTTCTAAGTAAACAACTGCCAGTTGGAAGCGAAAGCGTTCCACAAGCCGCCGTTGTGGAAGCGAAAGTGCTAAGTCTTCCAATGAGAAAGACTGTCGACGTCGATTCTAGTCAAAAAGTTAGTTCACTAATCGGAAGTGAAAGTGGTTTGTGTGTCGCCATTGCGGAAGCGAAAGCGCTAAGACTTCCAATGTGGAAAGAAAGCCGAGAGCCGATTCTGTGCAAGGAAATTTTGAATTTCCCATGGGATTTCTTAGCAGATTTCGACTGTTTTCAGTGGGATTTTCAAGCAGTTTTCCAGTGGATTCTAATAGGCTGGCAAGCCCCCTTGACCCCCGTTGTCCCCCTCAGATAGACACTCTTTGATGCAGAAAATTCTATGTTTTGGGAAACTCGTAATTTATAATTTTCCAAGAGAAGGTAAGTAATGTTGGTTTATATCAATATTATGCATCTAACAATTGTGTTACTAACACATTGCAG
This sequence comes from Pseudotsuga menziesii, assembly GCA_001517045.1. Taxonomy (NCBI): domain Eukaryota; kingdom Viridiplantae; phylum Streptophyta; class Pinopsida; order Pinales; family Pinaceae; genus Pseudotsuga; species Pseudotsuga menziesii. The sequence continues at coordinate 869,959 of LPNX010346509.1, read as the reverse complement.
AGTCATAGTCACCTTCAAGGGAAGTATTCCAGATAGTGCATTTGATAAGCAAGTGGTGGTTCAGTATGAGAACTCATGATGGGTATGATGCTTGGGATTCTTACGAGCGAGCAGAAGATGCCATGGGAGAAAATGTATGTAATAGAAATGACGACATAGAGTCTAATGGAAGGAGATTCCGAGAGACACCGTCAGATGTTGCAGCCACTATGAGAAGCTTAATTAAATCCCAGGAGGAGCAACATTAGTTGAATGCTGCTATGCTACAGAGTTTGATAGACTTGCAAAGGAAGATAGACTCTGGACGAGGTACAGCAAGACCAGAAGGCAGTAAGAGCAGTACTAGGAGAAGGAGAAGAACTTCTAGTGGAACATCTGATTCTGAAGAATCCAGCGGGGATTCCAGTTCTTCTTCTCATAAAAGAAAACGAAAGAGACACCATAGGGATCGCACTCGAGATGAATTCAAGAAAGCTAAACCTTCTACGTTTGATGGTGAGGTAAAGACTGGACAAGAGGCCGAATCTTGGCTTCTTGGTATTAAGAAGTACTTTCAAGTGCATGATTATTCAGGAAACATGAAGGCAAGAGTTTCCATATTCAATCTAAATGGAAGAGCATCCATTTGGTGGGAACACTTCAAGCAAGTGAAGAGGATCAGTGAAAGGAGGCTTAAGTGGAAACAGTTCAAGAAGTATTTCAAGCAGAAATACCTCTCTGACAGGTATTATGATGACAAGATTAAGGAGTTCCATGAGCTGAGATTGGGACAGCAGACCATGGAAGAGTATGCTAATAAGTTTTTGGAGCTATTGAGGTATGTCCGGTACATCAGAGATGAAAAAGTAAAGGTCCAACATTTTCTGAGTGGATTACCTCAGTCTTACAAAGATAGGATTGAGTTTTATGAGCCTAGAACTCTTGAGAAGTAATAAGGAAGGATAAGTATTGCTATGAGAAAAGAAAATGTAAGTCACGTATTACCATAAGGCATGGAAGGACAAGAAGAATGAGAAGTTTGACCAAAGAAAGAAAGGTTTCAAACCTTCTAACTTCAGGAATCAGTAGAAGCAGCCATCTCAAGCTGCGAGTAAGCCAGTTGGAGTGATCGGAGAAAATCCTAAGGATCCATAACAGAATAGAGGGCCACTTCAATGTTGAAAATGTGGAGGACCCCACATGCGTAGGAATTGTCCACTCGAGAATGAGAATGCAAGGGCAGCTTATAATGTTCAAGAAGCAGAAACAGTGGGTCAAGTAGCAAGGGCAGTACCCAGGATTTATGCAGCACTGGAGTACCGTCAAGCAGATCACCAGTCAACTGTGGTTGAAGTAGCAGGTAAGATTGTTGAGCAATCTGTTTCTATTTTGATTGACCTTGGTTCTACACACAGTTACATTACTCCTAGAGTAGCGGAGATTTGTGCTTTTAAGAAACTAAAGCATAGGAAGTCTTGGTTAGTTTAGCTAGCCACTGGAACTAAGAGAAAGGTCAGTGAAATGATAGAGAAATGTCCATTGGTCATGAATGGGTTGGTCACTTGTATAGACCTGAATGTTCTACCGCTTGGTTCCTATGATGTTCTCATTGGAATGGATTGGTTAGAAGCTCACAGGGTGAAGCTTGACTGTTACAATAAGACTTTCGAATGCATGGATGAAGAAGGGAACCTAGTAGTTGTGAAAGGCATTCCAAAGGTGATTTCAGTAAGGCAGGTTTCAGCAATGCAGTTAAAGAAGTTCTGTAGGAAGGGTTGCTAGTTGTATGCAGCTCATATTTTGGAAACATCAGGAGATGAAACTCCGAGGTTGGAGGAATATCAGGTGTTACAGGAATTCAGGGATGTGTTTCCTGATGAGATTCCAGGGCTTCCTCCAAAGAGGGACATTGACTTCACAATTGAACTTGTGCTAGGAGCAGCACCAGTGTCCAAGGCACCCTACAGAATGAGTACACCGGAGATGCTAGAATTGAAGATGCAACTGTAAGATTTGTTGGAAAAGAAGTATATCCGACCGAGTGTGTCTCCTTGGGGAGCACCAGTTATGTTTTTCAAGAATAAAGATGGTACACTCAGGTTATGCATTGATTACAGACAGTTGAACAAGGTTACTGTGAAGAATAAATATCCTTTGCCTAGGATTGATGAACTCTTTGATCAAATGAGAGGAGAAAGGGTATTTTCCAAGATTGACTTAAGGTCTGGTTACCATCAGGTGAGAATCAAGGATGAAGACATTCATAAGAAAGCCTTCAGGACGAGTTATGGGCATTATGAGTTTGTAGTGGTACCGTTTGGTCTCACGAATGCACCAGCTACATTTATGTGCCTCATGAATAGTGTCTTCAGCAGGTATTTGGACAAGTTTGTGCTTGTTTTCCTTGATGACATTCTCATTTACTCTAAGAATGAGGAAGAGCATGAAGAGCATTTGAGACTGACATTGAGTTTGCTCAGGGAGCATCAGTTGTATGCAAAACTGAGCAAGTGTGACTTCTATAGAGATAGAATTCAGTATTTGGGACACATTATCTCAGAGGAGGGTAGATCTGTGGACCCTGAAAAGATAGAAGCCATTACGAATTGGCCTACTCCAAGAAATGTGACAGATGTAAGATCTTTTATGGGACTTGCAGGATACTACAGGAGATTCATTGAGGGATTTTCCAAAGTTGCACATGCTATCACTTCTTTACAAAAGAAGGGGTTGAAGTTCGAATGGACATCGAGATGTGAAGAAATTTTCCAGCAGTTGAAGAATCTTCTCACCAGTGCACCAGTATTGAAGATTGCAGATCCAGAGAAAGATTTTGTGGTGTGTACCGATGCATGCAGACAAGGGCTTGGAGGAGTCCTTATGCAAGCCAACCACGTGATATGTTATGAGTCAAGAAAGTTGAAGGAGCATGAGAAGAACTACACCACTCATGATCTAGAGCTTACAGCCATAGTACATGCTCTCAAGATGTGGAGACATTACTTGATGGGTAGGAGATTTGAGCTCAGGACAGATCATTGTGGACTGAAGTACCTATTTGATCAGCCTACTCTGAATGCTAGGCAAGCAAGATGGCTGGATTTTTTATGTGAGTTTGATTTTGAAATCAAGCACATAAAGGGAAAAGAGAATAAGGTAGCTGATGCACTCAGCAGGAAAGTGCAAGAAATGCATGTGGCATCTCTTAGTATTTGCCAATCAGATTTGAGGTAGTAGATTGCCAATCATGTTGCCGAAGATGAATTGTATGAGCAAGTAAAAGACAAATTGCAGCAACAAAGTATCGAGAAGAGGTATGAGGGATATAAATTGGAAGAAGATGGACTTCTCACTTATAAAGGTAGAATTTATATTCCAGATGTAGCAGATTTGAGGAGAGTTGTTATGGATGAAATCCATCAAGTTCCATATTCTAGTCACCCAGGATATCAGAAAACAATCGCTACAGCTAGAAAGCAGTACTTTTGGCCAGGAATGAAAAGTGATATGGCTGAGTACATTTCAAGATGTATGAAATGTCAACAGGTAAAGGTTGAGCATCAACATCCAGCAGGTTTGTTGCAGCCTTTTCCAGTTCCGGAATGGAAATGGGAAGTTATTTCCATGGATTTTATTACAGGATTGTCGATGACTTGGAGACAACATGATTCCATCATGGTTGTGGTAGACAAGTTGACTAAGGCAGCACATTTTATACCAGTGAAGTCTACGCATACGATGGATGACGTTGTAAAGATCTTCATGAAGGAGATTTTCAAATTGCATGGATTGCCGAAGGCAATAGTCTCTGATAGGGATGTCAAGTTCACTTCCAACTTTTTGAAGAGCTTGTTTGCAGAATTGGGTACAAAGCTAAACTTCAACACTGCATACCATCCTCAGACAGATGGCCAGATAGAAAGAGTTAATTAGGTACTTGAAGACATGCTTCACATGTACGTAATGGACAAACCAACCAAGTGGGAAGATTACTTACACTTGGTGGAGTTTGCTTATAACAATGGACATCAGGCATCCTTGGGGATGAGTTCGTATGAAGCTTTGTATGGAAGAAGGTGTAGGACACCAGTGACTTGGGATAATCCAGTGAACCAGATTGTGCTTGGACCAGAATTGCTCAAGGAAATGGAGCAAGAGGTTGTAAAGATCAGGCAGAACCTAAAAGCAGCACATGACAGATAGAAAATCTATGCTGATAAGCATAGGGTGAACAAGGAGTTCAGTGTTGGGGATCATGTTTACCTCAGAGTGAGGGCAAGGAAGAGTTCCTTGAAGCTTGGAAGTTGTGCCAAGTTGTCACCGAGATATTTTGGGCCGTTTGAAGTGCTTGAAAGGATAGGGCCAGTTGCATATAGACTTGCATTGCCTGCTAGCACTAGAGCTCATAATGTTTTTCATGTTTGTTTGCTTAAGAGATATGTACATGATCCTAACCATGTGATAAATTGGGATGTGATTCAGGTGGAACCCGAGGGAGAGTTCCGAATCGAGCCAATGCGCATCCTCGACAGGAAGGTCACAATTCTCCGGAACCAAACCATAGGTCAGGTAAAGGTGCAATGGGAGCACTTCGGACCTGAAGAGGCTACATGGGAGCTGGAGAATGCCATGCGATTGGCACATCCATTTTTGTTCAATTCTGTGGAACACTGAGGCGATACTAGTGTAGCATTTTGTTCAAATTTTGTAAAGCATTGAGGACAGTGCTATTGAAGGGGGAGGGGAATGCAATGTCCCGGTTTTGACCCCGTTACATTAGATGTATATGATGTATAAATTGTAAATGATCAAGGTGTGGAGCTAAAGGCCAAGGCCCCACCATTGATCGGTTATGTTATGCTTTGGATTTGAATTGTCACCGATGGTATATCGGGGCATGCGGCATATATTATGACGGTCATCATTTAAATATGCATCTATAATTAAAAATGAACCTGGCCAGCTACTATCGCGGCAACTAAAATGAGAAAGGGGCATGATTTTCACAAGGATAGGGGTGGGGGAAATTGTCAACCTTGGCCAATGAGAGAAAAACCCATATGTCTTCTTCCTTTGTTTTATTCCAACCACTTTCATTAAGAAAGGCTGTTGGTGGTTGAGGCAGTTATGGTCTTGGAAGTGGGGTGGCAGGACTGTCAATCCTCACCCACACGCACACTGTACCCATGATTTTGTTGTTCATCCTCTCACGCAGATCTTCTTCTCTCCACGACTGTGCTGAAGGCTCACGCACTACCAATTTTCACGTCCTTCCTATTGTTTGTTCATCCACGGAAAAAAACGGAGTTGTTTTTCCTCACGCAGGACCTCCATTGTCTGTTCATTCCTCACAGGGTCGGATTGTTTTCCACGCACAGGATTTTCCTGGTTTTTATCCACATATTTTTCCTCTGTGGATCTATGGATGGTTTGGCTATATTATTACCTCACTGACTGATTCGTGGGTCTTGCGTTGTCGTTTTCATTCATGCCCAGGCTGGGGAACTATAATCTCTTTCCCAGCATGGTCTATGTATGTTTTCCCAGTGACTTCATTTCCCAAGGATGGGTTGAGTTTTCCCCACGTTGTGAGCCGCGTCCATTGATGCATTTCGGGGGCTGTTAATTTCCCCAGGCCATGACCTGTGTTTGCTGTTACGTTTGGAGACTGTTGTAGATGGTTTGAAGTTGTTTTCCCTGGTTTAAGCCGTGATAGCTAAATTGATTTCCCAAGTGTAATGGTTGGTCTTCGGACTGTATTGGGAGTAGGGATGGGGGCTTAGTTTTGCTTGATAAACCTGGTGGTTGGAAACCACACAGACAGAGCTAGAGGGCTGGCCTTCTTCTCCATCACCCCTGAATAGCACTGGAAGGGAATGCAGGGCTTGAGGGACTGTGTAGCAGAGAAGGGACTGATTCCTTGTGTTGGGTGTGTTTGGGTGTCTTAGAGGTCAGGCTAGTTCTGGTGTAGGTGTTCTTGGCTCTGTAATGAGCTCACCAGCTTAGCATTGAGCCTTTCCCAACTCCTTGATGGCCTGATAAACCCAACTTTGTTGGCTTGGCTGTGTGTTTTTGTGTATCCTTGGCTACGTGTAAGCCTGATGTTCCCTTATTCCTTGGAGAATCATGCCCAGCTCGGGGGTGGTAGCATTGCTGAGAGATTAAGGAGCACGCTGGCCTATGGTTGGGTGGAACGTTGTAGCAACGTAGCTGGTTGCGGAATGAATTCATCTTAAGATAAGTAGTCTTGTCCATTTTTACTTCTACAACTATATTTACTTTTAATGAATGTAATGAACATGTCGAATGCTTGTAGAAATGTATGTGGTTTCCGCTGTGTATGACAAATGAATGGAATTTGTGCATGTTTCACTGTAATGCATTTCCCTACAACAATCTGTTTATGCAATTTTTATCATGTACGTGTTCATGGGGATCTTAGCCCGCTGTGATTAAAGTTTGGGTCGCGTCCTCTATGCTGGTCGGAGGCATGGGGAAGTGACATTTTTCCTTTTTCCAATCGGACCTATTTCCAACTAAATTTTCGATGTATTGGATCCTTAGTGAACTAGTCTTCCGATACATCGGCGACCCAGGAGACTGCATTTCTTCGATGCTCATCAGTGGCCCTATCGACTATAAGTTTTCGATGTATCGGACCTGTAGTGGTCTAAGCTTCCGATCCGCATCGGCGATGCCAAAAAATAATATGTGTCGGCAATCAGAATGTTACCTGCTGCGACATTGGCGGTCGGAGCGACTAACTACTATCTCGTCAGGTGGTTAGTTCTATAGCCATCCGCAGCAATGGCAATCCAACAACTAAGGTTTTTCATAGTATCAGATCCTTAGCTGTCTCGACTTCTAGCCATTATCATTTTTATCGATGATGAAACCAACTTATGTGCTACATCAGCGGTCGGGTGCTCTGTGCATCAAGTGGCTAGTCCTCTAGAATTCTGTAACAGTAGCCAACAAACATTTTGTGTCTTTCACGTCCACAATCCTATCAGTGGTTGAAACCTCTAGTCACTATGGCATCAGCAGTTGACACTTCTACCCATCATAAGGTTTGTCCTCTAGACTTTCGCAACGATGGACGCTCGTTCAACTATCTTCCACCGATCGGCGCTCTAGATCACTAATTTCTCTTGACTCATCAGTGGACGCATCCACTAACATGCGCCGATCGCCGATATCCTTAACACTTAGAAAAATTCTCGGCGAAAATTTTCTTTTTCTCCTTCCTGCGACACTCCATCGGCTGTTTCATCAACTATTTTCCACCGACACTGCGGCTACTCCCTCAGCTAGTCATCGATGATCCGGTCAACTAATCGTTGTCGATCACCGACAGTCTTATCGAAGCTTCATCAAACTAAGTTAGGCCTGCGTTTCGGCGGCCTTCAGCTGATCTCTGCTGAAACTGCGGCTCCCACATCCACTAAGTTTCACCGACATTCGACGATTCTCATACTTAGAAAATTTTTCAAAATGTATTCCTTAACCATCTTTCCGCCGCTTCATCGGCTCAACCATCTTCTATTCTTTGTCATTGTTTCGGTGCCTTCACTATCTATTTTTCGACGTTGCGGCTACGCCATCAACTAGGTATCAACGATCCAATCCTTTAATCATCTCCAATTGCTGATGGTCCTATCACTTCAGTTTTCCTTCGCCCATATTGGCTGGTTCATCATCTAAATTTCGTCGATGGTCTCGACTAAGCGAGCCGCCATTTTGGTGGCCTTCACGGGATCTTTGCCGACATTTCGACACTCCCATCGTCTAATCATCGATGATGGAATCAACTAACTTCTGCCAATCGCTGATGATTGGACTTAGAAAAATTTTCCAAAATTTTCTTTCCTTCGTCTTTTCTCTACCAATGGCATCGGCAATCTGAACAACTAACATTTTTCGATGGCCGATGAATACTTAGAAAAATTTCCGCAACTTTTCTTATCTGTATTCCACCGCGTCGGTTGTCAGAGAAACTATCCGTCGGGTGGATAGTCCATTAAATAGCCACAATGGTGGATGCATCATTAGCTAATCTCTTCTGATGTGCATCGGCAACTTCATCAGCTAAGCATTGACAACTCAATCAACTAATCATCACCGATCAATCTACTAACCTCCACTGAAATGTCATCGGCGATCCCTTCATCTTAGTGGCGCTGATCGCCGATGATTTTCTCGCCTTAGAAAAATCTTCAAAATTTTTCCCTTCGCCGTCACTGTTGGCGGTCCAACCAGCTATCATCTTTTTTTTGCCGCCGATGTTTCGGCACTCACGTCCTCTAAGTTTCATCGACGACTGACAAACACTTAGAGGAATTTTGCAATCTTCCTTCCGTTGTCGGGTGAGCTTCAGACTACGCATTCTGCTACATCGGAGGACCTTCCAACTAAGTGATCTATTGCATTTGAAGAACTTCCCACTAAGTTTTTTGATGAGTCGACAATTCTGACACTTAAAAAAATTTGTGAAAATTTTCTTGCCATTCACCCATTTTCTCCTGGTTTCTTCTGGGCAGTAGGAACCCTGCCTATGTGAACTGTCTCTCATGGCCCTCTGAGGCCCAAATTATGCAACATAAGCTCTGTCACTACATCTTCATGGCCCATTCAAGCCCATGATACAACCTTTAGCTCTGATACCATGCTGTAACGTCCCCAACCCTCCTACTGGCGAAGATGACACTACCAAACCATCAACTATCTATGGGAAAATAGCCCCATGAACATGAACAGGCATATAATGCTGGAATATAAAGCTTAATACATATTACATACTAAGATGCATAATCCTTTTTATACATAGTGGAAGCAAACATACGTTCATTCAAGCATACCACATGTTCATCATAGTCATTAATCAGTAATATAAACGCAGAGACAGAATAGTCAAGAATACTCATCTTAAAAATAATTCGTTCCGCAACCAGCTACGTCGCTACAACATTCCACCCAACCATAGGCCATTGTGCTCATCAATCTCTCAGCAACACTGCCACCCCCGAGTTGGGCATGATTCCTCAAGGAATAAGGGTCAAAGCAGGCTTACACATAGCCAAGGTATACAAATCAGCCAAACCCACACAGTAGGGTTTATCAGGTCGTCAAGGAGCTAGGTAGAGGCTAAATGCTAAGCTGGTGGCCTCATTAAAGAGATAAGGATGCCTACATCAGAGCTAACCTGACTTCTAAGGCATCCACACACCCGACACCAGGAATCAGTCCTTTCTCTGCTTCACAGTCCCTCGGGACCTAACTTCCCTTTCCTATACTCTTCAAGGGTCATGGAGAAGAAAGCCAGCAGTCTAACTCTGTCTGAGTGGCTCCAAACACCAAATTTTCTCAAGCATACCTAGCCTCTAATCCTACTCTCAACAGTCCAAACACCAACCACTGCATACTGTAGTAAAACAAACAGTCCACAGCTCTGTGAGGAGATAAATACAATAGGGTGACAACCACAAATGACAAGGTGAACACAACTCAAGTCAATTAAGATGACTCAGAGTTGTTCTTGGCCCTAGCGTGGCCACAACAACTTAGCAGCAACCCAAAAAGGTACTTGCATACACAACAACCCAAAAACCAGGGGAAGACAACAACCACGCTTTTACCATTGTAGCAATGGGAGAAACACAAACTCACAGCAAATCCCACATGGAGATGAAAAGGTCCGATTCTTAGCCTGGACAGGGGAAACACATATGCAGACCCCCAAAATGTAAGGGTAGACACAGTCAACAAACATGGGGAAACAATAGCCTGTTCTCATCAAGGAAGCCACAGTACACCTGCACAGTCGACAATGGAGGAGTAAACAGACCCTCAACCATCCCTGAGAAGAACATACCCACCGTCCACATCCGTAGGGGAAATACCTGCCCCGGCTTGGATGCTAATGGCCAAATCGGCACACCCTTGCTCTCTGCGTGAGGAACCATGATGGAGAACCCAAATGGTGCACGAGGAAGTAGAATCTCTCTGCGTGAGGATTACCAGAACAACTCGCGGTGGAAGGAAAACTATCACCCTTTTGCATGAGAGTGAGCTAGACCCAAAATATCCAAAGAAGTGGGATCGTGGAAGAGTGGAATGAGTGTTTTCTTCTGCCCCACGAGATGTGAAGAGGAAGAGTCCACTAGTGGAGTGGGTACGTGGGCAAGGACTGATAGTCCTGCCACACCCACCACTACTCAGCAATAACTGTTCCCAGACAGCAGAAATTAAATGGGCGGTCGACACATGGAAAACTCCCAATGACCCCCACGGGTTGGACAAACCCCCCCTTAAACTTAGGAATCATGCTCTTTTCATTCAATGTTGCACTGGCGTAGCTGTCTGTAGGTTTATTTTAATTGATGTGCATATTTACATGATGCCAAAACTATGGCACGATATACCATCGGCAATGATCCCTATTATCGAAACATACATGACCAAATCGATGGTGGGGCTTTTTGCCTTTAGCTCCACACCACGATTAATTACAATATATACATCATGTACCTTTTTAATGTAATCGAGGTCAAAACCAGGGCATTACACTTCTATTTATGACATTTGCAATGAGTTTATTTATGCAAGTAAAAAGGAATATTGGTCAGTATTGGTAAAAAACATTAAGGGATTAACACTTCAGTGTGTTGGCTATAAATGCAGAATTAAAGGAAGAGTAAATTTTAAATGTTATATGTTCTTCTTCCACAACTGCAATGAGATCAACAACCATCAGGTCCAAAAAAATGTATGTAGAACTCAATCGTCCATCTCTCAGGTCCTAAATATTTACCCTTTTAAACGAGAGAAGAGCATCATAAACTTCTTCTTTAGAGATTGGTTTTTGAATTTGCTCAACCTATTCATTTGTGGGCCACTTGATGAAGAAGATGGATATAGACATAGTGTCTCTTATATTCTCTTTGGGGGCCTCCAAATAGATACTTTTGTAATTATCAACCACAAATTTTGAAATTGAATTAAAATCAAAACACTCATGGCCCTAATTATCCATAACTATCCAAATCGTGTTGACAACCCTTCTTCCATTAGCAGGTATATTTTAAGAACACTCCTGAAATTTATATATATAATAAATGGGCGAATCTCCCTAATATATAGGAAAAGTTGAAGGCTATTTTATCCATAATATAAAATGCATATTTTTTTTTTTTTGCTAATCTTTTATTCTATTATATAATCTTGTAAACTATTGGCGAATCTTTCACTAAACTATAAGATATTGTAAAATCTTGCCGAATATTTCAATGAATTATAAAATATTGTAAAAACTTGGCAAATATTTCATCAAATTATAAAATCTTGTAATACCTTGGCGAATCTTTTGCCAGGAACACTCATCTTTTGGTTACGCAAATTACTAAAGTATTACAATATAATATCATATACTAGAGATCAAATCTCTCAACTCCTAGAACCTCAAATGAACAAATGCATGAATGAGGAGAGGAGGTATTTATTTATACATTTCACAAGCAGTATTGTGTCACTCACAACATGAGGTGTTGGTGAAGCACAACTACGCTAACCGGATTCAAGGAAAGTGGGGACTCCACTTTTTTGTCTCGTCCCTTAATGGTCCAACGAACATGTTGGGAGCCAAATTTTGACATACCGACAAACTGATAGAATTGAACGCTTTACAATGTGGAGTGATTACAAAACCCACAAACCATTATTACAACATGGAGTATTATCAAGACCCACAACCTAAATATAGTGAATGAATTCCCAATTTTTTTTTTTGAAATCTCTCTTTTTTAAGCTACCCTTAAGAAAAAATAACTTAGTTATATGTTTATAGATTCAAATGCCACTTTTTACTTTCTTTTGTTGACAATCAAAATAAGAATTATGTCACTTGATTTAGAATTTTTAGAGTTAGTTAGAAACATGCAATGGTTATTATAAATAAGAACATAGACTAACAAGAATAAAAAACACAGTAATGCATCATCACACATATTCTTAGAACTACTCTATTAAAGACTACTTTTCTCAGATAAACTAAGGAGGTGTTTGTATCATGGGGTCTTCACTTAGTGAAACCATGTCATAGCACCTTCGTTCATGGGATATCAAAAATTACCCCTAATTTCACTAGATATTGATAATTACTCACAAAAATGATTTTGTTGAGCCCCCCTCCCAATACATATTTCCAATTAAAAACCCCTATTTATACAAAAAATCCTTATTTTTACTAGAAACCCCTTTTTATACCCCCCATACACTATTCCCGCTCCAAATACCTACAATTTATTGACCTTATTTTTCACAATTAAAAATCCCCATTTATGAGTGAACGTGATAATGTATTGCTCAACAAGGTGAATCAGCCTATGGTTTGTATCCATGTCCTTGAACTTTTTTAAATTTTGAAAGCATGCAAAAGACTAGATATCAAATATAATAATGTCTACATCTCAGGTCAAACATGTGTTTTACCTATTATATACAATCACGATGGAAATGAAGTATCATGTTCCAGCTAAATGATAAATTTAGCATACATAACTAGATTCATTTTTGGATGATGATAGCAATTACACATCGAAACAAATCACCAAAAGACATTTTATTATTGAATGACCCTTACAAAAAACAAAAATCGTAAAACAAGTACTGAACCCAACAAATTTAGGTCACAAATAAAATTGACGAACTTCGCAATACAAATAAAAAAATCGACTAGTCACGAACTTCTCACTACAAATACAAGAATCTACAAGTACGCTTTGGATAATTCTACAAGAAGACAACCAAAATAATGATCATTCCATTGCAGCCCCACCATTATAATCATTGTAAATTCATTTATATTACAAACATCCCAAAAATCAACAATAATAAACATAAAATATGAACATATATACCCCCATTAATGCCCTAGATCTCATAATAATTGCAGAGAAAGATCTTAATAAAAGGACATTTTAAACAACTGGGTCAAATTTAGTTTGAATATATAAAAACCATGTGCTCCATCAAGAGTAGCATATACTAACAACATATAAATGTCAGTTGATAATTTTAACATGTCAAGGAATAAAATAAATCATATATTTTGAGCTCTATAACACTTTGACATACCAATACTGTCGGGATAGAATAAAACCCTCATAACACCGAATGAGCATCAAGAGTGCCCTAGAATTCAATAGGCCTAAAAAAGCATCCATGAATGATAAAAGGTAAATGTACAATATAATAATCTATTGTAGCTATGGATACAAACCATAAACGTTTGATAAAAATCTATACCATGTTAACTATTGGATGAAAATCATGATGCGAGTTTGTATTCTCTGATAAATTGCATGTGTCACATGCGGGTCTTCAGGGATTGAGCTTTCTGCAATGTAGATGCTATGAAAAGACTAAAATGTTGAGAAAACTAAGAATGAAAAGTGGAATGACATCAATGAGAACCTTCACTCTTCATGCACAAATATAGTGTGGGTGAACCATGAATCATTGTAGCGTATAAATAGAAAAAATAGCCCCTGATTTTCCCTCCAATACTGGAAATCAACTGCTCAAAGAAGGTATCACATGAAATTGACTAAAAATACAGGTAAATGCAACCATATGCCTAAATTACAAGGAAAATGGAGGGCGAAATAATCCTTGGGAGTCTTGATTACTGAAAATTGGGGGTGAAAGAGTGATTTCACTAGATTTTCTCTAGAAATTGGGGGAAAAATATAGATTGGAAGGAGATTTTGCTAGGGCGAAAAAATAGTTTTTTTTCATTTTCCTCATTAATATACAAGAAGATATTCATTTTGGACTTAGTTTTTTTCTAATAAATATTGGGAGAATATATTTTAGTTTAAAAACGACTTTCCATATAAGAAAATAACCCACTAAATTTGTCTAACCCCCTTAATATAGCGCCTAAAATTATCCATGTACATTAGCCTATTGATGAAAGAACATTGTGTTATTGTCTTAGTGATCCAAAGTGCATGACTCTTCATGAGTCATTTTACCTCCTTCCATGCCACCATTATATAATTTACCTTTTTCAAAACTTTTAATTCCTCAGTGGTGTCATTGTCGATGGGAGATAATGTAGTACACAACAGGATTTGAACCCAAAATCCGACGAAAAGTACTTTTTTGTCGGATTACAATGATGACAAGTACTGTTTTGTCGGATTTCTTTTTGTTATCTTGAAGCATTATCGAAACTCCAACACCTATGAATTCGGTTTTGCGACGACTCATGTCGTCGGTTAAGCGACCATACGGTCTTCGGATTTGCAACGTTAACCTAGGATATTATCGTTAAGGGTAACCTAATTTTTCCAATATTATTAAGGTTTTTTTGCAATAGTAACTAGGTTATTAACGTAGGATATTCTACAAGAGTTTAATCTGAAAATATATAAATGACAGAAACATTCCGACATGTTTGTTATAGAAGTGACAGATGGTTTGTGGAAATTATTTATTCCTCGACAGACATTTTGAGGAATTGTTTTATTCTTCGACCGATGGTTTGCGGAATTATTTTTTTATTCTACAAACAGTTTGTGAAATTTGTTTTTATTCTTTGAAAAAACACCATTTGTGAAAATAGTGATGTGTGGGCCTTGATTTTTTAATATTGTCGATAGTATTCATTCAAGAAGTTTGTGACAAAATGTCAAATAACAATATTCTTGATCCAAACAAACAAAATCGTCAATTGCTTGCTAGACCATGGGATGCAACAAAAAGAAGGGGTGATGGGAAATGTTATTGCCCATGTAGTCAATGCAGGGGATTTAAGAGGAGAATAATATTGATCGCAACAACCACAAAACATTGTAGGGAACATGGACACGCTGAGGGGGGGAATGAATATAGTTCATTTGTAAGTTTAGCATTATAAAGTTTTTTATATTTTTTTCTTTGGTAAATTTATGTATTATTTTAATATTCCCCATATTAACTTATATCTATTGATGTATTCATGTAATTATAAAGGAAAGACATCCTACGCCATATCGTCCAGAGGAAGTTATTTTAGAACAAGTACCAGAGGAACATGGAGCGCCTATGCTTAATGGAGAACAAGTGAATGATTACATTGAAGAAGATGGTCATACTAATAACGCAGTTGAAGATGATGGTACAAATAGATTGATCCATGATTGATTTAATGTTAGAATGGATGATGACAATGACGATAATAATGAAAATATTGATGACTTTGATGATGTTCACGATATACCTCTTCTTGAGAAGGCATACGAACCCCTTTATGAAGGATCCAAAACAAATATTTTCTCTTCCATATTGTTGATAATGAAATTGAAGGTTATGAATGGTCTTTCAAACATATCAATCACACAGATGTTAAGGTATGTAAAATAATCCATCACATATATACGATCATGATAAAACTTATCTTTGTTCCTCTAATAATTGTATTGTTAATTCATAATTCAAATTAATACGGATGAAGTGTGATTTGTTAATATTATTTATATATTATATTAAATCTATTTTTATTTTTATTTCATGTAGCTTGATAGTTGAATTTTTGTTAACACCATCAAATATTTTACCGTGCACATATCAAGATTTATCTTCCATCATGAAAGAGATTGGAATGCATTATGAAGCAATTCATGCATGCCTTGATGACCATGTTATATATTATAATCAACATGAATTTGCAATAGAATGTCTGGAATGTCATATAAGTAGATATCGAACAGATCAAGTAACAAAAAAGGTGCCTCACAAGGTTCTTTGTTATATTGCCATCATTCCACATTTGCAATGACTGTTCAGGTGCAATAACATGGCACACTTTATGGATTACCATGCAAGGAACATAAGTCAATATGATGTTATTCGAATTCCTGTAGATGGTTTTGCATTTAGAGGTATGGAGAAAAAGTGGTCTCACTTTAAAGAAGAACCTTGTAATCTTAGGATTTCTTTAGCAGTGGATGGTGTTAATCCATTTGCATAGATGAGATCCATTTACATGGTGTGGCCTATTTTTTTTTTATCAACAATAGCATTCCTCCATGGTTGTCAATAAAGAGGGAGCACATAATGTTGTCGATGATTATTCCAGGTATATTGTGTCTACAACTGTTTTATTTTTAATGTAGTTGTGGCATCTAATTTATCGTATTTTTTTTCCTAATGTCATATATATATTTTTTATTTTACTCTTGTGCATGGTTTATATATCTTAATGGTTCTCATAATTATATAATTTATATGTACTTCAAATCAATCAGGTAAGTTCCAAGTAAAAGATATGAATGTATATATCAAACCTCTTATAGACTAGCTACCGAAGTTATGGAATGGCATCAGTATGAATGATGTATCTAGACCAATGTGACAAAAGCAATTTCAATTCCATGCAATGGTTGTATGGACAATACACAATGCCCCAGGGTTAACCCATTTTTGTGGCTTGTATTTTTAAGCTCCACTTTAATTGCATTTAATTATATGAAGTAGTTAATATAGTTTTTAGATAATTATAATTGACATAGATATTCCATATCTATATATTGTAGGTCTTCAAACAAAGGGAAAATTTGCATGTCTAGTATGTGGTCCTAAGATCAAATCTCGTCACTCAAAAATATTAAGAAAGGAGATGTTTGATGAGTATAGGAACTTCCTCTCTAAGAATCAAAGGTATAGAACAACCAAAAAATATTTTCAATGGGAAGCAAGAGACTACATTAAAACCACGGAGGATAACATCTCAAACAACCAAAAAATATTTTCAATGGGAAGCAAGAGACTACATTAAAACCACGGAGGATGACATGCAAATTATAATTATAGTTTTTAGATAATTATAATTGACATAGATATTCCATATCTATATATTGTAGGTCTTCAAACAAAGGGAAAATTTGCATGTCTAGTATGTGGTCCTAAGATCAAATCTCGTCGCTCAAAAAGATTAAGAAAGGAGATGTTTGATGAGTATAGGAACTTCCTCTCTAAGAATCAAATGTATAGAACAACCAAAAAATATTTTCAATGGGAAGCAAGAGACTACATTAAAACCACGGAGGATGACATCTCACCTTTGGAATATGCAATATAACAGAAATCGCCAAGTTGGTACATATGGATCATCATATATGAATTGTTATGTATTTTTTTTATTGCGTGTTGTTTACTGTACACAACAAAAATTGAGCCCAAAATTCAACGGATTGCATGTATGAAATTCGACAATGCTCTGTCAGTGATTCGACATATGCACATTTTTTTGCCATCGGTGGCTTAATATCGGATATTCGACTCATTTTCAATACCTGTCAAAGATCTAACACCACCACGACATCGAATATTCAACATTTGGCTCTTTGAAAGTGTCACAAAAAGCTTGCATATACCGTCGCATGTCCGACACTTACCCGTAGGTTTTTCAATGTGTGGAGAGTTGAACTTCCGATGGGATTTTCTGTCGGAGGCATGGCGATCCCGTCGGACATCCTTGGGAGGGTGTCAAAGATCCAATGGGAACGTGTTGGCCAATCGATGGCTAAAAGTGTTGGAGCTTCAACAAATGCATCAAACATTCTCCAAAGGCCGTCGAAAAAAGCGTCGGCTAGTTGTGTAATTAACAAAAAAATATTGAAAGGTTTCCATTCACTAGTTAATTTACATCTCTGCATCATTCAAAATTTGAAATCTACTAAAGGTATACGGTTACAATAATTTTGTATGATGGCAAGGTGATCTCTTATTTGCATAAGTGTATTAAAGAAAAAACCCTAATCTACATGCATATTAAAACACTATATGTTCTTTTTATTTTTCTTTTATAAATGAAAAAGAAAAACTACCTACAAACAAAAGCATGCAGATGACAAGAACAAAGCAAAAGGAACTTTGCTATACAACCACTAAACAGACTCTAGAATTCCCTAAATTCAGTATAAACCCTACTTGGAAGGAAAGCTTGCATAAGAGACAAGTCAACTATTTTGGCACGGTGAAGTGAACCAACAAAATAAGAAGGAAACAAAGACCAATAAGCTTCTAAGTTCAGACAAAGATCACTAACAAAGGCTGACCATAAACATAAGCCAAAAATCATACCAAGCAAAGGGGGTGGGGGGGATGAGCAAAGAGAAAACCGTAATGTTATAAAAAGACTTACCACATAGATAAAGAACAACAAAAAAGGATGACACTAAATACTTGGAGTCATGCACCTGTAGAGGACCCCAAAAGACCTACCAAACAACCTTCAAACAGAAGAAAAAACCACAAAAGAGGAAAAAACAATGTTTAAAGGGGCATACGCGAGTTTCACTACTGAAGGGTCGCATGTCATACATGGTTTGACAGTGCATCAAGTCACATGTACAAGCACACGTGGGTTGTATTACTGACAAGTCACGTATTGTACATGGGTTGGCAATATAGAAAGTTGCATGGACCAAACCAGACATGTGACTGTCATTACAGGAAATTTGGGGTCTCAAATGGGCCTTATAAGAAAATGTGCCAAAATAAGTTTTTGTGAGTTGGAATTCAAGAACCAATATAATTTCAATAAAATAAGTCAACCATAATGGTTGAATTGACATATTTGTCATTAAAAAAAACTACTTTTTTTGTTCGTATTTTCGACATATCTCATTGTGTTTTTACTCAAATTTTGATCAGGAGAGCTCATTGGATGCGTAATTTGATTATGCATCCAACGAGTACCCACACTGCATAGTTTTGACGGACCCCGCTACCCCAAAAATAAGAAATACCTGAAAAAAATGTGATGATGACATTTTTTCAGGTATTTCTTGTTTTTGGGGTAGCGGGGTCCGTCAAAAATATGCAGTGTGGGTACTCGTTGGATGAAGAATCAAATTCCGCATCCAACGAGCTCTCCCAATCGAAATTTGAGTAAAAACACAGGGAGATATGTCGAAAATACGAACACAAAAAGTAGTTTTTTTCTTTCTTCCTCCAAAATTAATCAATATTATTTTATTATTTTAACTATTATTTTATTATTTTCCTTAGGAGGCCCATTTTTTACTCCAAAATTCTTCTAATGTCAGTCTGCAACTCGCATATGAGTGGAAAAAATCCCCCAAAAAGTCAAAAATTGCCTTAGGAAGGTAGGGGAGGTGTTCTATCAGACTAAGAAGTTGTTCCTAAGTGGAAAGAAGGACCTAAAACCAATGCAAAAGACTAAAAGAAAGACAGAGAAACCCCAAATAGACAAGGCTCTCCCCAACAGAGTCGCTAGTTCTGATGTAAAGGAAATTTTCCTATGGCTAGGGTTTAAGAGACCATCAACGTACTGGGGTTGAAATAGAGATGCATATAGTTCTACAAGTGTATACAAGCAAGATTATATATTGTAATGGTTCATAACTTAGCCAAATGAAGATTGATCCAAGTATCCCTTCAATCCTATTCTTGCTCCTCTTGCTCCTCTTGCTCCAAGAGACCTGCAAAATGAATTATACCTTCCTCAAACCATTATGGCCACATATAAAACAATGACAATCAAATAAACATGAAATAATGATCTGACTAACATCATCATATGATCATAAACAAATATTCAATCACACATTGAACAATGATTTGGGAAGAAGAAGGACATCACATCTTTATTCATCTTGAAAACAAGTACAAGTATACCTTCTCTTCAAGTTCGGCACCTCATGAAACCTTGATCTGGTTTTGCTGCTTCTCTTCTCTAAGGAACTCAGCTTCTAAGCTTTGCAACACAAGGAGAAAGCTTCTAGGAAAAAGGTGTGGGCAAAGAGAGTCCCAATTCCTCTAGCATGACAATGAAAAGTTCAAGTCTCCTCTCATGGACCTCCCTACCTCTACTTATATGCTTTATGAAGAGTTAGGGTCGAAGAGAAAGTAGTTACAACTGAAGGAGTCAGTTGCATAACTACCCAAACTACCTGAATTTAAAAATACCTATTTTTGATGACATATTTAGGAGGTGTACGCGAGTTGCAGAGACAACAATCACATACAAGAGGAGATATACGTGGGTTGCAATGTAGAAAGTCATGTATTAAGGCATACACGAGTATTATATATAGCAACTCGCGTACATATGCGGGTTGCCTTAAGGAAACTCACATACACATCAAAAAAACTCATTTTTATGATACTTTTGGGAATTTTTAGACTTTGTTGTATGCTAGAAAGTTTTAGCTAACTAAAATATATTTCCAACGGTGCAAAGATGAGGTCAAACAGAGTTATAGAACTCAAGATATGGGTCCTCCAAGTTAGGTGTTTTTTCAGTGACTTTCTTGAAGTGTCGTCATGGAAGTGTCGACATGCGACGAAAACATAGGAAAGTGGTCACAGGAAGAGATGTTTCATTTTGAGCTATAACAGATGCCCCCTAATGTATGAGGTTATAGGGGAAGACGATATCTGAAATACATTAAAAAGGAAACATCTGAGTATGGAGAGAGTGGAGAATCCAAGATCAAAAGGCTCGAACAAAGGTACCCGAAAGAGAGATAAATGTGAGAAAAACTGATCTCTGGGACATACAAGTCCATATACAAATCATCGCCATAAAGATATAGGCGGATCCAACATATGTATAACTGATGAAACTATCATGGTCGCTCAATATGCAAAAAGGTGCCATATCAAATCTAAAGGATTCATGGCCACAAATGAACAAGGTGGACCAATGCTCAATAATCAATCATAGCCACAAAAATACAAGGTGGATCTATGTCTCAGCAAAATGTCATATAAAGTGTAACAAGTTCTCGTGTATCTTGGGAAATATAAAAATAACGATGCTACTATCGGCCCAACGTCTTCAATCCGAACCGCCCAAAAGGTACGAATCCTAACCATGCGAATAAAGGAGTTGAAGTCGAACATGGAGGAAACCGTTTGATTACCGGTCAACCAACGCGAGGGAAACCACCATTAATGAAAATGGTCCCCAAGGAACCTAGTACATTCAAACAAGTGTGAATATAAGGACTTGAAGTCGAACACTTGAAGAATCCATCGAGTAGAATACATTAAGGTATTCCAACTACCCAATAGCGAGGGAAATTTCCACTGATGACTGTAATTCCCAAGTTACTACCATAGAACTCTAAATCTCATTCCCGGAGCAAGAGGTGTTGTAGCCGATAGGAAGAGATCCATTGGAAGGAAGGAATTAAGGCATCCTTCTTCATCCAACACGAGATAAATCAAAGAATAATTGGATCTAGTATTGGTATTGAATTTCACGATAAGAAACACCGAAGACATGGTGTAATGGACTGATAACAGGGAATGGCCGACACAAAAGGTCAAGGAAATTGT
The DNA here is from genome assembly GCA_001517045.1 of Pseudotsuga menziesii. Classification (NCBI taxonomy): domain Eukaryota; kingdom Viridiplantae; phylum Streptophyta; class Pinopsida; order Pinales; family Pinaceae; genus Pseudotsuga; species Pseudotsuga menziesii. The sequence continues at coordinate 848,626 of LPNX010346509.1, read as the reverse complement.
AGAATGGCCAACAAAGGTTTAATCCTTGAACAGTGAGCATGACACGAAAGTGAATTAGGTAGATTTTGACACAAAAGGACCAACGACACAAATATGCAATGTAGGAGACATTGATAGATTCCCCATATAATTGGAAAAGAAACCAACTAGAGGAGTAAAACTCTGATTCGGGATAAGGTCAAAATACTAGGACCCAACTGTTGATAGACTCAAAACTAGTGCTTTGTTCAAAGAAAAAAGACTTGCTGCCATGATGTAAAATACATGTTAATGAACTTCCCTTCCCCTCTTTCTTGTAAAGGTTTAACGAGTCCAAAAAAGGAAACTCGGGACCATCTTCATTTTTGGAAAGCTCGAAGAAGAGACAAAAGAATGCTTGATAAAGCACTGATTCGTGGATTTTACGAGCTTGAACTAGTACATGCTCCTCGGTGTTTTCATAGTTTAGAGAGTCTGAAAAAATCCAAAGAAGACTCCAGGGGGGAACTTTTTCGTCTAATTTAGTCTCCTGAGGCCGGAAAAGTATAAAACAAACCACAGAAGAACTCTCTTATATTCCAAAGAATTAAGGCACACCTTTTTCATACTTAGTCAGGAAGGTCCGAAAAAGGTTAAATTACCACCTACCCAATGCTCCTTCAAAAGCAGCATATAGCCTGAGTTTTACGAGTGTGAAGGAAGGCAAGATCACTCGAAAAGATCCGTTTGATTACAAGAAATGGGGCTCACAACAATAAACTCGATGCTTTTTTCTTTAGTGTTTAATGAGCATGACAAAGACATAAAGTACAATTGGAATCTTTTTCATGTTTGGATTTAGAGCATGAAAAAGAGAAAACTAAGCTCATACTGGGAGTTCCTTTTCCGTAAGTTTAGTCCCTTAGGTCTGAAAAAGCGATAAACCTATGCCTGAGAATACTCTTCTCAATTCCTAAGAAAAGAGAGTGTTCCTTTCTCGTATTATTCCACATGGTCCGAGAAAGCGATAACCTACCACCAATATGGATTCTCGTTCACATATTCTTAATGAGCCTAAATGGACAAGTTTACTCAACATTCGAGTCTATTTTGAGGATTTATACTTGGGCCTAAAGAAACTCAATATCTTTCCCGTGAAGTTTTAACGAGTCCATAAAATTCAACTCATGGCCTCCTTACTGTTTTTAATGAGCTCAAAGGAGAGCAAAATGAATGCTCTAAATGCGAGGAGATGAGTGTCATTGGTAGGTGAAACTAGTTCCAAGTGCAAGGAACAAACCTATGCATCATGCAAGGAAAATGAGCACGATAAAGACACTTTGGGAATGCCTCCTCAAGGTAAAGGGTGTCAAGTTGCAAAGGAAAAATGATACAAGGCTTAGCGATGATGAGAACAAATATGAGGGCTTATACAACAAGCTAAAAGCGTGGAAGATGGCATCAGGATCATAAGCACGAGCAGGGCACATGAAAATGCAGTTACAGCTTGAACAACAAGACAAGGCTAGTAAACAGTTGTGAATCCAACTAAGAATACTATCTCCAAGAAACAACAACATGAGGATCATATTCAAAAGAAAAGATTCGATGCGAGTCACTTTGGCAAAAACACATGTGACTTTGCTATCTTCTGCAGAAGGGAAAGTCAAGGCAAAATCAACTAAAGAAGATTCTATAGCACCAAGGCTCAAGTGTTTATAATCAGTAAGATCAACCTTAGAAGGAGATAAAAAAATCAACAAGGTAGATAGAGTCTGCAAGAACAAATTCAGTATCATAGGATTTGAAAAATTCATAAGAAAAATCAAACTCATCAGGATCACTGACTTTCTGTTCAAAGAAAGAGTAAAAAAACTCAACAACACCAACATAAGAAGAAAGGTCATGCTTACTAGGAAAATCAGGGTTAGACTTAGTCACAACTAAACCAACATCCAATAGAATATCAGACTGTATCAACGACTCTAGGAAGACTTCATCTAAAGGAAGGAGATCATCTGAGATAGGACACATGTCTAAACTTTTAAATGGATTGACAGAGTGGAGAGTAGGCTCCATAGTATGTATAGGATGACTCACCTGGTCAAATACTAGGACCAAGTCTCGAGAAGGTAAGCATGAAAACAGAGGCTGCTTCTCAATAGCAATTGAATGCAAAGGAAATGAGGCCACATAGCTCACCTATGGCGGGGTAGTGTCTATAGAAACACTGGGAATCAATAAAGGAAAGACATGGCCTCTAGTTGGGTCAGGAGAAGGATCAAGAAAATCCAACTGATCAATAGTGACAATTTATTTTCCATGATTAAAGTACATCACACAAAATAATATTGACACCACAGCTTGCATGGTATAGACATAATCATGTCCAAGGAGCATATTGAATTCCAAAGGGTCTTCTATTACCATGAAGTCAACTAAGATGGTATTCCCACCCAAAGTAACAAGTGTTTGAGCAAGAATTCCCAAGGATATACTATTTCTTCTGTCAAACGCCAGTAACTGACTAGTAGTTGACATAAGGTTGGGAGATCCCAGGCCTTGCCAAGCACGAGTAGACAAAATACTAATTGAGGCTCCTTCATCAACAATACAACGAGCAATCGTGTATGGATCAACTTTGACCTTTATCTGGAAAGGTGCATCAGAAGGAAGGCACAGCTCAACTAGGCTATCCCAATCAAAGGAAGCGATCCAAGAGATTGGTGGGGGTTGAGCCAAAATGAGTTCATTGCCCCCTTGTTCAGCATGTTCTGAACTGGCAGCGAAGAAAATGTGACTAGCAGACACTTCACTCTCTAAAGGAAGAGTGGGATTGATCAACAATGGAATCGATTCAACAGCTTCATGAAAGTCACTCTCCGAAGGGAGAGTGGGATTGACCAAAGATTGCATTGGTTCAATCACATCAGGATCACTCTTCAAAAGAAGAGTGGGATTGACCAAAGCTAATATTGGTTCGACCACTTGATCAACCAAAGGTTGAGTAGGTTGTTGAGAAACTATAGGTTGTTCAGGAGAAGGAAATTATTGAGTCTCCAACCACACTCTTTGCACCTCTATGATAATAGGACACTGGTGAGTAAGATGATCTCCCTCACATAGCTTACAAGGGAACTTAATTTTTCACTTCGAATGACCAGTTTTCTCAACGGTGTCAACATGACTATCAGTCTCTGACGGTTTTCTCTTAGCATGACCTACCGAGGCTGAGAGTTTTCCCTCAGCATGACCACCAGAGGCTGGGTGACTGGGTCCAACCTGACTAAGATAGGTTGGTTGTTGAAAAAATTTAGAATGTTCAAAAATGAGATGACCATGAAACCAAAATCTTCACACCTCTGCAATTGAAGGGAATTTATAAGTAAGGTGGTCTCCCTCACAAAGCTTACAAGGAAACTTGGTCTTGTGTTTTGAATGGTTAGTCTTTTAAACAATGTCAACATGACTCGCAGTGGCTGACAGATTGTCTTTGGCATGAACCACAAAGGCTGAGATACTACCCCCAACATGAACTATAGAGGATGAGAGACTGGGTCCATCATGACATGCAGAGGTTGGATGGGTACCACCAACATGAACAACAGAGGTTGAATGGTTAGGATCAACATGGTTTGTAGTAGTTGAGTGTGTTCCCCCAACAGGAACTTCAGAGGCTGGGTGGATGGATCCAACATGACTTGCAGAGGTTGGATGGGGAGGTTCAAATTGAACATCATAGGTTGAACGGGTGCCCTCAGCATGAACTGCAGAGGCTGAGTGACTAGATACAACGTGACCTGGAAAGGTTGGAAGGGTCCCACCAGCATGATCAACAGAGGCTGGATGGTGAAGATCAACTTGACTTGCAGAGGTTGAGTGCCTAGATCCAACATGGCCTGCAGAGGTTGGATAGGTGCCCCCAACATGAACTATAGAGGTTGAACGGGTGCCCCCTTGATTATGTGCCTTCTTCCTATTCCTTCTTCTTTTACTCCTTTTAGACTGTCGATTACTAGTATCCATACTTTCACTGCATGAGGTAGAAGGAGGAGGAGAATCAACTACAGGTGAAGGGGAAGCAGTGTTTTGATGCCCTTGATATAAGCAGCTTACTTGAGAAGCATCAGGAGCATTCAGGATGGTTGGAGTGGAAAACAACCACACCGGTATCCCTAGGGTGAATCTAGGCAGATTCAAGGTGGCCATCAAAGGAACACCAACATTCCCTGTGAGAGGAATAGTACAAGGAGTTTCCAGCATGGGGATCTCTTGGTTGGTGTTCAAAGGAGTGTTAGCCATAGTTTCAAACAATAAGACAAAGTCTGACGTTGATAGGAAACCAAAAGTGCAAACCACACACTTGAAGGCAAACTAAGCACAGACAAACCACACAACACTCACTAAAAAATTCCTAAATCCAAACAAACAAACAGGTATAATCTAGGCTCTCTAGAAGAAATATGATAGACAGTTACTTGGTGTCCCTATAGATGTTCTTAGGCACAAGCGGAGGAATCACCCACACCTTCTATCGGGGTTACCTTCCAACCTCGTCCAAGGTCAACCCGAAATAGCCTTAGGGTGTACCTATGTATGAACCCTAGATGTCAAAGAGACTAATAGATACCTTAACTATATTCACAGTCTGAGTGGACAGTCGCAAGCCTGGTTCGTACGCATGGGCAGGGTAGCAAAGCCCGAAACCTTGTCTAAGACAGAATCCCCAGATGCACAAAAACCTTGGTCTACGCTTTGACAAGGAATAAAGGGTTATATCCTCAGTCCAAGTCTCCACGTGGCCTCATGCTTAACTCTCGTTTGAGAGGATCTTCCCAAATACAATCAACATAGAAGAGGATTTAGCTAGTGATTGGCCAACTACGTCTGAATTTTAATACTTGTGGAGAGTTAAAACTCCCTAATCCACAAGTCCGGCCTGAGCTAGTTGGTGTATGACCCTATAAAATAAAACTTACTAATAATTTTTAAATTATATCGTTTATTTTAAGGGTTGTTTTTAGTTAGAGGGTAAATGGCGTGAAACTTATGTGGTGTTTTGACTTAAAGTTGAAACAAAATGACTAAGCAAAGAGAAATGAAATGCAGAAATCAAAAACTATTCTCTTTCTTTTTCAAATAGAAACTTGAAAGCCACAAAAGAACAATTTTTTTTTTTTTTTTTTCAAAAATAATGATATGCAGTGTATTAAAGACAAAACCCTAATCTACATGCATATTAAAACGCTATATGTTCTTTTTATTTTTCTTTTATAAATGCAAAAGAAAAACTACCTACAAACAAAAGTATGCAGATGACAAGAACAAAGCAAAAGGAACTCTGCTATACAACCACTAAACAGACTCTAGAATTCCCTAAAGTCAGTATAAACCCTACTTGGAAGGAAAGCTTGCATAAGAGACAAGTCAACTATTTTGGCACGGTGAATTGAACCAACAAAAGAAGAAGGAAACAAAGACCAATAAGCTTCTAAGTTCAGACAAAGATCACTAACAAAGACTGACCAGAAACATAAGCCAAAAATCATACCAAGCAAAGGGGGTGGGGGGGATGAGCAAAGAGAAAACCCTAATGCTATAAAAAGACTTACCACACAGATAAAGAACAACAAAAAAGGATGACACTAAATCCCTGGAGTCATGCACCTATAGAGGACCCCAAAAGACCTACCAAACAACCTTCAAATAGAACAAAAAACCACAAAAGAGGAAAAAACAATGTTTAAATGGGCATACGCGAGTTTCACTACTAACGGGTCGTGTGTCATACGTGGGTTGACAATGCAGCAAGTCGCGTGTACAAGAACATGCAGGTTGTATTACTGACAAGTCGCATATTGTACATGGGTTGGCAGTATAGAAAGTTGCATGTACCAAACCAGACACGCGACTGTTCAGTCTGCAGCTCGCGTATGGGTGGAAAAAATCCCCCAAAAAGTAAAAAACGGCCTTAGGAAGGCAGGGGAGGTGTTCTATCAAACTAAGAAGTTGTTCCTAAGTGGCAAGAAGGATCTAAAACCAATGCAAAAGACTGAAAGAAAGACAGAGAAACCCCAAACAGACAAGGCTCTCCCCAGTAGAGTCGCCAGTTCTGTTGTAAAGGAAAGTTTCCTATGGCTAGAGTTTAAGAGGCCATCAACGTACTGGGGTTGAAATAGAGATGCATATAGTTTTGCAAGTATATTCAAGCAAGATCTGAGATTGGAATGGTTGATACCTTAGCCAAAAGAAGGTTGATCCAAGCATCCCTTCAATCCTCTTCTTGCTCCTCTTGCTCCAAGAGACCTACAAAATGAATTATACCTTCCTCAAACCATTATGACCACATATAAAGCAATTATAATCAAATAAACATGAAATAATGATCTGAATAACATCATCATATGATCATAAAAAAAAGATTCAATCACACATTGAACAATGATTTGGGAAGAAGAAGGACATCACATCTTTATTAATCTTGAAAACAAGTACAAGTATACCTTCTCTTCAAGTTTGGCACCTCACGAAACCTTGATCTGGTTTTGCTGCTTCTCTTCTCCAAGGAACTCAACCTCCAAGCTCTGCAACACAAGGAGAAAGCTTCTAGGGAAAAGGTGTGGGCAAAGAGAGTCCCAATTCCTCCAGCATGACAATGCAAAAGTTCAAGTCTCCTCTCATGGACCTCCCTACCTCTATTTATATGCTTTATGAAGAGTTAGGGTCGAAGACAAAGTAGTTACAATTGAAAGAGTTAGTTGCATAACTATTCAAACTACCTGAATTTCAAAATACATATTTTTTTTGACATTTTCAGGAGGCGTACGTGGGTTGCAGAGACAACAGTCACATACACGAGGAGGTATACATGGGTTGCAATGCATAAATTCATGTATTTAAGGCGTACACAAGTATTATATATAGCAACTCACCTACATATGTGGGTTTCCATAAGGAAACTCGCATACACATCAAGAAAACTCATTTTGAGGATACTTCTGGGCATTTTCAGACTTTGGTGTCTTCTAGAAAGTTTTAACTAACTTAAAAATATTTCGAATGGTGTAGAGATGAGGTCAAATGGAGTTACAAAAATAAAGATATGGATCCTCCAAGTTAGGTGTTTTTTTAGTGAATTTCTTGAAGAGTTGTCATGGAAGTGTCGAGATGGGACGAAAACATAGGAAAGTGGTCATAGGCAGAGATGTGTCGTTTTGAGCTATAACACGAATATGTCGAGGTGATCAAGATATGGTTGATCAAAACAAAGATACTAAAATATTTGTTTTTTGTATGATACCTTTCGATCATTCTTGAGGGTTTCATGTTGTTTCATGAGGGTTCAAATATATATCTTTCATACTACCAAGATAGCATATCAATTTATCAAATGAGAATTATTGAGCATTCGTTGATTGCTTGAGCATACAAGCATCAGATGTGCCACACATCTGTGGTTCATATTCTTTTATCGTGCACAGACCTAGAAAACACCACTAAATTATGCAATAAATTTCCAAAAGATCAAAGGTTTGAAAGCTTTACTGATCGACCAGCTAGCAAAAATGTTCCAGAATTTGCAATAGAAACACAACCTCCAGCATAGAAACCTACAACTAAATGTTCATAAAATTCCATCAATATTTTCATAAGATTATTTAAGAAGCAATCATGTGCCCAATTGAATCAGATGGATTGTATGCTGACCTGCTGATTGATCATCAATGAGGAAGTCTTCCATTTCAAACTGAAGGAAATAGAAAAATCAATTTATTAGAGTAGAATAATCCCATGGCATACCTACTAGTAAATATGACTCATACAAAGAACATGGTATGCATGTGTTTATCCTTAAATACAGTCAATCTTAAACCTGGAAAACTAACATGATTCTATTACATACCTTCCAATAACCCTTTCGAGTAACAGGATCATATTGGTGTTTACACTTGAAGTGATTAGGACCAACACCACCAAAAGTCATGGTTTCAAATGGGCTTTCTTCAATAAAAACATTTTTTCCTTGGGAAAGAACATCAAAGCTAGGTTATTTGCATCAAACACTAAAACACATCTAATTCTATACATGTGAAGAATAGCTAGGAGGTATAAAATGGAATGCTTAAAATCTACTGTAGGCAGAGGATGAGAAACAACCTAAACAAATGGTACCCAAGCATTATGTTTATGATTGATCAAGGAATTTATTTACCAAGGGGTATACGTCACCGAGGGACTTTGAAAGTTATTTTAAGGCCTCTGGAATTATATCAATCACGGCAATATGTGAAGATTGTTCTCATATTTCAAAGATATACTACATACAGCCTAAGCATACACTTGGGAAACTACGAATAAAGGTGATGAGCACACTTGATCATGAAACGGACAGCAATGAAGCACTTGAAGTAGGATTGTGGTGATGAACTCTACCCAATTTACCTTTTCCAACATCAAAGTTAAATAAAAATACCAACAGTGGATTATGGGTCTAAAAAGGGGATGAAAATAGAGTTCAACTCATCACAAGCACAAAAATAATTCTGCAATAAGAATGAAGATATTCAAGACCCTTACCAATTTGAGGTTTTCCATTGGTTGATAGTGGTTCTTGTCTTTAACTATGATAGCTTCAAAAATTCTCACTATAATATTTAATCAAACAAAATACTTGGCATGTGGAATTCGAATGATGATTTGAAAAGAATACTAAAATGCCCAGTTTTGATCGGAAATTGATCGGTAGGATGTATGGAGGATGAGGCTTGTAAGACTGTATATTTAGCTAGCATGAGGTCTTGACACAAATATTTACAGTTCGGAGCATAAAGTATCAAAGTTTTGTAGGGGTTGTAATATTATATTTTAATCAAGCTTGCAGGTATTCATAAAAAATAATTTCACTCTTGAGTCCCTTCAATTCATTCAATTGGGCCATTCGGTTCATAGGTTTTTCATTGGATGGACCGTGAGTGAGGTGACCAACCAACTACCTTTTACCATGCATACAAACTATAACCCTAATAAGAGAGCGATATGATACTGAAGAGAACTTGCATATAGAAAATTAAGAGTACAGTTTCTAGCATAAATGCAAGATACAATAGAGGAAAATCAAGGTCCTATCTTGAAGCTTCATATGCATGACTAACCACTCAGTAAATTTAAATGATGTTTGTTAATTAAATAAGTAGTGAATAACCACTTCCTAATCAAGCATACCAATAATACCTTTGAAACAAGTAGGGCACATTTTCAGTATAGTGTTTACATACAAACACGTATTGTCAAAAATATTAAGTTTGGACTAACAAGCACAGGATTTACATATACATCTAGACAAAATAGTTTCATAGTGTTTGAGAGGGTAGTCAAAAAATGGATTGAAATGATACATGAGAGGTAGATGGCTATAGCCAAGCGTAGAGGCTGGGAAAGCTAATATAATGGTTTCCTACTTAGAGAGTCTACAATGGCATGCAAATGGTAGGTCTCAAGGTTGAGAATACTAATTAAGATAAATGAAGATAAGGAAATGGCAGATCTTGAGGAATAGAAAGGCACTTAATATGTTAATTTATGTTAATTTAGCACTTCCATTGCTACGTTGGTACCAACGCCATTCTAGTTAATAGGATTTTCCCTTAAATTTCCATTTGATGCTAAGCTTAATTTACTGACTTTTAATATAATTATAATTAATTATATTTATGTTTGTAGCATTACCACGGTTGGAAACCTACATAAAGTGGCTAAAAATTAGACCTAGGAACTTTTTATAATAAGTATCAGTAGTAAACAATGATGTCTAGAAAGTTTGATATGACTTTGAGTTTGTTCTGGGTAGAGTTTGTTGATATTAGAGAAGTAAATCTATGTATATGGGAAGTATGGTGTAATGAACAACAATAATGACCCTAAATATCCATGTTGTTGGGAACATATTGGTCCTTAAAATCACTTGTCAGCCCTATTTGACCTCCTAGTGAGCGGTAATCCAGTTTTGGGAAGATGTATTGATGAGAATGGATCTAAACCTTGAAATATATGGAAAATTAATGGGTATAACACAACAATAGGTTTCAAAATACCATGTTTGGGTGAGATATGTGTAAATAAAAATAGTATAAAAGTGTCCTTGGGCATATTCTAGCAACAAAGAACTATCTCTTGGCGTCGAATCAACAGTAGCACTTCAACATTATCATTTCTAGGAAGCTCACATGGGATATTATGTTGATTTTTAAGCACTGCAGGGTGAAGTTTTTAGAGGTGTTGTCCCTACTGGCTTGTCTTCACTTTCATTGAGGGCTAATCCACCTTTGACTCATGTTTAAAGAGTTTTGTGCACCTTTCCCAATTATAATGAAGGTACAATCTAGGCGAAAAAAACTCAGCAGTGAAGAAGTATGGCAACATTGATGTGTTATAAAGGCTCCTCTATATATCACATGAGGCTTAAAAATGTTTATCTAATCCACATAAGTCATCCTTAGAGGAATCCAGTTCCATTTACGAGGTATTTCAACTATGTCTACATAGGATTGAGGACACCATTGAAAGTCTTCTTTCAACAAGTGCTCGACCTTGGAGGATACTTTTCACTGAACGAAGGCCTTGTTTCTATATTAATTGAGTATTGGATCACTCCATTGGATATATAGAGACCGATATATCTTAGAAGTTGTTTTCTTTGTTGCTATATGAATATTATTGGAGGGGCGTCTTTCTTAAAGGTGATTTAGGGGAGACACAACATAAGTTTAGGTTTCCTTCCAGTTTGGATAGGCCTTCTCTTGGACACTTTTTTGGAGAAGGTGAAACATTGCATCTTATGGGAGTTTGGAGGTTGGGGTTTGCTTCTACTCGTCATCATCCATCATTGCTTTATGCAGGACATGGGTACAAGTGGAAGATATAGTGGTGTAATTTGAAATGCAAAAATAAGCCCTTATTTAGAATTTAGATTTAAAATAAAAGAAAGAAAACAGGACTCACCCACAAAGAAAATAATGTGCCCTCTTATGATACTTCTATTCAATGTCATGCACATGCATATAAGTTTTACTTGGGTGATTCAATGTTCAAACATTATGACGAATGAATAAAATGTAATTCATAGCCATATGTCTAATGACAAATGGCCATTTACCATATATTTTCATGTACATATGAAATTCATAGCTATATGGAATTGGTAAAGTATTACCAAGGGGCCAGTTATCCTGATAAATCAAACTATTTAAGGTAATTGTTTAGATCAGATAGAACAAAGTTTGCCTCAATTTATGGTAATCATCATCATCAACTAAATGTATGTGTGTGCACATGCATAAATCCCCAATACACAGCTCAATCAAACAAAATAAAACATAATTATACCTTGATTTGTGGATCTTCACACTGTCTTCTTATGCTTTACCTTTCAAAACATCATTCAACATACTCCATGTTTTGTCCTGTTGCAATAGTTTCATGTTAGGACCTAACAAATAAATTTATGTTTGCTGATGAAAATAACAAAACCAGTCTAAATAAATACAATTCTATTACAATGTAAATTACAATACCATTCAACTATTAACGTAAATTAATTGTTAAGAATAGATCACTTGATAAAACATGGATAACCAAAAACACTATGTATATAAGGCCATCGATCTCATCAAAATGCCATTTCTTGCCTCTTAACTATGGAAATGTTTCTCAACGCTATCTGTAACAAGTTCCAATGGAGGAGTCAAATTGCAATAGTGAAAATTATACACTAAAATGATAGAAATAGATGTTTTTTAATGTATTTTTCCTTACCATTCATTGAGCTCCTCTCTGTTTCGAGAATAATTTAATATTCTCTACTAAATAGGACCAACCACGTGAAGGTGGAATCTCTTATGCCCCCCCCCCCCCCACATCACTCTCAACTCCCCAAACCCAATGCATCTACTTGCAAATAACAATTTATTTCACTATTTCACAATCCAAATAACAATGCATCTACAATGCAAATAACAATGCATCTATTGCAAATTATTTCACTCAATAGTTGAAAGATGCTTTCATTAAATAATTCATTAAACCATTCAATCATTCAACAGCTGGAAAAACAATTCATTAAACCATTCATTAAATCATTCATTAAACCATTCATTAAATCATTCATTAAACCATTCATTTAGTTAACGGCAGAAAAAAAGATCAATAAACCATTCATTAAAGCATTCATTTAAACATTCATTCATGAAATAGAGGAAAAAACCATGAATTTTTTTTATTATAAATAAAAATTACTCAAAATTTGTTTAGTCACTTCCTTTTTACTTTTATTCTCTTTAAATATTTAGTTAGAGTGACATCTTTCATAATCTAATCCTCGGTCTCCCTACTAGTATGGTCGCAAGGTTGAACTTCCGGCGAGGGGCGATGAATTTCTGCAATAATGTCAAAATATTTCATTAATATATTTATATTTTGATAAATACGAGTAATTCATTTAAAAAAACATTACGAATGTGTGTTTTTACCTACCATGGGCACATCAACATGTTCAACATTATCTTGTACAGGCCCAACCTGTTTAGTGTTATCTGCATCTACATGCTCTGCAGTTGAATTGTGTAGAATTAGAATTAATGTTCATCATCTGCAATGGTCTATAAAAAATAGTAGCACATTAATAAATTCATTACCACGAATCGAAACATGATCTTCGTTTGGTTGGTCATGTACATACTCGACATGAACAGGATCATTACTTTCTTGCTCAAAAAGGAATAAATAATTTATGTTAATTTATTTATAAGGAATAAATTGCATGAGCATTAATAAATTATCATTAAACTATACAGTTTTTACATACTTGCGCACCATATGGATCAGCAGAATATTGTGCAGTATGCCTAGACAAGCTTCTCCGGTGTTCAACAATGGTGTCAAAGCCCTGTTCGAAGCCAAGCTTCATGTAATCTGCACTAGGCAATTCCTTGAATTGGTCGGACTTCATATTTGCATTATGTCATTAATTTTACATTTTTTTCCAGAACAAAACGAAAATAATTATCTGTATGATATTTGGATGCGGATTCAGGTTTTGCGATACTTACATATCGGGCTGCCAAGTTCGAGTAACCACCAGGCCCAAGCTTGTGTTGGCCAATTTTTTCAATTCTTGCCTTGGTGGCCTTAGATGTGTCCAAGAGCCTAATCAAGTTTTTAAATACGTTAGTCGATGTACCAAATTTGATATAAAAACTAGTAATAATAAGGCTTACCACTACATTTTGGAATGTATTGCATACCTCCCTGTTCCAGCTGGTGGTATCTTTCCTCATTTTCTCAGGCCCTTCTCTTTTCCATCTTCCACCAGGGCTTTCCACTCCATATATGGAATCATTCGAGAGTGCTCATACCTAGGGTTATTTTCTAGGTGAATGCTATACTGGTCTTGGAAAATGTTCAAATGTTTTCCATCCTTCTGTAGGACCTTAAATGTATCGAAGGTATCTTTTCCGACCACACCAACCAAGCGATTAGTCAGATCATCCTTTAAATATTTTAGTTGCTTGTTCCACATTGTGCAGATAGTGGGACCGAAGATCTCCAAGGCCAAATCATTCATATGTTTATAAAATATATAATTTCCTACAAAACATTAATGCCATCATTTGTCAACATTAAAAAATATTATCGGTATATTAGACACAAATTATAAAAACTAAATTGAACAATCTATAAAGACATGGAATCCTCTCTATATTTATTGGAACCAGTTCTTCATTCACCAAAAAGTTACAGACTATTGAACCAATGCTAGTGACACAAGAAGATCCAGGAAATGCATCCACATCTCTATCTAACCCTACATCCACCCCTTCTTCTGCATCATCTGTTGTGGGTGGGGCAACATCGGCTGCACCCTCTACTGCCCTCAGGGGTGTCACAGAGTGTGTTGCCGACTATTCAATGGACAATATGGGAGCAGTATGTGGTGTACGTGGAGTGGTTTGGTCACTGGGACCAACATTGCCTTGACCACCACTGATAATCTCCATAGTGCGCTATAAATTCAAACCATTGCATTATAAGTTCAATAGCATACAAAATAAAATATTATAAAGTTTTTATAAATGAATTTACATTATTATTTGAGAACTTACTTCCAATTGTTTACGTTGCTGTAACAACAATTGAATCCTATTTTCGATCCCTTCTATTTGTGGAACTACCAATGTCAGAAGAATCAGTTCCTCATTTTGTTTTTCCCTGGTATTTTGTAGCACCCTCAACGAGTCTGCAGACTCTCTAATTTCACTATCTCTCGTCAACTGGGAGACCTCATTCTGTAAAGAGTTTTGAGACGTTCTTAAATAAACTAAATCCCCTGGCTGCAACTAAAATATATAAAAAATTGCTTAGTCTTTGAATCAATAGTGTGCGCAAACAATTATACTAACAAAAATTGTCTATCATGATAGAGTCATAGTATTACATCTAGGATTACCTAACTCCTAGACGAGGGTGTAGTATGATCAATAGATGGGGACTTACCTTGATAAACCACCTGTAAAAAAAGTAGAGAACATTATCACAATGAACGCAATATGTAAAAGCTAACAAATACAGAACAAAAATAAATACTATGCTGCATGTTTTATATGTGTACATTTTTGAAGTATTTAGAATGTGGAATTACATTTAGGTTTACTGGTTGCCTCGAGGTTCCAGTCGTCTGATCAACAGTTGGGGACTTTCCCCGGTCAATCTACAAAAAAGGTATACAACATTATCATCATGAACATAAACATAAAAATGAAACAATACATAAGAAAATAAACATTATGCTACACGATATACATGTTTACGATTTTAAAGTATTTGAAATGGAGAATTACATTCATGTTTTCTTGTTGCCCCGATGCTGTAGTCAGCTGATCAATAGCCGGTTGGCTTCCCTGATCAACACTCTGCATGGAAAATAGATAATATTATATAAACTAACCAAATATACTAATGAAAATACATAACAACATATATGTATGTCCATCCTAAATTTATTACATTGGAAATATCGATGTATACCTGCTACCTTGACTTGGGTCGACAAACATATACGGAGAGGGAGGTGCCCCTGAGAGAACCTTGCATAAAAAACATACTAAAAGTTACCTAACAAAACCAGAAAAGTAGAAAATTACAATTATATGCTAACAAAAAATCCTATAGATGTTAAAATAATTAATAAAAGGTTGGTTAAATTGTTGGATGTACCACAACCATACTAACCGTGTTTGTATCTACATGATTGAAATTGTAATTAGTAAGCAGTTCTTCGCCAGCATCTATTGATTTAATTGCACATACAAATACACGGTTTCCTTCACACGACTCGAATATGCAGTTGGGTTGCTTAAGTGTAGACCCCGGTTGTGTACTGTTTATAAACCCCGCAATATTACAAGTTTTTTTTGGCCTTCCGTCCATGTACACTGTTGCTCCTTTATTTTCAGTTTTGTCTTTCAGTTGTATATAATTCATTGACAACCCATATCTACACATACTTTGTGTATATTGGACCAGGTCCATCCAATCACTGTAGTTGT
Source organism: Pseudotsuga menziesii (assembly GCA_001517045.1). NCBI lineage: Eukaryota > Viridiplantae > Streptophyta > Pinopsida > Pinales > Pinaceae > Pseudotsuga > Pseudotsuga menziesii. Next base: position 833,069 of record LPNX010346509.1, on the reverse strand, counting down.
AAGAGGGTCCAATATTCTCCATCAATTCTGTACATCTACTGTATCCAACCTTTATGTCGTCCATGCAAAACAACCCCAATCCATGCAATGACGACGATGCAATTCTATATATCCTCTCATTCACACAAAAATCAGTGTTTACTTGAGGAAGATCCCTAGGCACCCATTTTTTCACTAGGTGTTTGTACCGTAAGGGCATGTCGATGTCTCCCATTGTATCATCATTATAGGAACATGACCCCCCTCATTTGAAAAAAAAAATCATGCATTTATTGAATTTTCTTCTGATCTTCTGACATCTAGTTGATCTAGCCCTTGTAGACCTACTAGATGTCTCACTTTCCTCTATCCTTCCCAAACTTCCCTCGCTGGAGGAAGACAGGTCTGATAAATACCTGTTTGGTTCTACTTGCACCATGGCCGGAAAAAAATTTGGCAAAAACATATCAAAATACCAGCAAAAAAACTTGGAAAGACTTATAAGCAAAAAACTTGTTAAAGAAAAAGCTTGTCAAGAATGCGTTTGGGTAATAGGTGTGGGCATTTTGTAGCCCTAAAAATTCTAATGTATGCCCCTCTTTTAGTTACATACAAGTCTCCATTCTCACTTATTGTTTGCATTGCCTTTTCCTAACATGTATTGGGTAGGCTCACAAAATATCATGTTATACATGGGCACTATGATATGCTCACAAATATTTATATAATGTATTATAAATGTGTGTTCCTAAAGGATTTGGAAATATACATGGATGGGAACTATGCTTGGTCACCAATGCCTTCACGTCTCTAGAAATATGTTTAGAAACATACATCACATATAACAAGTATGATGACATGTAGAATGTTGGAGCGATTATGGTGGTTGTGTATTTGGATATGCATGTATACTTATTACTGGACTAACTCCCTTTCAACAATAATTGTTGCAAATTTAATCAACAGTACATTGGAATTTCTTATGAATAACTCATGAATATTCCCAATGTTATTAAATATCCATCTATAAACCACTATTGTGGTTTCATCATTGCTCCCATTCAAGAACAAAAAAGTAGACATGACTTCTCTCCCTACATTAAGTCCACGTGCACACAATGACTAGCTTTGGTACTTCCTAGATTTTCAATATTCCTTTTGACAACAAAAGTGAAACATGAAACAATATCCTTACTTTCAGCATCTTGCACAACTGATGGCTTTGATCGAACTGTATAAGTACTTTGTTCCCAAAGTAAATATTTTGAGACCTAGGAACAAAGGGGAGATAGATGAATGGTTGAAGGACTCCAATGGAGGATGAATTGATGCCCTGTTCTGCCTACCCAAAGGTCCTTTTATAATTAATATTATCCCTAACTTATCATTGATTTGTAGTCTTCTATTTTTCATGCATGCTGCTCAAAGCAACATATTTTTATGCTGAACTAGTATGTATCTTCATGTCACAAGTTCTTCCTTGTAGATGAATATGGAACCCTAGAAGGTAGTGTTGATTTGGAAATATGATTTTACAATGTTCCATCCCATATTTAAGAAAATATTGGAGAGTAATTTATTGTATAACATTAACATGTTAATTTTCAATCCTAAGGCAACGCTAACTTGAACAGAGTTGGGAGATTTCAAATAGGTATCACCACAATAATGGAAGAAATCAGACCAGCTTCTATAGGCATTCTTGGAGGCATATTTCCCAGTGGTAACCTACATCAATCATATATATATATATATATATATATATATAATCCATGGTGGTGAAGAGCGGATATTTCTAGATCTGCTACTTGGCACATTCAGGAATGAAAACAATGTTTTGTTTACATTTATATCAATCTGTAATATTTGTCAATTTATTCCTTTTATCTTGTCATGATGATGCTTGTTTTCCCATATTAATTTTCAACCCTAAGGCAACGATAACTTGTTTTCCCATACTAATTTTCAACCCTAAGGAAACCCTAAGGCAATCCCATAGTAGAAAGAACCAAAAAATACTATTCTGCACAAATCAAAAGGCTCTTAAATTAACTGTATCATGCCTTCCTCAATGATTTGATGAATCCTTTGAAATTGTCTTCTAAATATAGTGAGACAAGGCTCAAAACACTTACCTAAAGATATTGTTGCCTTTTATCTTTATCATTAATTTCTATGATATGTGTTTCAAGTGATGCTAATGTTGTTCATCTTGTGCTATTCTCTTGTCAATTTCCTAATAGGGTGGCATTAAATGGCTTGAATTCTACTTTGATCAATCTGACAAAGTCTTTTTCTCCAACCAACCATATTAAACTTGAATGGATTTTGGACCTTTCCTCTCTTTCCACTTGGAGAAAAATTAGCAAATGGTTTGGTTCACCTCCAACTTCGACCCAAGTTCTTATCCTTTTGTGATCACTCATCAAGGAGGCATAGATTAACCTAATGTTGTCAACAAGAACACCATCGTCTTCTTTATCATTATATTCTATGCTCTATGTTTCAAGTGAAACTAATGCTTGTTGATATTTTATTATTTCTTATCATTTGTGTAAGATATTGTTGTCGTTTTCACAAACTTGAGGTTTGAAACAAATTGTAGTCTTATAGACTCTTTGAGAGAGGCATCAATTGGTTTGTGTTGAGATTATTAAGCATATAAAGAAGGCTTCAAGAAGAGAAGCTCGAATTTGTCCTTCTCTACACCATCATCAAATAGGTTGACGTTAGCTTCTTCAACACCACATATAGGTTCACTATAATTGTCTGGGGATAAATTAAACCTTTTTAATCTTCAACAGTCTCTACTAACATAATAGTCTATTATATGTGCTAGGAGCTTCAATCAAATCAAGAGAAATCTTCTACAAACATATGAAGAACAGTTTGATTTTGTAAACCAAGGGGATGGAAAAATGGCAAGGAAACATCAAATATCACTCACACCAGGGAATAATTCTAAAGCTAACCAATTGTCTAAACCACAAAGGTCATCTTCTCGTGTTAAATGTAAGAGGGGCAAACAAAAATCAGACACAATGACAATTGACATAAAATGTTCAAATAAAAAATGGAGGACATCAAAATACCTAGTACTTGCTTCAAGACCCAAAGCATAAACCATAATATTCATGATTGTCCATTAATGGCCAAGTATTACCTAACCCAATTTCCATTGAACTAAGCACCTCATGGTCGAATCAGGATATTGGGCCAAGTTTATTATAAATTCCAAGAAGCAACTGATAGAACATGGCAAGCATACACTCTACAGGATCTTCAAGAACTAACATAATTAAATTGATGGATGTATGCAGACTATTGGAGACATTATATCTCTACTCATTCAATTTCCTACAAAGTGTTGTAGATTTCTTAGTGCTCCTCTCTGTTTATCATTTAGGTTCAACTTAACGGTGAAATCAACAAGTCCAGGAAAATATTATAGTACATCTCCTTTATAGTAATGGACAAATAATGATGTTAGTTCTTGGAGATTCTGTAGAGTGGATGTTTTAACCTCTTCAGTGCTACTCTATAGTGCATAACCCAACACTTCAGAGAAGATTATAATGGTTTTCTTGGACATCTTATGGTATCCTAATCAATTTCATAATGATAGTTGGGAGGAATGCATTCCGAAATTCCATGGGAAATAGGATTCTTCTAGGTTTCATATTGAATCTCTTCCAAGGTTGAATTTGGCCCTGAGGATATTAATATGAATATGTTCAATATATATCTTAACTTGCAAAAACATGACATAAGAAATTGGTATATATGGATTCCTAGTAAGGGTGTACACTCAATTGTAAATGTTTTAACCTCATTAATGCTGCTTTGTAGTGCATAACCCAACACTTCAGAGAATATTCTCTCCACTGTATCTTGAACATGCCCCCGGTACATTAATTTTGGATGCCTCTGAGTTGCAGTAATGATACTGATCAACCAGCTAAAGAAGGCTTGAAAAGAGTTCAAATCTAAAATATTAGGCCTTACCAACCTCAAAAGATTGAAGAGCTCTTTCAAATTGTTCTGAAAAAGGGTGCATGAAAATAACACCCATCTCCTCGTATGTATTTCGGAAATATCATGGAGTATGTTGGTGTCCTTATTGTGTGGGAAATGCCCTTCATCTAAAACCAGCAGTCCTGGTCCCTAAAGTAGAATTTGTTGGCAAGATTCACCCAATGGTTCAAATTAAACACGTCATATTCTGAGGGTTTATTAAACATGGTAAGATGAAAGACACTAGGGAATTGATTCAACATCTAATATAAGGTTTCTATAATAAAAAACCTGAAAGAAGAAATCCATAACATTTGGCAGAATTCTGGGAAATCCTTATTGTCGCTACAATTTGGAAAATACTGGGTTAGGTTCGAGTTTCTTTCTAACCTAGGGCTTTTATAATGATCTTGAATTATAGTTGAAGTTTTTTGTAAAGCCTGAGTGCTTAGGGTATGAGTGCGTTCTCCTCAATTTCACACTTGGGTGCATCTATATTTTTCAGCTTGTGCCTATCATGCTATTTTTACCCCTATTACCTCTATTTCCGTGGGTGCTGAATGAGGGTAACCTTCTCTATTAGCCTCTACCTTTCCTCTATTGTCCTCTGCTTATGATGGGTCCACTTGCTGGGTCAATTATATGCTTTGCAACGAGGTATGGAACTCTATATCGATATGGGTCAACTGTGGGTCAAATGAAACTATCAAATGCAACTCTATTTTTACCCCTATTAACTCTATTTTCGTGGGTGTTGAATGAGGGTAACTTGCTCTAATAGCCTATTCCTTTCCTCTATTGGTAATGAAACCCTAGAGATTTGCATAATAATTTTTAAATTTTTAAAATAGAAATGAATTAGGGCATGGTACTCACAATTTTGGGATGCATTGTCTCGACTGACAGTTTCTTTTATAATTGGCCTCCTGTTCTGCTACAAAACCACAATCCACTCTCCTTAGTCTTTGTGGGTCCAAATCCTTGCTCACACTATCCAAATTGTTGCTCCCACTATCTCAATCTTATATATTATTCTCTTGCCAAGTTTCTCAGATCATCACTGATCACTAAATGATCTCGACAAGCACTCGACGAGATGCACATAGGAAGAAGCTTTCTCGTGAAGTTGAAATGAAAATAGAACGCGACAGGTATTGAAAGCTGAGGTTTTTTGTTATTGTTTTATGTTTTATTTTATTTATTTATATATATGTATTTAATATATATATATATAGACACACACACACACACACATATACACTAAAAAATAAATTTAATATAAAATTACAAGTAAGACTTAATTTAAAAATATTTAATTTTGATAAGTATAAAGAGATATAATTATTAGGTGTTTGACATTATATGCATAGACTTTGTAGTGGTTAAGAGTCATATGGATAAAGGGTTAACTGTGATAATTATTGGTGATGATAAGGGATAGGGTTTATAGGGGTTTGGGAATAGTTTTTATAGGTATTATGTTTTATAAGGGTTAAGTGTTTTAGGTTAGGGATTAGTCTCATATGAACCTTAGTTTATTTTCTCTAAGTACTATTCAATGTCTCAACAAAAAAATCCCTAAGAAATTTTCATTACAAGTGTCATTATCTCTTTTGTCTTAATCCTCATCAAAGTGGCCACTCCACTTCCACTAGAAATGACCTTCTTCAACATGTTCATAATATCTTCTTGGTTGCAATACTTTAGCACCATATACTTGAAGAAGTTGTACACTAGTTTAAACCTTTCATCAAGGCTTCTATACAACATTGTTATGTATAAACATAAAATTTAATCCATCTCATGACACTCAATGTACATGTTCCTTCGATTCTAACGTATCTATGTTAACCTCGTTTCCATATTCCTATCCTCGATCACACATTCATGTTAGACACACCAGGCACATAAAGAGGGGGGTGAATCTATGTGTTCAGTCTTTATTACTTTTTCAATTTTAACAATCAACAACTAATTCATCAATGCATTATTCTACCATTTACATAATTATTTCATAAACATCTACCACTTTAGCATTTATAAATCATAAGCATTTGAATCATGGATTCATAACAAGAACCATAGCACAAGAGAACACAACACCATTTGATTTTGAGGATTATAATGATGATGATGATTATTATGAGTGGTATCATCATAAGATGACAATGATGATGATAAGGATGAGGATGTCGCTGATGATGATGATGTCGATGATGATAATGATGCTATCCATGATGACGATCATTATGATGGTGATGATGATGATGATGAAGATGATGATGCTAATGATGAGGATGAAGATGATGAAGATGATGAATATGAAGATGATGATGATGAAGATGACGACAATGATGATGATGTTGACGATGATGAAGATGATGATGATGATGATGATGATGATGATGGTGACCGTCTTGATATCATATGAAATGATGAAAATGCTAACGATGTTGATGATGATGATGATGATGATGACGATGATGATGCTGTCGATGGCGACGATGATGTTGTTGATGTTCACGACAACGACGACGACGACGACGACGATGATGATGGATGATGATGATGTTGATGATGATGACGATGACAATGATGATGAATATGATGATGATGATGATGATGATGATGATGGCATTGACGATGATGATGGCTATGACGATTATGATGATGTCGAAGATGGAAATAACAATTAGAGTCCCATAACGATGAATTAGTTTATGAATATTATGATGAATATGAGGATGAGGATGAGGATGATGATGATGATGATGATAATGATGATGATGTTGATGATGACGACGACGACGACGACGATGACGAAGACGACGATGACAACAATGATGATGATATGAAGTAATTAATTTGATCTAGGTTTATTTTTAATTTTAAAAATAGTTTTAATGATGATGTTGATAATTTCAATGATTATGATGGCGATGAAGATGATGATGATGATGATGACGACGATGATGAAGATGATGACGATGACGATGACGATGACGATGATGATGATGATAATTATGATTTTGATGACAATGATGAGAATGATCATGATGATGATGACGATGATCATGAGGATAATGACTCATCTTCATCGATTATGATGAAGATGATGATGATGGTGATGATTATGTTGATGAGGATGAGGATGATGATGATGGTCATGATGATGAAGATGATGACGACGACGACAATGATGATGAAGATGATGATGAGGGTCATTATGATGATGATGATTATGATGATGATGATGACTATGATGATGAAGATGGTGATGATGATGAATACAACGATGATGAAGATGACGATGACGATGATGATTATGTTGATGATGATGATGATGTGTGATTATGAGGATGCTGATGATGAAGACGATGATGTCTGATGATGACGACGATGATGATGAAGACGATGATGATCATGATGAAGACGACGACGATGATGATGATGATGATGATGATCAACATGATGGTGATGGTGATGGTGATGGTGATGATGTTACTAACTCTTTTTTTTTAAATAAGATAAAAGAATAGGTCTAATTAAATATATACCTTTCATTATATGATGATGATGATGATTACGATGATGATGATGATGATGATTATGATGATGATGATGATGATTATATATGATGATGATGATGATGATGAGGATGATGAGGATGATGATGATGATGATGACTATGATGATGAAGATGATGATGATGATGATGATGAAGACGACGATGATGAAGATGACAAAGATGATGATGATGTTGATGATGATGATGATGTGTGATGATGACAACGATGATGATGAAGATGATGATGTCTGATGATGACGTCGATGATGATGAAGATGATGATAATGATGACGATGATGATCATGATGAAGATGATGATGATGAAGACAATGATGATGAAGACAATGATGATGAACATGATGATGATGGTGATGGTGATGATGTTAGTAACTCTTTTTTTAAAAGTTAAGACAAAAGAATAGGTCTAATTAAATATTTACCTTTCATTATATGATGATGATGATGATTATGATGATGATGATGATGATTATGATGATGATAAGGATGATGAGGATGATGACGATGACGATGATGATGAAGATGATGATGATGGTGATGATGATGAAGACGACGATGATGAAAATGATGACGATGATGATGAAGATGACGATGAAGATGATGATGTCTAATGATGACGACGATGATGATGAAGACGATGATGATCATGATGAAGACGATGGTGATGAAGATGATGAAGATGATGATGATGATGGTGATGGTAATGATGTTAGTAACTCTTTAAAAAAATTAAGATAAAAGAATAGGTTTAATTAAATATTTACGTTTCATTATATTTACCATTCATTATATGATGATGATGATGATTATATATATATGATGACGATGATGATGATGATGGTGATGAGGATAATGAGGATGATGATGATGATGGTGATCGTGATTAGGATGATGAGGATGATGATGATGATGATGATGATGACTATGATGATGAAGATGATGATGATGGTGATGATGATGACGACGATGATCATGAAGAGGCTGACGATGATGATGATGTTGATGATGATGATGATGATGATGATATGTGATGATGATGACGACGATGATGAAGATGATGATGTCTGATGATGACGACAATGATGATGAAGACGATGATGATGAAGACGATGATGATGATGACGATGATGATCATGATGAAGACGATGATGATGATGACGATGATGATCAACATGATGATGATGGTGATGGTGATGATGTTAGTAACTCTTTAAAAAAAACAAGATAAAAGAATAGGTCTAATTAAATATTTACCTTTCATTATATTTACGTTTCATTATATGATGATGATGATGATGATGATGATGATGATGATGATGATTATATATGATGATGATGAGGATGCTGATGATGATGACTATGATGATGAAGATGATGATGATGGTGATGATGATGAAGACGACAATGATGAAGATGACGACAATGATGATGATGTTGTTGATGATGATGATGTGTGATGATGACGACGATGATGATGAAGATGATGACGACGACGATGATGAAGATGATGACGACGACGATGATGAAGATGATGACGACGACGATGATGAAGACGACGACAATGATGATGATGATAATGATGATGATGATGATGAAGATGATGATGATGAAGATGATGATGATCAACATGATGAGGATGGTGATGGTGATGATGTTAGTAACTCTTTTAAAAAAAAATAAGATAAAATAATAGGTCTAATTAAATATTTACCTTTCATTATATGATGATGATGATGATTATGATGATGATGATGATGATGATGATGATTATGATGATGATGATGATTATATATGATGATGATGAGGATGATGAGGATGACCATGATGATGATGACTATGGTGATGAAGATGTTGATGATGGTGATGATGATGAAGACGACGATGATGAAGATTATGACGATGATGATGATGATGTTGATGATGTGTGATGATGACAACGATGATGATGAAGATGACGATGAAGATGATGATCTCTGATGATGACGATGATGATGATGAAGACAATGATGATGATGACAATGATGATCATGATGAAGACGATGATGGTCAACATGATGATGATGGTGATGGTAATGATGTTCGTAACTCTTTTTTTTTAAATAAGATAAAAGAATAGTCTAATTAAATATTTATGTTTCATTATATTTACCTTTCATTATATGATGATGATGATGATTATGATGATGATGATGATGATGATGATGATGATGGTGATGAGGATGATGAGGATGACGATGATGATGATGACTATGATGATGAAGATGATGGTGACGGTGATGATGACGACAACGACGATGATGAAGATGCCAATGATGATGATGATGTTGATGATGATGATGGTGATGATGTCTGATGATGACGACAATGATGCTGAAGATGATGATGTCTGATGATGATGACGATGATTATGAAGACGATGATGATGAAGACGATGATGATGATGATGATGATGATGATGATGATGACGATGACGATGATGATGAAGACGATGATGATGATGATGATGATTATCAACATGATGATGATGGTGATGATATTAGTAACTCTTTAAAAAAAAACTAAGATAAAGGAATAGGTCTAATAAAATATTTACCTTTCATTATATTTACTTTTCATTATATGATAATGATGATGATTATGATGGTGATGATTATTATATATGATGATGATGATGATGATGATCAAGATGATGAGGATGACGATGATGATGATGACTATGATGATGAAGATGACGACGATGGTGATGATTATGAAGACGACGATGATGAAGATGACGATGAGGATGATGTTGATGATGATGATGATGTGTGATGATGACGACGATGATGAGGAAGATGATGATGTAGATGATGATGTTTGATGACGACGATGATGATGATGAAGACGTCGATGATGAAGACGATGATGATGATGACAATGATGATCATGATGAAGACAATGATGATGAAGACGATGATGATGATGATGATGATGATGATGATGATGATGATCAACATGATGATGATGGTGATGGCGATGATGTTACTAACTATTTAAAAAAAAAAGATAAAAGAATAGGTCTAATTAAATATTTACCTTTCATTATATGATGATGATGATTATGATGATGATGATGATGATGATGATGATGATGATGATTATGATGATTATGATGATGATGATGATTATATATGATGATGAGGATGAGGATGAGGATGACGATGATGATGGTGACTATGATGATAAAGATGATGATGATGGTGATGATGATGAAGATGATGATGATGAAGATGACGATGATGAAGATGACGATGATGATGATGATGTGTGATGATGACAATGACGATGATGATGAAGATGATCATGATGAAGACGATGATGATGAAGACGACGACGATGATGATGATGGTGATGGTGATGATGTTAGTAACTCTTTTAAAAAAAAAGATAAAAGAATAGGTCTAATTAAATATTTACCTTTCATTATATTTACCTTTCATTATATGATGATGATGATGATGATGAGGATGAGGATGACGATGATGACGATGATGATTATGACTATGATGATGAAGATGATGATGATGGTGATGATGATGAAGACGACGATGATGAAGATGACGATGATGATGACGATGTTGATGATGATGATGATGTGTGATGATGATGACGATGTGTGATGATGATGACGATGATGATGAAGATGATGATGTCTGCTGATGACAATGATGATGATGAAGACAATGATGGTGAAGATGATGATGATGATGATGATGATGAAGACAATGATGATGAAGATGATGAAGATGATGACAATGATGATCAACATGATGATGATGGTGATTGGTGATGATGTTAGTATCTCTTTTATAAAAAAATAAGATAAAAGAATAGGTCTAATTAAATATTTACCTTTCATTATAGAAGATGATGATGATTATGATGATGATGATGATGATGATGATGATGATTATATGTGATGATGATGATGATGATGATGAGGATGAGGATGATGAGGATGACGATGATGATGATGACTATGGTGATGAAGACAATGATGATTAAGATGACGATGATGATGTGTGATGATGACGATGATGATGATGAAGATGATGATGTCTGATAATGACGACGATGATGATGAAGATGATGATGATGATGACGATGATGCTCATGATGAAGACGATGATGATGAATACGACGATGATGATGATGATGATGATGATGATCAACATGATGATGATGGTGATGGTGATTATGTTAGTAACTCTTGTAAAAAAAATATAAAAGAATAGGTCTAATTAAATATTTACCTTTCATTATATGAAAATGATGATGGTGATGATGTTAGTTGTAACTCTTTTAAAAAGAATAAGATAAATGAATAGGTCTATGAAGATGACGATGATGATGAAGATGATGATGATGGTGATGATGATTATAATAAGATGATGACGATGATTATGATGATGACGATGATTATGCCGATGACGATGATTATGACGATAATGATGATTATGACGATGACGATGATTATGATGATCACGATGATTATGATGACGATGATGATTATGACGATGATGATGATGACGATGAAGATGGTGATGATGGTGATGATGAATATGACGATGATGATGACAATGATGATGAAGATGATGATGTCTGATGATGATGACGATGATGATGAAGACGATGACGATGAAAACGATGATGATCATGATGAAGACGATGATGATGATGACGGTGATGGTGATGATGTTAGTAACTCTTTTTTTTTTAAAGATAAAAGAATAGGTCTAATTAAATATTTAGCTTTCATTATATGATGATGATGATGCTTATGATGATGATGATGATTAGGATGATGAGGATGATGATGATGATGATGATGGTGGTGGTGATGATGAAGATGCCGACGATGATGATGATGTTGATCATGATGATGATGATGGCGATGATGAAGATGATGATGTCTGATGATGATGACAATGATGATGAAGACGATGATGGTGAAGACAATGATGATCATGATGAAGACGATGATGATCAGCATGATGATGATGGTGATGGTGATGATGTTATTAACTCTTTAAAAAATATATATAAAAGAATAGGTCTAATTAAATATTTACCTTTCATTATATAATGATGATGAGGATGAGGATGATGAGGATGACGATGATGATGATGATGATGGTGATGATGATGAACACGATGATGATTAAGATGACGAAAAATGATGATGATGTTGATGATGATGTGTGATGATGAGGACGATGATGATGAAGATGATGATGTATGATGATGACGACGATGATGATGAAGACAATGATGATGATGATGATGATGCTCATGATGAAGACGATGATGATGAATATGATGATGATGATGATGATGATGATGATGATCAACATGATGATGATGGTGATGGTGATGATGTTAGTAACTCTTGTAAAAAAAAAGATAAAAGAATAGGTCTAATTAAATATTTACCTTTCATTATATGATGATGATGATGGTGATGATGTTAGTTGTAACTCTTTAAAAAAAATAAGATAAATGAATAGGTCTATGATGATGATGATAATGACGATAAAGATGATGATGATGGTGATGATGATGATAATAAGATGATGACGATGATTATGATGATGATGATGATGATTGTGACGATGATGATGATTATGATGATGATGGTGACAATGATTATGATGATGACGATGATTATGATGATGACGATGATTATGATGATGATGATTATGACGACGACGACGATGATGATGATGAAGATAATGATGATGGTGATGATGAAGACGATGATGATGATGAGGATGATGATCATGATGTATGATGATGACAACAATGATGATGAATATGATGATGATGAAGATGATGATGATGATGATGATGACAATGATGATGATGATGAAGATGATGATGATGAATATGATGATGATGAAGACGATGATGATAAACATGATGATGATAGTGATGGTGATGATGTTAGTAACTCTTTTAAAAAAATAAGATAAAATAATAGGTATAATTAAATATTTACCTTTCATTGTATTTCATCGTCTTATTCATTCATGTCATCATCTTATTCATCCAAGTCATCATCTGTATCATCATATCCGGAGTCAACATTGTAAGGGTTGGCCATATCATCATCGTCGTCATCATCAGTTACTCTCATCGTGTCATTGTCGGTATAATCTTCATCAACATTGTCTGCTACATCATCTGATTCAACTATTTCTTGGAGTACATATTTTGCTGGATCATCATCATCACCTAACTCATGTTAATCATGCTCTTCGTCATCGTATTATTCTTCCATAGAACCCTCTTCATTAGCATCATCTAGGTTATACTTTATTGGCCTTCCCCTTCGAGTGTGTCTCACAACAAATGACCACCCTGGTTTACCTGGAACCTCTGAGTAAAATACATGTTCACATTGGCTTGGAAGAACATAGGGCTTTGTTTTCAGCTCAAACAACCTTGTGCTTACCATGGTAAATCCATTATCATGTTCAATAATAGTTCTATGAGGATCACATTGATTCAATTGTAACTTGTACCATTTGACAACAAATAGAACTACCTTAAAGGATTTAAAGTTAGACTGTATAATATCTTCCAAATACCCATAGTATCGATTTTCTGAGACTTCTGGATGTCTATCACTTGTAGATGAAACATTGGTCACCTCAAAGACATTAGATATCCAAGAATTCGATGTTTTATTAATTTCATCCAATTTTTTGATCTGATATCTACCTCCATTGTAGAGCATAGCCTTATGGTGTTTTACCTACAATAAGCAATACACGAAAAGATTACACAACCATTCATTCCTTATGCAGCAATACATGGAAAAGAAAAACATGTACGTCAAAATGTAATTTGCAAAATAAAATATTTAGAGGGATTGATTAATATGCTTGCCATTTTATCTTTTAAACCATATACCAAATCGATTTCCCTTTCTATTATATTTCTATCTCCATTGTGCTATGCTGCTTTTACCAATGAAGCCACACCTTCCCATGATATTCCATGACCCGATTGTTCGCATCGTTCAATCCATACCTTCATCCAGTCAAGATTGTTTGCGATGTATAAATGAATTGCATCCCATTATTGACCAACTATTTGATGACAATAACCATTAAAATGAAAGATAGGTGTAAATCTCCTGAACAAAGTATATGCTCTTAATTGAAGCAATACCTAGAAAATACAATTAGAATATGAATGATATAATAAACATCCACTAGCTAATAATTACCTTTCAACTTCCTCAATCTACCTTTCCCCTTCAGTTTCTTCCCTTCAAATTTTTTATTGGAGTCTGGATCACAAATACGACGTAAATTGAGCTTTGACGCTAAAATAGGAAGATAGTCACTAACATACAACATGTTTTGGTATACTGTATATCTTTCCATCATAGAACCCTCAGCATGTGCTTGTTGTCTCACCAAACCCTTCATAAATTTCAAGTGCCTCTCAAGCATCCACATGGACCTTGAGTGCACAGGTCCACACAACTCAATCTCCTCAACTTGGTGTATGAGGTAGTGTTCCTGTGCATTGAAAAATGCCAAAGGTATATGCTTCTGCATTTCACACATGAGACGAGGAATTTCTCTCCTCCAATACTTTATATCTTCTTTATGGATTTCTTTAGATGTCAACCATCTACAAGTGACACAAACCAATAATGATATTTAACAAAAAAAACATTAAATTACATATGATGAAATAGTGCACAAAAAAAAATGTAAATTATACAAAGAATTAAAGAAACACTAAGCACATGCAAGTAATCACTAGTTACCTCATGTATTTACCAAGATTATATATAACTTGTTTGACATTGTTGTCAAAGTTGTCCAGGAGAGAGAGAGGTAGAACATACTGTATCGATATACAAACCATGCCATTTATTAAACAAAGAGTATACAAACAAGAAAAAAAAATATACGCAGCAAAATGAAAAAAAAAATTATATGGACATAACAATAATAATTACCTTGATGAAGACGTGCCCATCATGTGTTTTGACCCCCGCAAAATCACCTTTTTTGGTTATTATACTTCAAGTTCGCACAAAATCCAATGGGAAATTTAATATTCCGCATTACTTCTTTGACAACATTGCTTTGTTGCTTCGTAAACATCCATGGAATTGAGTTTATATTAACTTGGTCTCCGTTGCTATGAAATTAAATGACATCTTTAATTGCATGGTTTCTTTCTTGAATGTATTTGAAAGCTTTCACAACTTTATCTTTCTCCCTCCTTAGCTCCAGTAGTCGCCATAATGTTTCAATAACGTTCTTTCCAATATGCATTGTATCAAACAAATGAGCAATTTGTAGGTGCTCATAGTAGGGCAACCTGATAAATTGAATAGGATAACTTTTCATTCCTTGTGGAAGGCCATTAATGCCTTCATGATCACGATGGACATCATGAATATTAGTTTATAAATAAATTACATTATAAATCAAATATGGCCACTACAGTAAACAACTCACAATAAAAATTAAAATACATAACAATTCATATACGATGATCCATATGTACCATGATGACGATTTCTGTTGTATTGAATATTCCAAAGGTGAGGTGTCATTATCCATGGTTTTAATCAAGTCTCCTGCTTCCCATTGAAAATATTTTTTCAGTTTTTCTATACCTATGATTCTTAGAGAGGAAATTCCTATACTCATCAAACACCTCCTTTCTTAATCATTTTGAACGATGAGATTTTATTTTAGGACCACAAACTGGACATGCAAATTTATCCTTTGTCTGAAGACCTACAATATTTAGATATGGAATATCTATGTCAAATATATTCATATATAAACTATTCTAACTACTCCATATAATTAAATGCAATTATAGTGGAACATAAAATTACAAACCACAAAATGAAGTTAACCCAGGGGCATCATGTATTGTCCATACAACCATTTCCTGGAATTGAAATTGCCTTTGTTGTATTGGTCTAGATACATCGTACATAGTGATTCCATTCCATAACTTCAATAGCTTATCTATAAGAGGTTCAATGTATACATTCATATCTTTGACTTGGAACTTACTTGATTGATTTGAAGTACATATAAAATATATTATTATGAGAACCATTAAGATATATAAACCATGCACAAGAGTAAAATAAAAGATATGTATATGAAATTAGGAAAAATAATATGAAAAATGATATGCCACAACTACATTATAAATAAAATAGTTGTAGACAAAAAAACCTGGAATAATCATCGACAACATTATGTGCTCCCTCTTTATTGACAACCATGGATGAATGTTATTGTTGATAACAAAAATAGGCCACATCGTGTAAATGGATTTCATCTATGCAAATGAATTAACACCATATGCTACAAAAGAAATCCTAAGATTACATGGTTCTTATTTAAAGTGAGGCCAATTTTCCTCCATATCTCTAAAAGCAGAACCATATGCAGGTGTTCAGATAACATCATCTTGACTTCTGTTCCTAGCATGGTAATCCATAAATTGCACCATGTTTTTGCACCCGAACAGTCATTGCAAATGTGGAATCATGGGAATATAACAAAGAACCTTCTGAGGCACCTTTTTTGTTACTTTATCTGTACGATATCTGCTTACATGACATTCCATACATTTTGTTGCAAATTTATGTTGATTATAATATATAACATGGTCATCGAGGCATGCATGAATTGCTTTGTAATGCATTCCAATCTCTTTCATGATGGAAGATAAATCTCGATATGTGCGAGGTAAAATATTTGATGGTGGTAACAAAAATTTATCTATCAAGCTACAAAGAAATAAAAAAATAGTTAATGTAATAAATAAATAATATTAATGAAACACGCTTCATCTATACGATGATCAATAATGAGTTAACAATACAATTATTAGAGGAATACAGATAAACTTTATCATGATCCTATATATGTGATGGATTATTTTACATACCTTAGCATCCATGTGATTGCAATGTTTGAAACACCATTCATAACCTTCAATTTCATTATCAACAATACAACAGAGAGAATATTTGTTTTGGAGCCTTCATAAAGGGGTTCATATGCCTTATCGAGAAGAGGTATGTCATGAACATCATCAAATTCATCATCATTTTCATTATCATAGTCATCATCATCATCCATTATAAAATTAAATGAATCATGGATCAATGTATTTGTACCATCATCTTCAACTACATTATCAGTATGATCATCTTATTCAATATGATCGTTCACTTGTCCTCCATTAAACATGCACCCTCCATGATCCTGATCCTGAACTTGTTCTGAAAGCACTTCCTATGGATGATATGTTGTAGGGTGTCTTTCCTTTAATTTAAATACATGGAAACATCAATAGATATGCATTAATATATGAAAAATAAAAATAATACATACAATTACCAAAACTAAGAATATAAAAAACTTTATAATGCTAAACCTACAAATGGACGATATTCGTTCCCCCCCCCTAGTGTGTCCATCTTCCCTACAATGTTTTGTGGCTATTGAGATCAATATTATTCTCCTCTTAAATCCCCTGCATTGAGTACATGGACAATAACATTTTCCATCACCCCTTCGTTTCGCTGCATCCCATAGTCTAGCAAGCAATTTTCGGTTGTTTTCGTTTAGATCCAGAATATTTCTATTTGACATTTTGTCACAAAATTCATGAATGAATATAACCGATTGTCTCAAAAAATCAAGTTCCATGCATCACAATTTTCTCAAAGGGAGAGAAGTTGAAGAATAAAAAAATCCCAGCAAACTGTCTGTCGAAGAAACAAAAATTCCCACAACTGCCCGTTGAAGAATAAAACAATTCCTGAAAACGTCCGTCGAGGAATAAATAATTTTCGCAAATCGTCTGTCACTTCTACAACAAACATGTCAAAATTTTTAAATTTTTTTAAATTTATAATGACCCAATCGTCGGATATTCGATGCCTTGAACATAGTTACCGTTGGAAATATGGGACCAACAATTTCAAATTTTTCAAATTTGACATTATTTTCTTTCAAAAAAACCTATGAATTAACATTAGATATCTGACACCTATGCGTCGAAAAACCTACAGAGTAAGTGGCAAATTCCAGACACATATACGCCGAAAAATCGGCTCCAAAGTGTCAGATATTCGACACCTTAGTTGTTGAAAAACCGACTCCAACGTGTCGGATATTTGACACCATTTACGTCGAAAAACTGACTCCAAATGTGTTGGAAATGTGATGGCGCTAAAATATTTCCTAATCGTTGTACTTATCAATGATTGCTGTGCGAAACATCCATATGAAACGTCAGATGACGTCAGATTCTGTCGTCAGATTTCAGGTTCAAATCCTATTCTGGTAGTGGCCATAATTGATTTATGCAATTTATTTATAAACTAATATTCATGATGTCCATCGTGATCATGAAGGAATTAATGGGCTTCCATGAGGAATGAAAAGTTATCATATACACCTCAGCAGGTTTCCCTACTATGAGCACCTACAAATTGCTCATATTTTTGATACAATATATATTCGAAAGAATGTGACTGAAACATTATGGCGACTATTGGAGCTAAGGAGCAAGAAATGAAAAATTGTGAAAGTGTGCAAAGACATTCAATAGGGAAACCATGCAATGAAATATGTCATTCAATTTCATAGCAATGAAGACCAAATTAATATAAACTTAATTCCATGGATGTTTACGTAGCAGCAAAGTAATGTTGTAAAATAAGTCATGTGGAAAATTAAATTTCCCATTGGATTTTGTGCGAACTTGAAGAATACCATAACAAAGAAAGGTGATTTTGCGAGGGTCAAAACGCATGATTGACACATCTTCATGAAGGTAATTATTACTGTTATGTCCATATAATTTTTTTTTAATTCCATTGCATAAATTTGTTATTTTGTTTGTATACTCTTTGTTTAAAAAATGATATGGTTTGTATATTGATATAGTATGTTCTACCTATATCTCTCCTGGACAACTTCGACAACAATGTCAAACAAGTTATATATAATCTTGGGAAATATATGAGGTAACTAGCGATTATTTTCATGTGCTTAGTGTTTCTTTAATTCTTCATATAATTTATATTTTTTTTTTGCACTAATTCATGTTATGTAATTTAATGTTTTTTTTGTTAAATATCATTATTGGTTTGTGTCAGTTGTAAATGGTTGTCATCTAAAGAAATCCATAAAGAAGATATAAAGTATTGGAGGAGAGAAATTTCTCTTCTCATGTGTGAAATGCAAAATCATCTACCTTCAACATTTTTAAATGCACAGGAACACTACCTCATACACCAAGTTGAGGAGATTAAATTGTGTGGACCTGTGCACTCAAGGTCCATGTGGATGGTTGAGAGGCACTTGAAATTTATGAAGGGTTTGGTTAGAAAATGAGCACTTGCTGAGGGTTATATGATGGAGGCATATATGGTATACCAAAACATGTTTTATGTTAGTTGATATCTTCCTAATTTAGTGTCAAAGCTCAATTTACGTCGCATTTGTGATCCAAACTCCAATAATAATTTTGAAGGGGAGTACTTGAAGGGGAAAGGTAGATGGAGGAAGGTGAAAGGTAATTATTAACTAGTGGATGTTAATTAATATAATACATTTGACTGTTGACTTTTACGTATGTATATCATGCATATTCTATTTGCATATTCAATTTATTGCATCAATTAAGAGCGTATACTTTGTTCAGAAAATTTACATATGCCTTGAATTTTAATGTTTATTGTCATCAAGCAGTTGGTCGAGAGTGGGATGCAATTCATTTATACATCATAAACAATCTTGACTGGATGAAGGTATGGATTGAACGATGTAGACAATCGGGTCATGGAATATCAAGGGAAGGTGTGGCTTCATTGGTAAAAGAAGCACATCGCAAAGGATATACAAATATTACACAAAGGAAAATCGATTTAGCATATGGTTTAAAAGATAAGCAGGCAAGCATATTAATCAACCACTCTAATTCTTTTTTTTTTGCAAATTACATTTTGATGTATATGTTGTTGTTTTCCTTGTATGGCTGCATAAATATTGAACTTAATCATAAATATTGAATCATTATGTAATCTTTTAGTGTATTTCTTATTGTAGGTAAACCACCATAAGGCTGTGGTCTACAATGGCTGTAGATATCACATAAAAAAATTAGATGAAACATAGAAAACATCAGATTGTGGGATATCTGCAGCCTTTGAGGTGACCAATTTTTCATCTAGAAGTGACATACATCCATAATTCTAATAAAATCGATACTATGGGTACTTGGAAGATATTCTTCAGTGTGTCTTTAAATCCTTCAAGGTAGTTTTGTTCGTTGTCAAATGGTACAAGTTACGATTGAGTCAACGTGATCTCAATAGAACTATTATTGAACATGATAATGGATTTGCCATGGTAAATACAAGGTTTTTTTAGCCAGGAACAGAGCCCTATGTTCTTCCAATCCAATGTGAACATGTATTTTACTAGGAGGTTCCAGGTAAAGCGGGTTGGTCATTTGTTGTGAGACATGATCCAAGGGGAAGGTCGGTAAAGTATAACCTAGAGGAAGGTAATGAAGAGGGTTTGGAAGAAGAAGACGACAATGAAGAGCATGATCAACATGAGTTAGATGATCATGATGATCCAAAAGAAGATGTCCAAGAATTAGTTGAATCAAATGATGTAGCAGACAATTCCCATGAAGATTATATCGACGATGACATGATGATCGTAACTGAATTAGATGACAATGATGATATGTCCAATCCTTACAATGTTGACTCTGGATTCGATGATACAAATGATGACTTGGATGAAGAAGATGATGAAGTTTATTGAAGTGTAACTATTTAATTAGAAATATTATTTTATCTTAGTTGTTTTAAAAAGAGTAACTAACATTAATGAGATCATATATTTATAGATAGGAGAAAAGACGAGGCTAAAATAATCTGTGACAAGTATCCAAATATTTGAATATTATTATATAATTTGATTTGCAAAATCAATTAATTTCATCAAATTGAAGATACAAAATTATGATTCATTTGACTGTAGTTGAATAGATCATGATCATTTTGGATTTGGAGATATATGATTTGAGCAGATTTTACAGTGGGACAGTTTGATCATATGATATGCAAGAGAATAAATATAGGTGCAAAGAAAACAATATTTATTTTTGTGAACAATGTGCTTCCACCTAGTGGTAAGTTAAATCTTATCAATTTTAATTATATGTTCAATGTCTTTGCAGCTAATATTGTTTGGCATTTTCTTTTTCAATACGTAAATCCCACCGTCTTCATCATCATCATCATGTGGTACATGGGGCCAACGATGAATTGTTTTATGTATGTGCTGGCTTGGTGTGAAATTTGGCATGGTTAGACTAGAAGCATGCATTGAGGGTGTGGGATGGTTTTTAGACTCAAACATAATCATGATCATCATCATCATCAATAGCAACAGCAACAACATCAACATCAACATCATCATCAACATCACCATCATAATCATCATCGTTGTCGTCACCGTCATCAACATCATCATCATCATTGCCATCATCAGCATCATCATCATCATCGTCATCGTCATCATCATCATCATCAACATCAACATCATCATCAACATCATCATCAACATCATCAACATCATCATCATCAACATCATCCTCTTCATCATCATCATCATCATCACCATCATCATCATCATCAACATCATCGTCATCCTCATCATCATAATATTCGTGAACTAATTCATCATCATCATCATCATCATCCTCATCATCATAATATTCGTGAACTAATTCATCATCATCTTCATTGTTAAACATGTTTGTCACTGACAAATCAAGCAACAAAAACCATACCTATAGAATAATTAATGTGCTACGTGGGGCCAATGATGAATTTTTTTATGTATGTGTCGGGATGGTGTGGCATTGTTAGACTCTACACATGCATTGATGGTGTGGGATGGTTTCCAGACTCAAACATCATCATCATCATCATTTTCATCGTTGTCATCATCGTCATCGTTTTCATTGACAATATCATCACCACCATCATCATCATCAACAACATCATCAACATCAACATCATCATCATCATCATCGTCGTCATCATCGTCATCATCATCGTCATCATCATCGTCATTGTCATCATCAACATCATCATCATCATTGCCACATCATCATCGTCGTCGTCGTCATCATCATCATCGTCATCATCATCATCTTCATCATTTCATATGAGATCAACATGGTCATCACCATCATCATCATCATCATCATCACCACCACCACCATCATCATCATCATCATCATCATCATCGCCATTGTCATCATCATCATCAACATCAACATCATCAACATCATAATTAACATCATCATCATCATCATCATCATCATCATCATCGTCATCATCATCATCATCGTCGTCGTCGTCGTCGTCATCCTCATCATTGTCGTCATCATCATAATCATCATCATAATATTCATGAACTAATTCATCGTCATCTCCATTTTCAGACATGTTTGTCACTAACAACATCAACATCATCATCAACATAATCAAAATCAACATCGTCATCATCATCATCATCATCATCACCATCGTCATCATCCTCATCATCGTCGTCATCATCCTCATCTTCATAAAATTTGTGAACTAATTCATCGTCATCTTCATTGTCAAACATGTCTTTCACTAACAAATCGAGCAACAAAAACCATACCTATAGATTAATTAATGTGCTACGTGGGGCTAAAGATGAAATTTTTTATGTATGTGTCAGGATGGTGTGAAATTTGGTAGGGTTATACTAGACACATGGATTGACTGTGTGGGAGGGTTTCCATACTCAAACATCATCATCATCATCATCGTCGTCATCATCTTCATTGTCGACATCATCATCAACAACCTCATCAGTGTCATCATCATCATCATCATCATCATTTCATATGAGATCAACATGGTGATCACCATCTTCATCATCAATATCATCATCATCAGCATCATCATCATCATTTTCATCATAATCGTCATCATCATCATCATCGTCATCATCGTCATCATCAACATCATCAACATCATCATCGTCATCATCGTCATCATCATCAACATCATCATCAAAATCATTAACATCATTATCATCATCATTATCGTCGTTGTCATCATCGTCATCATCATCATCATCATTGTCATCATCCTCCTCATCATAATAATCGTGAACTAATTCATCGTCATCTTCATTGTCAAACATGTCCGTCACTAACAAATCGAGCAAAAAAAACCATACCTATAGATAAATTAATGTGCTACGTGGGGCCAATGATAATTTTTTTTATGTATGTGTTGGATGGTGTGAAATTTGGCAAGGTTAGACTAGACACATGCATTGACGGCGTGGGAGGGTTTCCAGACTCAAACATTATCATCATCATCATCATCGTCGCCGTCGTCGTCGTCATTGTCATCAACAAAATCATCAACGTCATCATCATCTTCATCGTTTCATATGAGATCAACATGGTCATCACCATCATCATCATCGTCGTCGTCGTCGTCGTCATCATCAACATCAACATCATCAACATCATCATCAACATCATCAACATCATCATCAACATCATTGTCATCAACATAATCATCATCATCATCATCACCATCATAATCATTGTCATCATCATCCTCATCATCATAATATTCACGAACTAATTCATCTTCATCTTCATTGTCAAAATGTTCATCACTAACAACTCGAGCAACAAAAACCATCCCTATAGATCAATTAATGCGCTACATGGGGCCAACGATAAATTTTTTTATGTATGGGCCGAGATGTTGTGAAATTTTGCATGGTTAGACTAGACACATGCATTGATAGTGTGGGAGAGTTTCTAGACTCAAACATCATCATCAGCATCATCAAAAACATTATCATCATCGTCGTCATCAACAACATCATCATCATCTTCATCATTTCATATGATATCAACATGGTGATCACCGTCTTCATCATCATCATCATCATCATCATCGTCGTCATCATCATCATCATCATCAACATCAACATCAACATCATCAACATCATCATCAACATCATCAACATCATCAACATCATAATCATCATCATCATCATCATTGTCATCATCATCCTCATCATCATAATATTTGTGAACTAATTCATCGTCATCTTCATTTTCAAACATGTCCATCACTAGCAAATCGAGCAACAAAAACCATACCTATAGATTAATTATTGTGCTACGAGCGGCACCGATGAAATTTTTTATGTGTGTTGGGATGGTGTGAAATTTGGCATGGTTAGACTAGACACATGCCATGGTTGATCCATAGTAATTGGATTTTTATACATATTGATATGGTGTTTGGAGGCTCTTAAAGTGAGGGTATTTTTATACATATTTTCCATTACATCAACTACCAAAGACTTACCTTTACCCAAAGTTTTAAATGTAATTTTAATTACTAGGTGTGGATGTAAGGAATTTCGGCATGGTTAAGGTAGGAAATTTGAGACTTAAGTTGTAAGAGAGTATTCTAAGCATATTGGGTCATGAATAATGCCTTAAAAAAGTGTGCTTGACCTCTCAAGGGTGTCCTTTGCCTTTGATTGTGGATCTCGATTCCATAATTAGGTTGTGATAAGTATGTGTGGGTATTGGGTACGATGTTCATGGTCAAGGGAGGAAACCTAGGCCTCATTCCCTAAATAAATCTTCTAGTCATTTAGGACAGAGAATAATGTCTCAAACCACGACACATCTAGGGCTGTTGAGGTTTTAGATATGGTAGGGAGAATAAAACTAGGTCTTGAGCCCTAACTATAAGTTAGAGGAATCGAGGGCTATGAATGATTTCTTACACCACTACACAACACCTATATAGGGAATATTTGTATTATAGGTTTATGGACACTATTTGGATGTTTTGAGCAACACAAATGGTTCTTATGATATGGAAGTAGTGAAAGGATGAAACCTAGGCCATAGGTCCTAAGGTAAGCTTATAAGGCTTGAGGACCCTGAACAAAGTATTGGACCAAAACATTTGGCCTCTATTAGATGTATTGTATTCTATGTGGTGATAGGATCACCATTAGAAGGTTTTGAGCCCCATATATAGGCCATGAATTGATACATGGTAAATGTAGGAAACCTAGGACTTATGCCCTAAATGCACACACTTAGGGATTAAGGGATAGGAAGAAAGCAACAAACCACCACATAGGACACATCTATAGGTTCTTTGTCTTCCAAGTGTGGATACGTAAGAAATTGCAAGGTTTTGACAACCATTTATGGATGTTAGGGTTGTGTACATGGTTGGGGGAAGGATTCCATGCCTTAATAAAAAAACAAATCTTCTAAGGCTCAAGGACCATGAATATTGCCTCAAATTACCACATGTGGCCTCTCTAGGGTATTTATAGCCTATAAGTGGCAATATGAGAGGCATTATGAGGTTTTGAGAAATAAGTATTGCTCTTAGTGGAAATATTAGAGCCATTGATATGTTTTGAGAACCAAGTATAGCTCTCATGACCTCAGAAATGGATATGGGATAATGATTAAAACTTAGGCCCTAAAATTATCTTATAGGGATCAAGGCCCTTGGAAGACATCTCCTACCTCAAAACAAGAACCCTATAGGTGTATTTTAATAACAAATTAGATGGGTTGTCGGTCCTTGATCATTTTAAAGGAGGAAACATTTGACTTTGTCCATAAAGTGATATTGTATTGCTTGATATGCAAATTAATATTACGTTTTGAGTTTTGGGGTTAGACCTTGAGATCGTTGGCATTATTTGAGCAGGAAGACCAACATCTCAAGTCCAATCGTATATTCTATCAGCTTTTGGAAGCTTCTGTGCTTACCCTCCGTATTTTTCATTCCTCGACAATATTTGATAATTGGTCGTTGCATTCGATTTCTCTGAGAGGGCTTCATGGCTTCAGTACGGGTGCGATTTATGTTGACGGTGAATTCACAGTGTTCTCTGAAGTTTCTCTTCATGGGTTGTCTACAAGCATTAGAGGAAATTTAGGGTCTAAAATGGGCCTCATAAGAAAATGCGCCAACAATGAATTTCGTGAGTTGGAATTTAAGAACCAATAGAATTTCAATAAAATGAGTCAACCATAATGGTTGAATTGACATATTTGTCATAAAAGAAAACTACTTTTTTTGTTCATATTTTCAACATATCTCCCTGTGTTTTCACTCAAATTCCGAGTGGGAGAGCTCATTGGATGTGGAATTTAATTCCAAATCCAATGAGTACCCACACTGCATACTTTTGACAGAGCCTGCTACCCAAAAAACAAGAAATACCTGAGAAAAACATGATAATGACCCCGCTACCCGAAAAACAAGAAATACCTAAAAAAACATGATGATGATGTCATCATCACATTTTTTCAATTATTTCTTGTTTTCCAGGTAGCAGGGTCTATCAAAAGTATGCACTGTGGGTACTCGTTGAATGCAAAATTAAATTCCGCATTCAACGAGCTCTCCCGCTTGGAATTTGAGTGAAAACATAGGGAGATATGTTGAAAATACGAACAAAAAAAGTAGTTTTTTTCATTCTTCCTCCAAAATTAATAACTATTATTTTATTATTTTCCTTAGGAGGCCCATTTCAGACCGCAAATTTCCTCTAATTTTGTCTTCACGGGCTGCTAACGGATTTACTGCACCTTCAATACAGCTGCCTGCAATGTCTTCAGTATGTAATTAGGTTAATTGTAGGTAGGTTTGGAGGAATTTTGACATTGTGTTTCAGAGCCGGCGGGGAGGGTAGTTTCAGTTCCATTTGTATGTTCTTTCTATTTGCAGTGGTGGTGTATGTCAAAACCCCATCTTCCTAGATGTCAGTGCAACGAGTGGCGAGTAATTGCTATTTGTGGGTGTTTTGTTGTGCCTGTGGTCGAGATTTCTGTTGTTGCGGTTTTTTGTTGTGACATAATTTTTTTTATTGCTTGCTCATGGAATTGATTTGGAATGTATTTCTCACTATCATTCATTTTTGTAGAAAAAAATAAAAACTTACCAATTCCTATTTAATTCCTGTGAAAAACGGCTGATTCGTTTGCTTCATAGTTTCATTCCTTCAACTCGCTTTCTTCATTGTGTTGAAGGGCCATCCTTCGGGCTTGATGTTATTTGTAAAATTGTACATTATTTGTTGTTTTTTGGTGGGTTTTCTTAACTTCCCTATTATTGGAAATGAGTATTGTTCAGAGGTTTCAATGCATTTCGAGATAGGTTTTTTAAGGTATTTTTTTGAAGAACCAGTGTGCATAAAATAAAGAGGGTTTTCAATCCCTAGGTTTAGAGTCAATAAAAATAAAACAGAGGTTTTCTAGACCAAGGCTTAGAATCAATGTGAAAATTCAGATAGGGTTTTCGAGTAGGATACCTGGGCATACTTGTGAGCAAAGAAATTCTTCTCGGTGACCTCTTCGTCATTCTGGTGCAGATTTTGTTTCCCCTCGCTGTTTACATGATTGTTTTTGTGACATATCCATGTTTTTGTACCTTTTCAATTAGTCTTGTTCAATTGTTGGCATTGTTTTCCAGGAATGCATGTATGAAAATACCTCCAAACAACCTAATCTCTAAATCTGGGCATAATTTGGGCACTTCTTGGCATAATTTATCGGGACGTAGTGCTAAAGAAGACAAATGATTTTGTTGGATTGATGTTTGCAAATATCTAGTTTCCCACATTGTCAACCCCTTCCTATAAGCCACCATTGCATCCATGTCTTTTTAAAATCGATTTCCTTCCATGATCAAGTCCCATTTGTCCAACCACAATATATATTATAAATTGTCAACTATAGCTTGGTTTACTATTTTGTTCATAATTTCTATTCGCTCTTATTTTAAAAAACATGGGGTACTTTTCAAATCATTTCATAATGAACGTAGGCCTACAGAAATCAACTGGTTTATCATTGCTTTATCTTCACAAAATTTGTGGTGCTCTCCAAATCATTCCCTAATGAAGGAGGTCTCATGATAAAAGCCATAGTAGGGGATCTTCATCTTCATCATTGCATTCCCCTACTAAATATTTTTTTGGGAGATTAGACCACTTTAAAATAATATCATATCATCATGCAGTATACTTTAGTTTTTATCAAAGTAAGATTAAAAAATTTTAGAGGTTTGTGGGGTTTGTTCTATGGTATTTTAACTGAGGGACCCTCGATCTCTCATCTAAATTGAGCTATTGAGATAATGGAACATGGTGAATAGGTTTAAAAAAAGAGTAAATTGTGGATAAATTGCACTAGAAAGAAAAACATAAACATGTTAAACATAGAAACATTGTATAATGAAACATGGTGAGTAGGTAGAAAACATAGTCAAAATTGGATGAGAAGAAAAAACTAAAACATCTAAAACACAACAACATTGTATGAATTTAATGCACAATCTTTTTTAATAAATTAGAAATCATTGCTTGTTAAGAGTAGTGATTTTGCTAGTTATCCTATATTAGTTACATTCCATTAGTCAGTTCCATAATAGGTTAGCCCGTATTAGCTAGAACAATCAAACATGTAAAATATATATAATTGTATGATAATACATAGTTAGTTCAGCCATTCATGGTTTGATAGTCATTTGTTTCATCTTTATCCATATTTAGACATTGTATCAAAGCTTAAAAAAATTAATGAAAAGTTTGCAGCATTGAAGAACTCACCAAAACTTGATTTTGTTGTTGCTTATTACTTGTTAGGGATGCTTTGACACTGACACCCACCTATAACTACATATGAGGCTCTTTTACTATTGATTTAGGGTATATAAGCTCCCCTTTTATGGTTTGAGGATGTATGTGATATTTACAGAATAATGATAAGTCTCAAGGTTGAGGCCCAACTGCTCAATTGCAAAAGCAAACAATAGTGAAAGGTTGTGATTCTCCATTGCATGCCAAAGCAGATGTATAGTGTTCCACTACTTTTGCATGCCTACCCTTTTGAAATTATTTATTTCCTGCATCCTTATGGTGAAGTAGTTCATAGATCGTGGCCATAAATGATGTCATAGATTCCATACACTCCATGCATACTTTTCAAGTGCAGAGTTTACTTCCTCATATTTCAATAGTAAATCAAGAGCCTCTTCCAATCTTCGCATGTAGAAACGAGCCTTAGAACACATCCGCCACCGCCATAATTTTGGACAAAGATAAAGAAAATGATTGAGTGTATGCTCATCAAGTGAGGGACAACTTCATTTTATATTTTTACCTTTAAGTAATCCAAGGGAAAAGTACCACTAGTCAACAAGTCAAGAAATAATATAAAATACTTTAGTTAGGGCTCTTTTAATTTCAATGTGGGATTTTGACACTTTAAACATTAGTTTGGGTTTGGAATTGCACATGTCTTGAATGCATGTACTATCCAATGGGGTCACCGATACAAATACCATGGCTGATATAAAATATTAATGTCTAGTTAAGTAAAATTCATAGACTCAATTCTAGTTAAGTAAAATTTTGAATACTTGGTTTAAATTCCCAACTATATTAGTAACACAAATATGAGTGTTTGCTAATGAGATTCAAATTTTGGTGTTTGGGAAGGGAGAAGCGAAGTAAGGAATTCATCTTGTGACCTATCTTCTTAACGGATGGTACTTAATTAAGCATATGTAGGTCATAATGTTTCTCCCATGGGAAAGTCAGTAAAATTTATAATTCTGTCAACATATGTCATATGATGGTGTTTTTATGGAAAAGAGCTCATGCAAGTTAAGTCAACATGATGGTTGTGATTGACATAGAAACAAAATATACACATTAGTAGGGGAATGCACCTCAATCTCATGAGATCCCTAGCCATTGATCTGAAATAGATTGACGACATGGAATCAATTTGTAGTAACAAATTAGCCTTTCATCCATTTAAATTAAATCACATAACATTGGTCCTTGTGGGTCTAGGCCATCATGGCTTCCTCCGAGAGTTAGCAACTCTAAATATGGTTAAGGGACTAGATTTTGATTCATAAATGAAGGATATCATCCTTGTCTTGTAGATCAAATCCATAAGCTATTATCCATTTAGACCATATCAGTTCACACACAAAAGTAATAAAAAACACACTTTTAAATCAAGCACATCACATTCATGCTTGGAATTAAGAAATTGTATATATAATTAGATAATAATATGGCATAAATTCTATATTAGTCATAAAAAGGCATGAATGTTTCACATTAATATGTAAGTGTCAAATGTAAATATATAATATCCGGGCTATAAAATACACAAATTGGAGGTCCATCAAAGAATACAAAGAATGTCATGTAATGGAAAGTGGTAATATTTTGTTTGATGTTTCCTAAGTGTTTATATGCATATTTAAAATGTAATATAACTTGTTTTGGATTATATATATATAAACCATGGATACTTTCCCACAATAGTGGATAGTGTTTATACACTTCATATAAGTCCCACTCACTTTTTCCTGGAAAAAAAATGAGATTAATTATAAATGATGTCTATATTTAGACACTATTTAATTATTGAAATAACTTCCATTCATCCCCCACAATCGATCATTCAAGATTTCATAAAACAAATAAAAGGATAAAATGATCCTTTTTCTAGGAGGCATGAAGAAGGACATCATCACATTTGTGGCTGAATGTGACCCTTTCCAAAGACATAAAGGTGAGAAATTGACACCCTTGGGTGGAATTCAACCAATTCCAACTCCAACTACATTATGGACTAACATCTATGTATATTTCATTATGGGATAAACAAAATATGACAATAAGTCTATAATCATGGTTTTGGTTGATCACATTTCCAAATATGTTCATTTTTGTGCCATATAACACCTTTTTACGGAATTTATGCTAGGTAAATTTGTAATGGATAATATATTCAAACTCTATTGTATGTTATAGAATATTTCCATGAATCAGGACCCCACCTTCACTATCTATTTAAGGAAAGAATTGTTTTGACTCTGGGTAACTCAACTAAGTATTAGTACTACTTATTACCACTAAATTGATGGTCAAATTAACATTGTCAATAAGTGTTTGTAAGAATATTTGTGTTTCTTTACTTCATAGTTGCATTCCCAATGGGTTCAATGGTTTCCTTTAGCAAAATGGTGATATAATACTACTCATATTAATTCCATTCAAATTACTCCCTTTGAAGTTGTTTATGGCCAAACCCCCCCTTAGTATTATCATACTTACTAGGAATATCTAAGGTCTAGTAGGTTGACAAAAAACTCATATATCAAATTAAATTATTTTCACTCTAAACGATAATTTTCTAATGGATCATAATAGGATGAAGTAAAAGGTTGACCAGTGTCATTCATAACACCATTTTGTAGAAGCAGATAATGTCTTTCTTCACCTACAAACCTATATGCAAACCTCACTTAATGCCAACCACTTCTAAAAGGTTTCCCCCAAGATTTAAGTGCCATATAATACCCTCAATGTGTGGGCCCCATGGACCTACAAAATAGGGATACCTAGTCAATCCAAGATTCATTCCATTATTCAAGTTTCTTGCTTGAAGAAAGTGGTTGGCCCTTAGTGTTGCATTAAAACTATCCTTATAGAATTAGGTCAAAATGTTGTATTTTGTTGCAAATTAAGTCTATTTTTGATAAAAGGGAATTCCATATCCACCATCTCAACGTCCAAGAGTTCTTTATCTAGTGGAAAGATACCCATCTTGAAGATGTTACATGGGAACAACATAGATACTTCAATAATTTCCACATCTCCATCCTTGAGGACAATGCTATATTTTAAGGGGAAGGGCTTGTTAGGGTCGTATACCAACCCATTAAATATATAGGTTGTTATGTACTAAGTCCATCTATATTAGCACTAACACTTCAGCAGAGTTGGTGGCTCTCATCACTAACACTCGGGAAGAGTTGGTGGCTCTCTGGCCACTTCTGTATTTTGCAGCCTCTCTGGGCTTACCCTCTCTCATGGTATGGGGGGACTCACAAGTGGTGATAAATTGGGAAAATACAAAGGCTGGTCTGAATGTGTTAGATATGGTTCACTGGTGTGAACGTATTTTAGCATTAAAATCCTCTTTTCTCTCTTTAAATTTCTTGCAAATTTACAGAGAACACAATTCGAGTGTTGATGCTTTATCAAAAGAATCTCTTTTTCTTGTTATGGGGATACTATCATATTTTGAAATTTTAGATAGAGAGATGATCAGGAGTGATACTATCCAGCTGTTTGATGGATGAGTATGCCCCACATCCTAGATATTCTCATCTTTCATGTAAAGATTGATTTTTTTTCTGGTATGAACCTATTTATGGATGCCTTTCTAATATTTTTGGCACCACTTTGTTTAGTTGGAGGGGTCTCCACTTGCCCCTCAAGATATTCTTTGGATAAACTGATAGGACCCTCATTGTTTTCTCAATTTATGATTTGAGATCCTTATCGATCAAAATATTGGATTTTTCTTTAACAAGATAGGTCCTATCTCCCTAAGTACTTCTCTGATGGTCATAGTCTTGACTGTTATATCTCGATATTTTGTATCTTGAGCATGGTATTGTAGGTGGCATGGAACCACTTGGTGGCTTACATTGAGGCTTGTGCTTGACTTGAGGTTGTTTGGGTTCAGTTGTATCTTGAAGATGAACTTGTAATTGTACTTTCCTTTATGAAACAAGGGAGGAAGGTTCTAAGGTTTGTGAGAGGCAATTCCTAGAGAAGACTTGAATTGCTAGGATTGCAGTCATTGTGTGGGAAGGACCCAGGTCTTCTAGCTCTTTCTATTGATTGTAACTTGTCATGGAACCTTTGGTGTGGATAATATTTGCTAGATAGCTTGGTGGGATGTCTTTCTAGGCATTTGTATTGCTGGTTAGGGTTTGTCATCATTGGTGGATGGCCTAACTAGAGTTTGGAGAGCATTGGATATTCCTTATACCTTGTGATAAACTTGAAGGACTAGATTTTACTAACTTGGGATAAGCTATTGGTATGCACTTGTAACTTCATTTTAATGTATATAGGAATAGTGCTTTGCTATTCAAAATTTGTGTACTGACAAATCTGATTTCCAACTTATTAGGGTTGTTTGGTATGTTGATTTGTCATGAACAACTAAGTTGGTTTTGTCCAGTGATTTGACAAACATATAGAAGTTAAGTGGAATAGTTATTACTATAATAAACATGTTGTAATTAAGTAGTTTTCAGATCTGTTATATGTTGGGATTTGTACCCTAAGGGTTGGAAACATAGTTATCTTGAGGTACAATTGTTCAATGTTTATTTTCTTAAGTTGTTTTGTGTATTTGGTTGGACATAGGTGAAATATATATTTCTATACTTCATATTTTAGATTCATTCATAAGGCTGAAAGCTCACCCAAATATATTTGGGGAACCTCAATTTTGAGGTGATGTTTTTGAATTTGCATTAAGAAACAACTCCCAAAATTTCCACATGGTATTAAAGATGATTTGACTGGAATTTCTCTCTTGGTGAAGAGGAGTTAGGTGTTTCAGTTGTTTCATTCCTGGGAGAGGTGCTTGACCTATTATAGGTTGGGTGTGAACTACTATTGTGCTTTAGAATAAGTGTTTGGACCCTAGAAAGGTTTCCCTACTTGATTTGATTGTTGATTTTTCTTTGAGGTTGCTTCACATTTGTAGGGATTATTACTTTGGGTCAGAAAATTTGATCACTCACATTGTAGAGAAGAAGACTGGCAACCAAATATATGATGTTTTTGGGTGTATTATACTAGAGTGTGAGTGTCCCTAGGAAGTTTATCTTGAGAAACAAGCTTTAAACCATTTGTATGAGTGGCATAGATGCATTAATGGTTAGCTACTTGGATAGGATCACAATGTTGAAAGATCACTTGGCTTCCATAGGGACAATAGAGAAGGATGAGAGGTTGGTGTCCATTATGCATTATGTTGAATTGGTTTGATTCATCTTTGAAATTTTTTGTACAAGGTGTTCGTGCTCATGAGGATTTACCTACTAACAAGCTTTAGAGTAAGCTAAACTCTCGACCATTTGCACCCAAAAGCAGGAAATGGTGGAAAGGGTAGAAAGGGAGGTGACAAGCAATTCAACCTCAGGGATCTTCCAAATTTAATTGTAAACTATGTGTCTCTATTAGAATTAGAAACTGCAATAGATTGTAGATTGGATCACAGCTAAAAAATTGGATGTTAAATGCAATTTTAACCCATTTACAAATGGATCACAAAATCTCATTTTATTTCATTTCTTAGTATGTTGATTATTCAGTGTAAAACATCCAACGTCTAAAGAGTGCCTTACTAAAATCAAGACTAATCTTGATTTTCCTAAAATACCGACTGTGCAATAAAAATCTAATATCTGGAAATACCATCACAAACTAGAATGATAATCAGCAATTACATGCCTCAATTTTTCATCGGTTTTATTCAAAAAGCCTTTCCCTTTCTTCCACTTGGACAGAAAGATATACAAGTGTTAGGATTCAAGAACATAGCTTTTAAAACATAATATTAATATAAAGGATACTTTGTCTTATTTCCAATATCGTCGGATATCCATTAAATCCGACATATATGCTATACTATCGATAACTTCAATTCATTTGTTATATGGCACTAGCCATGTCTACAGGGAGCACAATATGAGTGCAGATTGTTTATCCAAGGAAGCATTGAATATGAAGGCTAGCCTTCTCTCCTTCTCGTAAATTTTAGAAGGATAAATCATTGAGGAAGGCATGATACAGTTTTTTTAGGAGATTTTTTATTTATGTGGCATAGTCATTTTTGGTTCTTTCGACTATGGGATACATTAGCATATTTCTTGTTTTAGCTGGGGATATATATTTTGTTTTCATCCCCTCAACAGTGTGTTTTCTACACCCTCGAAGCCTCCTTGGATAAGTTCTTGGTCTCCTTATGTTCTTCGTGTGGTATTGCTACTTCAGTCATTTGAGATTGAGGGTTCCATCCCTCCCCTTGGGAAATTTTTTGATACTTATGATCTCCACTCACGTCTGGAATGACTTATTGTCAGGACTATGTATAAGTTACCTTTGATTCACTATTGAATATCAAGGAACACCTCTTTTTCTTCTGAAAAAAATTACAAAATATTAGCAAATGATTTTATTAAATATATTGAGATCTGTAAACTCGGTCTTTAATATTTTGGGTGAGGAAACAAAATAAATTAAAAAAGGTACACCTACAAATTTTGTAAAAAACATAGTTTGTATTTTGAGATAAATTGGCTGAAGCATTTTCTATGGAACCACTTGATATCTATATTGTGTTAAAGGACTATGTGATGAGCTGTTATACTAGGGAATTATTGATATTATTCAGGGTAATGATATCAATATTATGTCATGCTTATAAGTCTATCCAAGTTTTTGTTGGTATTTTTCTTCTACTTGCCAAGTTTTTTCTAGCCATGGTGCAGGTAGAACCAAACAAGTATTTGTCAGACCTGTCTTCCTTGAGCGAGGGGATTTTTGGAAGGCTAGAGGAAAGTGATACATCCAATAGGTCTACAAGGGCTATATCAACTAGATGTCATAAGATCAGAAGAAAATTCAATAAACACATGGAATTTTTTTTCGCAGGAGGGGGGTCGTGTTCCTATGATGATGAGACAATGGGAGACATCGAGGTGCCCTTAAGGTACAAACATCTAGTGAAACAATGGGTACCTAGGGATATTACTCAAGTCAACACTAATTTTTGTGTGAATGAGAAGATATATAGAATTGCACCGTCTTCATTACATGGATTGGGGTTGTTTTGCATGGATGGAATAAAGGTCGGTTACAACAGATGTATAGAATTGATGGAGTATGTTGGAACCTCTTACAACTATAATGATTGGATGCTCCCGGTCCAATATACATGAAGTATGCATCGATATGGGTTGTTAGCAAATTATTTACAACTGAAAGACAAAGATCAAAATAAAGGAGCAACGTTGTACATTGACGGAAGGCCAAAGAAAACTGGGAATATTAAAGGGTTTATACACAATACACAACCAGGGTCTACACTTAAGCAACCCAAATGCATATTTGAGGGGCGTGAAGGGTTCTATTAGGGGAACCTCCCTCACAGTATATGTTACTAGACCTGCCTCAAGGCGGTAGGTATACATCGATATTACCATTGTAAAAATTCAATATGTACAAACAGTTATGTTGTTATGTTCTTTTAGTAGTATATTCGGTTCATTTATATAATCTTATCTATATTTCATGCAGAGTGTTGATCGAGGAATCCACTCGATAGTTGATCAGACGACTACAGCCTCAGGGCAACAAGTAAGCCTGGATGTAATTCTACATTTTTAAATACTTCAAAATTGTACACATATATAACATGTAGCATAATGTTTATTTTGTTATGTATTTTTTTTGTTTTTATGATTGCGTTCATTATGATAATGTTGTCTACTTTTTTGGCAAGTGGATGATCGAGTAAAGTCCTTAGTTGTTGATCAGACGACTGCAGCCTCAGGGAAATAGGTAAACTTGAATGCAATTCTACATTTTAAATACTTCAAAATTGTACATATATAGAACATGTAGCATAATGTTTATTTTGTTATGTATTTTCTCATTTTTATGACTGTGTTTATTATAACAATGTTGCCCTTTTTTTGCAAGTGGATAATCGGGGAAAGTTTCTAGCTGTTGATCAAACCGCACCATTGTCTAGGCATCAGGTAAACCTAGAGGTAATTCTAGGAATCTATCATGATAGAGAAATTTTGTTGATATAATTTTTTGCATAGACTATTGCTTCGACAATTAAGCAATATTTTATATACTTATTGTTGTAGGCAAATCATTCGTCTTATGAAACAAAAACACAACAGTCCATATATTTTGATGTCTACGATTTATTGAATAATATTGACATTGGTTCTTCTATAGACCTGGTGAAGGTGCTACATAAGACCTTGACAAAGATTCATACATAAATGCTTCGTATGGCATTCACAATTCTGTAGATAGACGAGATCAAAGAAAAGGTTCAAGTGTTGATCCAGAGATCTCAGGCCTTGAAAGTAAGTTGCGGAATCATAATATGAATTCATTTATAACTTTATAATTTATAATTTTATATGATAGTGAACTTATAATTCAATGGTGTGTATTTAAAGGAAATTTTGCAACCACACACTGGTGGTGAAGGCGTTGTTGGTCCCAATGAGCAAACCACTCCATGTACACCACATACTACACCCTTTTTGTCGACTAAATAGTTGGAAACATGTTTTGTGACATCCCCAAGGCCAACAGAGGGTGCAACCACTGCTAACCAACGCACAACAAATCGTGCAGAAGAAGGGGTGGAGGTTGGGTCTGATACTAATATTGATGCTGAAGCAGCATTTCCTGGACCTTCCCATGTCACTAGCATGGGTTCAATAGTGACAACATTTTTGGTAAACGAGGAACTCGGTCCAATAAAGATAGAGAAGATTTCGAGTAATTATAGATTGTTCAATTTATTTTTTATAATTTGTTTCTAACATACCGATAATTTTTTTTTAACAAATGATGGAATTATTGTTTTGCAAGAAATGATGTATTTTATAAAAATATAAATTATTTTACCTTGGATATATTAGGGACTACCATCCGTACAAAGTGGGATATACAACCAAAATATTTAAAGGATGAGCTGACTAATCAGTTGGTTGGCCTATTCGACAAAGAAACCTTCGATATAGCGAAGGTCCTAAATAAGGATGGACAACATATGAATATTGTTTGAGACCAATATAGGGTTCACCTAGAAAAGAACCCTAGGTATGAGCACCCTCCGATGATTCCATCAAGGGAGTGGAAATACGTAGTGGAATATGGAAAAGAGGCTTTGAGAAAAGTATGAAAGATACCACCAGGAACAGGGAGGTATGAAATACATTTCATAATGCAATGGTAACCCTTATTATTAATAATTTTTATATCGAATTTGGAACAGCTACTAACGTAATTCAACACTTGATTAGGTTGTCAGACACATCAAAGGCCACTAAGGAAAGACTGGATAAAATTGGTCAACACAAGCTTGGGCCTGGTGGTTATTCGAATTTGGCTGCACGATTTGTAAGTATCGAAAACTAATACTGCATCTAAATAATAAATAGAAAATTATTTTCATTTTATTCCAGCGCAAAATGTAAAATTAATGATGTTATGCAAATATGTAGGCCGACCAATTCAAATAAGTGCCCACTCAGGAAGACTTGAAGCTTGGCTTCCAACACAGCTTTGAAGTTGTTGTTGAATGTTGAAAAATCTTGTCTGGGCATACACGTTCTTCTGGCGATCCATATGGTGCATAGGTATATAAAAACTATATAGTTTAATGAAAATTTATTGATTCTCATGCAATGTATTCTTTATGAAAAATTAACATAAAATATTTATTATGTTTTGAGAAGGAAAGTAATGATCTTGTTAATGTCGAGGATGTACACCAACCAGTCGAAGATCATGCTTTGATTCCTGGTAATGAATTTATTAATATGCTATGTTTTGTATAGATAATTGCAGATGATGAATATTAATTGTAATTCTCTATAATTTAACTGCAGAGCATGTAGATGCATGTAACACTGTACAGGTTGAGCCTGGTCAAGATAATGAAGAACATGATGTGCCCACGCTAGGTAAAAAAAACCTTTGTAATGTTTTTTTAAATGAATTACTTGTGATTGTAAAAACAAAAATAAATTAATGCAACATTTTCACATTATTGCAGCAATTTCGAGCCCCTTGCTGCAACTTCAACCTGGCGAGCAATCTACTAGGGAGACCGATCAACAAATTTTAGAAGATGTGCTTCTTGCTCATTATGTAAAGAGAAGAAAAGAAAAAAATAAGTGACTGAAGATATTTTGAGTAATTCTTTTTTATAACGCAATGTTGTGCATGGTTTTTTCCGCTATTTAATGAATGAATGGTTTACTGAATGGTTTGATCGGATATTGAGTAAATGAATGGTTTAATGAATGTTTTTTTAGCTATTGAATGAATGAATGGTTTAATGAAAGTTTTTTTTCAGCTATTGAATGAATTAATTTTCACTAAATTTTTATTTGCAAGTAGATGCATTAGGTTTGGGGAATTGAGAGTGATGTGAGGGGGGAGGGGTCATAAGAGCTTCCACATTCGTGTGATTGGTCATGTTTAGTAGAGAATGTTAAATTATTCTCGAAATAGAGAGGAGCTCAATGAATGGTAATCAATTATACATTAAAAAAAGTTATTTCTATAATTGTAGTGTTTAAATTTTACTATTGCTATTTGACTCATCCATTAGAACTTGTTACAGATAGCCTTCGAAAAAAAATTCATATTTTAGAGGCAAAATTGGCGTTTTGATGTGATTGATGGCCTTATATACAAAGTGTTGTGGTTCTCCATGTTTCCTCAGGTGATATCTTACTACCAATTATTTTACTTGAATAGTATTGTAATTTACATTGTTAAATTAAAAAATTTCATCAACAGTAAAATGTTAATTATTATTCTTGTTTTTAATCATTGAGACAAACTACTCAAACTGTAATTTTTTAGCTTTGTTTTGTTATTTTCATAAACATGCAAATATTTATTTGATGGGTCCTAACATGAAATTATTGCAAAAGGAAAATATTTATTGTATGTTGAAAGATGTTTTGAAAGGTAAAGCAAAAGAAGACGGTGCAAAGCTCCACAAATCAAGGTAAGTTGTACCAAAAAAATTATAAATAGTATCGGCAACAGATTCCTAATTATTATACATATTTTGCTTTAGTTAATTTGATTTGTATTCCATACTTGATCATTTGTACCATTCTTTTTTCCCTATAATTTTTACTTGCTTGAATTGATAATAGAAAATATCAAATATGCTTAAAAGTCCAAAAACATGGAGAACATGTTTTGTTGCCTGAAAATGTTAGGTTCCTTGTTGTCGGTTTTGAATGGTTTTCATTGCAATACAATCGTTGTCAAAATAATAGATACGTTTTTCACATCTAATTAGATTGCAGATACAAACGAATGGTTTCCCAAGATCTCTATATATGGTCAAAAGTGATCATATCAAAGAGATGCAGATTTTCCTTGATGTATATATCCACGTAATCACCAACATGGAATCTCCATAGACCTGAAGTCAATGAATACCTTTTGTCTCAACAACCATCAATAAGTATCTAAGATCAATTATTCTACATAATTATTATAACCATTACCTAGACCTACCTTAAACTTAAATTATTGTCTATCATTTAGAATAGAAGTCCACCCAGGCAATTGATATTCTTATCACCTTTTTGGTCCCATCAAAGAATCCCCAATCTATTGTTTTGTCAATTTGAAGCTCCCTAGCCTAGCAAGGGACTTTATTAGGAATCTTTCTTAATAGGTTGAAATATATCCAAAGTCTATGTAGAAACCTCAACTACAGGGATGTGCAAATTGTCAAATAAAATAGCACTATGATAAAGCTAGATGCCCCAAAGAGAAAGGAAGGGAATATCCCTATTCTTGTTGATATTTTTCTTCTAAAACCAAACCTGCAAACCTAACCATTGAGCAATGTCCCTCCATATTTGAAGTGCAATGGGACACAATATAGAAAGGTACATAACATTTTTCTCACAATTTCTATAGAGAATATAATAGCTAGGTATCTCAATGCACCTTTTTTGTAGAAAATCCTATGTAAACACTTTTTCATTCATTCTAGACACATATGTATAAGATATTTTTTAAGGTATTTAAGCTTTTAGAAATTAGACTACTACCACTTAGGATATTGTGTCCTAATCCTCAGAAAACTATAACGCTGACAAGTTGTATATCTCCCCCCATTCTTATTCAAATACCATCTTAGCTTATCAGTGTCATCATTAATTTTGATATGACCTTTCTTAGTTCCTCCTTGATTAAATTCAAAATAAGGAGTTGATCCCCCAAACACATATGGAATAGTTTCCCTTTTAAAGAAACCTTCCTTCTAGATAAGAGGAAATAGGAACCTATTTCCTCTAACCTTTATTCCTATGAATTACATTTCTATTAAAGACATGGCATACATAAGATTATCTTGTCTAGAAAAATTCCCCTTCTCGAACTATAAACATGGCAATAAATATCAAGATAATAGTAGCATAGTTAAAGACAATTACAATATAGTAAGTGACATGAACAATACATAACAAGGTTAAATAAACCAACACAACAAAGAACATTTAATTTTTCCATCACAAAAGTTAATAAACCCCAATTGCTGAATTCACTTGTGAGTAGGCAGAGTGTTGATAGATCGTATTGATATCATAGCGGTGTATCCTCAGTAGGTGCATGTTGAAACAAAGAAACCGTGGGAAAGGATTTGAAAATCTAGAAGAATTCACATCGATCAATGAGCAAATTTAGGAAGAGAATCAATAGTTGAGGTAGAAGTTGCAGTAGTTAGAGAATAACATTGAATACTTGTAGTGTGAACTCTAGTTCTAATATTTATTATCTTTATTGAGATACATTTGAGGGTGGAAACCATGTGCAACATACATTCATTTCCACATAATATTAAATACTTTCTAACATGGGAAATATCATAATATAACATGGAAAATATCAGAATATATTGAGGGTATGTTAGAGAAAACAATAGTTGAAGAAAATGTTTTTTACAAAACTAGAAGAATACAAGGCCACTATAAAGTCAGTAGGAGATGCTTGAGCTCAAGAAATTTTGGACTGTATTGTTGACTGTTTGGTTTCAGAGAGATGTGTAACATTTCAATATTTTTTTATCTTGGGTGAGGGGAATTTAAATTCTTTACATAGTGTATATTTGTTCCAACTTACATCTTGTCTTCAATTAATTTAAAATTTTTTTTTTTAACTTGATTGGGTTTTGATAATCTTAACAATTTTTATTTTGGAATTGACACAAGTTTGAGGAATATTTTTTAGGTTTTGTGAAGTATCTTAATTACACATTCCCTAAGAGATCAATGACAAGTTGATGTGCACCATTCTGGTTTTCTCCAAATAATTTTCCAAATGCCCTAGAGTTTAATTCCAATGATCCTAATCACATGTTGTTAATTGTTGCAAAAGCAATTTTATGATCTAATAAATATGGAATTCCAATTCCCAAATGGGATTCTAATTCAAAGTATTTAGCAGAGGCATTTGATATTATGCAAATTTTAGTTTTTAAGCCAAAGAAAGTGGTGAATATTGTGATAGATGATAAGGATACAAATATACATCCTTTTACAATTAATGGTACCGTTGTGATTGATAACCTAATTAGGATTCTAGAAAGTGTATTTAAAAATATGAATGTTGTAATGACATATTTCCCATGATGTCTAAATACTTCTTGAATATACTCTTAGGTATTCCATTGAAAACATCGACATATATGTACTTTGAATTCCCATTATTGACCATTGCACCAAAATGAGTAATATCATGGTCAACTATAGTCAAGAAAACTATTTAGATTCCCATAGAGCTGTCACTACCTTCTAGGTTGTCATATTCTTCTCACATATTCTCAAGGTCCTAAGAGAGACATAAATAATATAATCAATATCCTCGCATAGTAGTTAATACTTGAGAATAAGAGATAGGAAATAAATGTTTGTAATCTTATGCATAATTTTCTCATATATATTGTCCTTTTACATAATGAAAGTGTGTCTCACCCCTCCCATACCTAAGCTTCTCATCATTTGGTATGGGTAGGTTGTGCCTCTAGAAATTCACATGAACTTCACATTCTAAGAGGGAGAATGATTTGATGCTCCTAAAAGGTATGATTGATATGTGAATTAGGAATACATGTGTTGAATTAGAGTTTACCAAGAAGAATGATACATTGTCCATCTATTTGATACATATCACTACCAAACATAGATATAAGTTGATATTTCTTGGACAAATTCAACATATGATGGATTCAAGTTGGTCCCAAAAACACTCTAGTTTCCTTCATTTGTTCCCCACATAGAAATATTAGAGTTTTTACCTATATCCATTCACCCTATTCCAAGTATGCATGCCATATCCTCATAAACAACGGTGTTATATTGAGGATTATTTTCCTTTAGAATTGACACCTCTCCAAATACATATCCCTTCCGATTCCTTGCATTTTATCACTTGATCTGATGGTAAAAACTCCTCATTGGTCAAATCCTAAGGTATAGATCCATCCTACCTATAAACACTCTTGTTTTAATCTATCCTCTATACTTTAGGTAATCCAACTCAATGATCTTTGCTCCATGGAGAAAACATGTTTCCTTATAATGGGCATGGCCAAAATTGGTCACATGTAAAAGAATAATCATGGCCAACCCATGCTCTACTCAAATCTACAACAAACAAAAATAACTTCTCCATTTTTTATTTTCTCCCCCCCCCCCCTGTTATACACCAGAATGGCACCTCTCCGTCCGAGTGCCGACTTTCCTTATGTCAGCACGCAAAAGGAGACTTATGGATTGAGGTTTGCCTAGAATACTATAGCTTTTCTTATTATGGAATACATTTCTGCCGTTATCTCTGCCTGTGACCACTTTCCCATTGTTTCATGAAAGTCATTGAAAGTCACTGAAAAAACACCTATATTGGAGGACCCATATATTGAGTTTTGTAACTCTGTTTTACTTGATGTTTGCGCCGTTGGAAAGGTATTTCAGTTAGCTAAAACTTTTCTGAAGACACCAAAGTCTGAAAATTCCCACACATACCCTAAAAATTCGTTTTTTGTACATTCGTGATTTTCCTTAAGGAAAACCCACGAATGTGCCTCTTAGAATTTAAAACATTAAAACATGAGTTAATTGGAG
Organism: Pseudotsuga menziesii; assembly: GCA_001517045.1. Classification (NCBI taxonomy): domain Eukaryota; kingdom Viridiplantae; phylum Streptophyta; class Pinopsida; order Pinales; family Pinaceae; genus Pseudotsuga; species Pseudotsuga menziesii. Next base: position 788,472 of record LPNX010346509.1, on the reverse strand, counting down.
ATTAGTTGATTCATTTAACTTAATTTCCTTAAATGCTGTAACTTCTTCAACCTTCAAAACTACCTTATTTCACCCATATAAATAGAGGTAGGGAGGTCCATGAGAGGGGACTTGGATTTTATGCATTGTTATGCTGGAGGAATCGGGACTCTCTTTGCCTACACCTTTGCCCTAGAGGTCTTCCCCTTGTGTTGCAGAGCTTGGAGGCTGAGTTCTTTGGAGAAGAGAAGCAGTAGATCCAGATCAAGGTTTTGTGAGGTGCCAAACTTGAAGAGAAGGTATATTTGTACTTGTTTTCAAGATTAATAAAGATGTGATGTCCTTCTTCTTCCCAAATCATTGTTCAATGTGTGATTGAATCTCTGTTTCTGATCATATGATGATGTTATTCAGATCATTTGTTTATGTTTATTTGATTATCATTGTCTTATATGTGGTCATAATGGTTTGAGGAAGGTATAACTTGTTTTGCAGGTCTCTTGGAGTGAGAGGAGCAAGAAGAGGATTGAAGAGAAAGCTTGGACCAGCCTTCAGTTAATCAGGTGTGGATCTTTCTCATCTATGAAACTTGCTGTTATATACTTGCTGAACATTGTGCATCTCTCTTTCAACCCTAGTACGTTGATGGCCTCTTAAACCCTAGCCATAGGACACTTTCCTTTACAACAGAACTGGCGACTCCGCTGGGGAGAGCCTTGTCTGTTTGGGGTTTCTCTTGATTTCTTTCAGCCTTTTGCATTGTTTCAGGTCCTTCTTGCCACTTAGGAACACTTTATAATTCTGATAGCACACTTCCTCTGCCTTCCTAAGTCAGCTTTTGACCCTTTTTGGGAGTTTTTCCACCCATATCCGTGTGCCCCTAAAACAGTGTTTTTTCTCATTTTTTGTGGTTTTTCTTCTGTTTGTGGGCTGATTGGGTAGGTCTTTTAGGGTCCTCTGCAGGTGCATGACTCTAGGGAGTTAGTTTCATCCTCTTTGGTTGTTCTTTATCTATGTGGTAAGCCTTTTATTGCATTAGGGTTTGTCCTTTGCTTTTTCCCCCATCTCCTTTGCTTGGTTTGATTTTTGGCCTATGTTTTTGGTTAGCCTCTGGTAGTGATCTTTGGTTGATTTCAGAATCTTGTTGGTGTTGGTTTCTTTCTTGTTTTGTTGGTTAACCTCATCATGCCAAAATAGTTGGCTTGTCTTTTATGCAAGCCTTCCTTCCAAGTAGGGTTATTACTGCCTTTAGAGCACTCTAGAGTTTGTTTGGTGGTTGTTTAGCAGGGTTCCTTTTGTTTTGTTCTTTTTATCTACATGCTTTGCTTTGTAGGTAATTTTTCTTTTGCACTTATAAAAGAAAATTAAAAAAGAACTTTTATTTCTTTCTTTTCCCCCTACTTCTTTCTTTGGTTTGACCTTGTTGGACAAGGTACTGAGCAGCCTTTGTTTGTAGGTTAGATTGATGCTTGGGACTTCTTGACCTTTGTTTATGTCAGTCTTTATGCTCAGTATTTTCATTCCAAAGTGTTGGCTTGTTTACTTTTGTAAGCTTTCCTTTTAAAAGAGGTTTATATTCAACTTTAGGGAAACCTAGGGTTTGTTTTTGGGGTATAAAGTAGTTGTCGATTTGCTTTGCTTTCAGTACTTGTTTGCATAAGTAGATAGGCTGATTTTTCTTTTGAATTTTATAAAAGAAAAAGACAAAAACATATGTTTGCTTTATGTGCATGTACATTAGGCTGTTACTCTAGATTGCATAGCATAGCAGTGTTTTTGAAAAATTTTAAAAATATAAAAAGATTTGATCTTTTTGGCTTTCAAGTTATTTGAAAATATAAAGAGAATAGCTATTTGCTTTTTTGCATTTCATTTCTCTTTGTTTAGTCATTTTATTTCAATTTTTGAGTCAAAACATCACACTAGTTTCATGCCATTTACCCTCTGAGTAAGTAACAGCCCATAAAATAAACGATATAAATTTTAAAATTTACTAGTAAGCTTTTATTTTTAGGGCCTTCCACCTACTAGCTTAGGCTAGGCTTGTGGGCTAGGGAGTGTAAACTTCCCACAAGCTATAAACTCAGACGTAGTGGACCATTCATTAGGTAAATCCTTGGTTCTACCGCTGTATCTGGGAAGCTCCTCTCAAACGGGAGTTAAGCACGAGGCCGCGTGGAGGCTTGGACAGAGGGGATAACCCCCCGAATCCTTGTCAAAACGTAACCCAAGACTTTTACGCATCTGAGGATTCTGTCTAGGCAAAATTTCGGGCTCAGCTACCCTGCTCATGCGTACGAGTTCGGCTTGCGACTGTCCCCCCAGACAGTAGGTATTATCAAGGTAGCCTTTAGTCTCTTGTCTTTTAGGGCTCATACACAGGTAAACCGGAAGGTTATTTCTGGTTCACCTCAGACAGACTTGGAAGGTAACCCTTGTGGAAAGTGCAAGAGGGCGGTTGGTTGATTCCTCTGCTTGTGCCTGAGAACCCCTCAAGGACGCCAAGTAACTGTTCATCGGCCTTCTTCTGGAAGGTATATCTTTATAGCCTGTTTAGATTGCTTGAGACTCTAGGATCTTTTTAGTGAAAGCTGTGTGGTTTGTCTGTACTTAGTGGGATTTTAGGTGTCTGCTTTGTAATTTTGGTTGATCATCAACCTCAGAATTTGTCTCTTGTTTTGAAATTATGGCTAACACCCCTTTGAACACCAACCAAGTGATCCCTTCGATGGGCACTCCTTGTCATATTCCTCTCACAGGGAATGTTGGTGTTCCCTTGATGGCTACCTTGAATCTTCCGGGATTCACCCTAGGGCTACCGGTGTGGTTGTTTTCCACTCCAACTGTCCTAAATGCTCCTGATGCTTCTCAAGTAAGCACCTTATATCAAGGGCATCAAAACACTGTCTCCCCTTCACCTGTAGTTAGTTCTCCTCCTCCTTCTACCTCATGCGGTGAAAGTTCTGATACTAGTAACCGGCAGTCTAAAAGGTCTAAAAGAAGGAGAAATAGGAAGAAAGCACATAAGCAAGGGGGCACTCGTTCAACCTCTTCAAGTAAAGTTGAACCTCACCACCCAGCCTCGTTTGTTCAGGCTGGGGGCACCCACCCAGCCTCTGGTGTTCATGCTGGTAAGATCCTTCAAACCTTTCCAGGTCATGTCGGATCCATTCATTCAGCCTCTGTGTTTCAAGCTGAGTGCCCTTGTTCAACCTCTGGTTTTCAAGTTGAACCATCCTATCCAACCTCTGTTTTTCAAGTTGGATCTAGTCACTCGACCTCTGGTATTCACGTTGAGTGCACCCGTTCAACCTCTGGTTTTCAAGTTGGATCCAGCCACTCAGCCTCTGGTGTTCAAGCTGAGTGCATCCGTTCAACCTCTGGTTTTCAAGTTGAACCTCCCCATCCAACCTCTGGTTTTCAAGTTGGATCTAGTCACTTAGCCTCTGGTTTTCAAGCTGAGTGCAGTCGTTCAACCTCTAGTGTTCAAGTTGAACCTCCCTCTCCAACCTCTGTTGTTCAAGTTGGATCCGTCCACCCAGCCTCTGGTGTTCACGCTGGGGGCACACACTCAACTGCTGCAAAGCATGTTGATCCTCACCATTCAACCTCTGTTGTTCACGTTGATGGTGCCCGTCCTACCTCTGCTAGTCAAGTTGGACCTAGTCCCTCGGCCTCTGCAAGTCACGCTGGGGGCAGTCTTTCAGCCTCTGTAGTTCAAGCTGAAGACCACCCGTCAACCACTGTGAGTCATGTTGACACTGTTGACAAGTCTACCCGTTCAAAACATAAGCTCAAGTTTCCTTGTAAGCTTTGTGAGGGAGACCACCTTACTTATAAATGCCCTTCTATTGAGGAGGTGCGAAGAGTTTGGATTCATGGTCATCCCGTTTTTGAACATTCTGGAGTCTCTCAACAGCCAGCCTCTCTTAATGAGGTTGGACCCAGTCACCCAGCCTCTATTGTTCATGCTGGGGGCAAACTCTTAGCCTCTGCAAGCCATGCTAAGAGCAAACCATCAGCCATTGCTAGTCATGCTGATTCTATTGAGAAAAATGGTCGTTTGAAGCATCATCTTAAGTTCCCTTGTGTGCTATGCAAGGGAGATCATCTTACTCATCTGTGTCCTGCTATCCCAGAGGTGCGAAGAGTGTGGTCCAAGACTCATGGATTTCTTTCTTCTGAACACCATATAGTTTCTCAACCGCCTACTCAACCTTTGGTTGATCCAGTGGTCGAACAAATCTCAGATTTGGTCGATCCCACTCTTCTTTCGGAGAGTGCTCCTCATGTGATTGAACCAATGCCATCTTTGGTCAATCCCACTCTCCCTTCAGAGAGTGACTTTCATGAAGCGGTTGAATCGATTCCAGTATCGATCAATCCCACTCTTCCTCCGGAGAGTGAAGTATCTACTAGTCACATTCTCTTCACTGCCAGTTCAGATCTTACTGAACAGGGGGGCACTGAACTTGTTTCAGATCAACCCCCACCAAGCTCTCGGATTTCTTCCTTTGATTGCGATAGCCTAGTTGAGCCGCGCCTTCCTTCCCATGCACCTTTCCAGATAAAGGTCAAAGTTGAACCCTATACAATTGCTCGTTGCATTGTTGATGAAGGAGCCTCAGTTAGTATTTTGTCTGCTCGTGCTTGGCGAGGTATGGGATCTCCCAGCCTTGTGTCGACTGCTAGTCAGTTACTGGCGTTTGATAGAAGAACTTGTGTAGCCTTGGGGATTCTTACTCAAACTCCTGTTACTTTGGGTGGGAAGACCGTCTTAGTTGACTTCATGGTGATAGAAGACCCCTTGGACTTTAATATGCTCCTTGGACGTGATTATGTCTATGCCATGCAAGCTGTGGTGTCAACATTTTTTCGTGTGATGTACTTTAATCATGGCGAAGAAATTGTCACTATCGATCAGTTGGATTTTCTTGATCCGTCTCCTGACCCGACTAGAGACCAGTTCTTTCCTTTATTGGTTCCCAGTGTTTCTGTAGACACCACCCCACCACAGGTGAACTATGTGGCTTCTTGTCATTTGTGTTTAATTGCTACTGAGAGGCAGCCTCTATTTTCATGCTTACCTTCTTGGGACTTGGTCCAAGCAGTTGATCGGGTGAGTCATCCTATACGG
>LPNX010346509.1:754296-783240 GCA_001517045.1 Pseudotsuga menziesii | reverse complement strand
AGGATTATTAGTTGGATTCACAACTGTTTATGGGCCTCACCTTGTTGTTCAAGCTGTAATTTCATTTGCATGTGCCCTGCTCGCGCTTATGAGCCTGATGCCGGCTTCCACGCTTTTAGCTCGTTGTATAAGCCCCCATCTTTGTTCTCACTGCCGCTTAGCCTTGCATCATTTTGCCTTTGCAACTTTGACACCCTTTACCCCGAGGAGACGTTCCCCGAGTGTCCTTATCTTGCTCACTTTCCTTGCATTATGCATAGGTTTGTTCCTTGCGCTTGGAACTAGTTTAGCCTATCTATGACACTCGTCTCCTCGCATTTAGAGCATTCTTTCTGCTCTCCTTCGAGCTCGTTAAAAACAGTAAGGAGGCCGCGAGTTGACTTTTTCGGACTCGTTAAAACTTCATGGAAAGGATTTTGAGTTTCTTTAGGCCCAAGTCTGACTCCTCAAAATAGACTTGACTGCCGAGTAAACTTGTCCGTTCAGGCTCGTTAAGAATATGTGAATGGGCATCCACATTGGTGGTAGGTTATCTCTTTCTCGGACCATGTGGAATAATACGAGAAAGGATCACTCTCTTTTCTACTGAATTGAGAAGAGTATTCTCAGGCATAAATTTATCTCTTTTCCGGACCTGAGGGACTAAACTTACGGAAAAGGAACCCCCTTTATGAGCTTAGTTTTCTCTTTTTCGTGCTCTGGACCAAAACATGAAAAAGATTCCGAGTGTACTTTATGTCTTTGTCATGCTCGTTAAACCCTAAAGAACAAAGCATCGAGTTTATTGTTGTAAGCCCCATTTCTCGTAATCAAATGGATCTTTCCGAGTGATCTTGCCTTCCTTCACACTCGTAAAACTCAGGCTGTATATGCTGCTTTTGAAGGAGCGTTGGGTAGGTGGTAATTTAACCTTTTTCGGACCTTCCTGACTAATTACGAAAAAGGTGCGCCTTTTCTTCTTTGGAAGTTAAGAGAGTTTTTCTCTGGTTTGTTTTATACTTTTTCAGCCTTAGGAGACTAAATTGTACGAAAAAGGACCCCCCTGGAGTCTTCTTTGGAGTTTTCAGACTCTCTAAACTATGAAAACACCGTCGAGCATGAACTAGTTCGGGCTCGTAAAATCCACGAATTAGTGCCTTATCAAGCATTCTTCTTTCTTTTCTTCGAGCTTGTCAAAAAATGAAGATGGTCCCGAGTTTGCTTTCTTGGACTCATTAAACCTTTACAAGAAAGAAGGGAAGGGGAAGGTTTATTTCCATGTCTTTTTACATCATGGTAGCAAATCTTTTTTCCTTGAACAAAGCACCAATTTTTGAGTCTCTCAACAGTTGGGTCCTAGTATTTTGACCTTGTCCCAATTCAGAGTTTCTTACTCCTCCAGTTGGTCTCTTTTTCCAATTCTATGGGGAATCTGTCAATGTCTCCTACATTGTAGATTTGTTTCGTTGGTCCTATTTCGTGTCAAAAGATGCCTAAGTCACTTTTGTGTCGTGCTCCCTGTTCAAGGATTAAACCTTTGTCGGCCATTCTGCAGTTGCCTTGACCTTTTGTGTCGGCCATTTCCCTGGTATCAGTTCATTACATCGTGTCTTCAGCAGTCCTTTTTGTGAAATTTCAGTACCCATTCTAGATCCAATTAGCCTTGGAGTTACCTCGTGTTGGATGATGAAGGATGCCTTTATGCCTTCCTTCCAACAGATCTCTTCCTATCGACTGCAACACATCTTGCTCTGGGGACGAGATTTAGAGTTTTATGACAGTACCTTGGGAATTGTTGTCCTCAATGGCGATTTCCCTCGCTATTGGGTAGTTGGGATACCCTTATTGTCTCCTACTCGATAGATTCTTCAAGTGTTCGACTTCAAGTCCTTGTAATCACACTTGTTAGAATGTACTAGGTACCTTGGGAACCATTTTCATTAATGGTGGTTTCCCTCGCATTTGTTAACGGTTTTCATTATTGACCGGTAATCAAACGGTTTCCTCCATGTTCGACTTCAGCTCCTTTATTCACATGGTTAGGATTTGTACCTTTTTTTGGCGGTTTGGATTGAAGACCTTGGGGCCGACAGTAGCATTGTCATCTTTTGCTATTGCCCAAGTTGCGCAAGACCTTGTTATACTTTATATGACATTTTGCTGAGACATAGATCCACCTTGTATTTTTGTGGCTATGATCGATTGTTGAGTATGGATCCACCTTGTTCATTTGTGGCCATGACTACTTTAGATTTGATATGGCGCCTTTTTGTATCTTGAGCGACCATTATAGTTTCATCAGTTATACATATGTTGGATCCGCCTGTATCCTTATGGCGATGTTATGTATATGGACTTGTATGTACCAGAGATCAGTTTTTCTGACATTTATCTCTCTTTCAGGTACCTTCACTCGAGCCTTTCGATCTTGGATTATCTGCTCTCTCCATACTCATCTCTTTCCTTTAGAATGTATTTCAGCTATCGTCTTCCCCTCTAACCTCACACACTAGGGGGCATCTGTTATATCCCAGAATGGCACCTCTCCGTCTGAGTGCCGACTTTCCTTATGTCGGCACGCAAAAGGACACTTATGGATTGAGGTTTGCCTAGAATACTATAGCTTTTCTTATTATGGAATACATTTCTTCCTTTATCTCTGCCTGTGACCACTTTCCCATTGTTTCATGAAAGTCATTGAAAGTCACTGAAAAAACACCTATATTGGAGGACCCATATCTTGAGTTCTGTAACTCTGTTTGACTTGATGTTTGCGCCGTTGGAAAGGTATTTCAGTTAGATAAAACTTTTCTGAAGACACCAAAGTCTTAAAATTCCCACACATACCCTAAAAATGCGTTTTTTGTACATTCGTGATTTTCCTTAAGGAAAACCCACGAATGTGCCTCTTAGCATTTAAAACATTAAAACATGAGTTAATTGGAGATTAGTTGAGTCATTTAACTTAATTTACTTAAATGCTGTAACTTCTTCAACCTTCAAAACTACCTTATTTCACCCATATAAATAGAGGTAGGGAGGTCCATGAGAGGGGACTTGGATTTTATGCATTGTTATGCTGGAGGAATCGGGACTCTCTTTGCCTACACCTTTGCCTTGGAGGTCTTCCCCTTGTGTTGCAGAGCTTAGAGGCTGAGTTCTTTGGAGAAGAGAAGCAGTAGATCCATATCAAGGTTTCGTGAGGTTCCAAACTTGAAGAGAAGGTATATTTGTACTTGTTTTCAAGATTAATAAAGATGTGATGTCCTTCTTCTTCCCAAATCATTGTTCAATGTGTGATTGAATCTCTGTTTCTGATCATATGATAATGTTATTCAGATCATTTGTTTATGTTTATTTGATTATCATTGTCTTATATGTGGTCATAATGGTTTGAGGAAGGTATAACTTGTTTTGCAGGTCTCTTGGAGCGAGAGGAGCAAGAAGAGGATTGAAGAGAAAGCTTGGACCAGCCTTCAGTTAATCAGGTGTGGATCTTTCTCATCTCTGAAACTTGCTGTTATATACTTGCTGAACATTATGCATCTCTCTTTCAACCCCAGTACGTTGATGGCCTCTTAAACCCTAGCCATAGGACACTTTCCTTTACAACACCCCCCCCCCACAAAACCATTTCATTAAAGTTAACTATGTAAGGAAGCTTTGATCATAATGTGCCGTAGTCATTTCATACTAAGCATGGAATTGCTTGGTGATTATATTACTCTCATCTAACGTCATTATGTTGGCCTTGGGCATTGTATTTGTGTTTCGGTATTGCATCCTCTTTGAAATATTTGTTGTAAGTATGTTTTTGAAATAATGTGATGTAAATAGCACTCTACATTTTTTAAATTACAACAAGCTCTACATTATCTTAGTTACTAACTTGCTAGGATTTTTCATTTTTATTTTAGTGAAGTATTTCATTAAATAACCTTAAAGAAGAAATCCTCATTATTACAAATATTTGATATTAAATATATAATAACCCTCGAAAAATTTGCATACACAAGCACAACTTGATCTTAGTTGTTAACTTGATAGCTGATAGTTATAGTGGTTTTTTGTGTTCATGCCTATGTCATCGCTAATATTAAATTTTATGAATTAATCTTAGTTGTTAATCGATGGTTTATAATTGTTGTTAATGTATATTCATATCTCTATGTATAGAGAGATTCAAGTTGATATGTTGGTTGTTTGTTGCATTTCTGTTTTTTGTTTCATTAAGAAGCCTTGATAGATATCATCGAGAGCATTTTTGGGGTTCATAGATTTACCTATGTTTGTGAAAATTGTTTAAATAGATTTAAGCTAAGCTAAGATAATTTCATTTATGTCCAATGAATTACAATGGATATTTGTAGAATGCAATGGTAGGATGTCTATTGAAGTTTGAGTTGTTTAATTCTAGATCCTTTAAAATATTTTCCTTCCTTGAATATCTCACAAACACAAAGACATTTATAACATAGTGAAGTATAATTTTGTTTTATGGTCTGGTTAGGGAGAGTGGTATTGGGTGTCCTCGTTCACTTTGCATATGGGGAAAATCCAATGTTTGGAATAGTGGCACAAGAAAATATGGTACCCATAATTTATTTATTTTTTTGTCAATTTATATAGGATCGTCGATTTTACTACATATTTGGAGTGGTGGTTGTCATCAATATCCATCCAATCCAATGAATTTTCTACACTACCAACATCTACAGGCTGTCAGAATTCCGACTCCTAGCACATGACATCCAACGAAGATTTATTACAACCGTCAGCTTCAAGGTGTCAGATGGAAGTGATAATTGTCGGTTAGTCAACGTCTCGTCGTCGACAATTCAACGCCAACACACAACTTCAAGGTGTCGAATGGAAGTGATAGTTGTCATGTATTCGATGAAAAGCCGTCAAAAATTCAACAACTAATTGAAGTAAGACTCACCCAATTTAGGATGATATGTTGTCGAAATATCGACGTAGTGTGAAATTGTGTTGACTAACTGACAAATTCCCACTGACGCCAAAAAAAATGTTGTTGTCGAATAACAGACATTTCTCTATCGAATTTCAGACATCAAAGCTGTCGGATTTTAGGCTACACTAGTACATGTGCACATTTTTCCTAGGGAAAATCATTGCTATTGCAACGTTTGTGTGTTTCTATAGCGACGAACATGACCCCTTTTTTTGTGGAAAAACTTTCGTCATTGTAGCAACACTTTCCACACTTCGTCGTTATAGCGACACAAAAGACATGAAACTTTTGGCGTTTAAAAAAACAAGTTGTGTCGCTATAGCGACAAAGATGTGTCTCTATTGCGACAAAGAGGTCATGGCTATTATGGTGATGGTCCATCGCTATTGCGACGAAGTGGATCTTACCTTTACTCTTACAGTGACGAAGTGGCTCTTACTTTTGCGACGAAGAGGTCATCACTATTACGACGATGGTCCATCACTATTGCAATGAAGTGGTTCTTACACCAACGAATTGGCTCTTACCTTTTCTATTACAGCGATGAAGTGGCTCTTACTTTTGTGATGATTGGTCGTCGCTATAGAGACGAGGGTCCATCTCTATAGAGATGAGGGTCCGTCGCTATTGCGATGATGGTCCATTGTTATTGCGACGAAGAGGCTCTTACACTGATGAAGTGGCTCTTACCTTTTCTCTTACAACGACGAAGTGGCTCTTACTTTTGTAATGAAGAATTCGTCTCTATTGTGATGAAGTGGCTCTTACCTTTGCGACGATTGGTCATCAGTATATCTCAAAATATCGTGCAGACGAAGGGGTGGATGTTGGGTTTGATACTAATGCTGATGCGTAAGCAGCATTTCCTAGATCTTCCCATGTCACTAGCATGGGTTCAATAGTGACAACATTTTTTGTGAACGAGGAACTCATTCCAATAAAGATAAAGAAGATTTCGAGTAATTATAGACTGTTAAATTTAGTTTTTATAATTTTTTTCTAACATACCGATAAAAAAAAATTTTAAACTAATGATGGCATGATTGTTTTGCAGGAAATGATGTATTTTATCAAAATCTAAATGATTTGACCTTGGAGATCTTCAAGATCACCATCCGCACAAGTTGGGACAGATAGCCAAAATATTTAAAGGATGAGCTAACTAATCGGTTGGTTGGCCTGTTCAGTAAAGATACCTTCAATACAGCGAAGGTCCTAAAGAAGGCTGACAACATATGAATATGGTTCGAGACCAATATAGGGTTCAATAAGAAAAGAACCCTAGGTATGAGCGCCCTCCAATGATTCCATCAAGGGAGTGGAAAGCCCTAGTGGAAGATGGAAAAGAGAGGGCTCTGATAAAAGTAGGAAAGATACCACCAGGAACAGGGAGGTATGCAATGCATTCCACAATGTAATGGTAAGCCTTATTATTAATAATTTTTACATCAAATTTGGAACAACGACTAACGTAATTCAACACTCGATTAGGGTGTAGCACACATCAAAGGAAACTAAGGAAATACTGGATAAAATTGGTCAACACAAGCTTGGTCCTAGTGGTTATCTGAATTTGGTGGCACGATTTATAAGTATCGAAAACCCGATATTGCATCCAAATAATAAATAGAAAATTATTTTCATTTTATTCCAGGGCAAAATGTAAAATTATTGACATTATGCAAATATGCATGTCGACCAATTCAAAGAAGTTCCCACTCTAGAAGACTTGAATCTTGGCTTCCAACACGGCTTTGAAGCTATTTTTGAACACAAAAAAGATTGTCTGGGCATACACATTCTTCTGGCGATCCATCTGGTGCATAGGTATATAAAAACTACATAGTTTAATGAAAATTTATTAATTCTCATGCAATGTATTCATTTTAAAAAATTAACATAAAATATTTATTATGATCTGAGAAGGAAAGTAATGATCTTGTTAATGTCGAGGATGTACACCAACCAGTCAAAGATCATGCTTCGATGCCTGGTAATGAATTTATTAATATGCTACTTTTTTGTATAGTTAATTGCATATGATGAACATTAATTGTAATTCTCTATAATTCAACTGTAGAGCATGTCGATGCAGGTAACACTGTACAATTTGAGCTTGGACAGGATAATGAAGAACATGATGTGCCCACGCCAGGTAAAAAAGCACCTTTGTAATGTTTTTTTAAATGAATTACTTGTAATTATAAAAACAAAAATAAATTAATGCAACATTTTCACATTATTGCAGAAATTCCGAGCCCCTTTCCACAAGTTCAACCTGGCGAGCAATCTTTTAGGGAGACCGATCAACAAATTACGGAAGATGCACTTCTTGCTCATTATGTAAAGAGAAGAAAAGTAAAAAAGTAACTGAAGAAATTTTGAGTAATTCTTTTTTATAACACAATGTAGTGCATGGTTTTTTTTCACTATTTAATGAATTAATGGTTTAATGAATGGTTTACTGAATGGTTTGATCGTCTATTAACTGAATGAATGATTTAATGAATGGCTTAATGAATTTTTTTTCAGCTATTGAATGAATGAATGGTTTAATGAAATTTTGTTGAGCTATTGAATGAATTAATTTGCACTAAATTATTATTTGCAAGTAAATGCATTAGGTTTGGGGAATTGAGAGTGATGTGAGGTGAGGGAGGGGCCATAAGAGCTTCCACCTTCATGTTGTTGGTCCTGTTTAGTAGATAATATTAAATTATTCTCAAAATAGAGAGGAGCTCAATGAATAGTAATGAATTATACATTAAAAACTATTATTTCTATAATTGTAGTGTTTAAATTTTACTATTGCTATTTGACTCATCCATTGGAACTTGTTACAGATAGGCTTGGGAAACTGTTGATCCCAGTTTTGTCACTATTTGTCGCTATTAATATACTCTTTTGGGATATATTTTGTCATCTTTTTTACATATTTCATGTCATTCATCTTATCATTCAGCAATTTGGAATTTATGCAAACCTTCGTTTATTTCCATTATTTTGTGATTTTATTAAGAAATGTTGTGATATTTGGAAATATGTCTAATATATGGATTTGTTTTGTAGATTATAGTCTTCAAACTAGTCTCTATTAAGAAATGTTGTGATATTTGGAAATATGTCTAATATATGGATTTGTTTTGTAGATTATAGTCTTCAAACTAGTCTCCATGTGGACATGCACTCACGCTAAACATGCGCAGATCATATCCAGCTCACCATCCATCCCTTCGATCAATCCGCACGTTGTTCGTTGGCATATTCCGAAATAATTAAAGCAAAAAATGGTTTCCTAGTCGCTCTATTATCCACGCGTTCTGCTGCTTTGATGGCCCTTGCTATAGAAGGCTCACTATCCTCCCCTCTCCATGTGACACCATGATTTATGCCCATGTTGACAAACACCCATACGGCCATAGCCCGTGTGAGGAGAACCAACGCGAAAAAGCTCAAGAAGGTGGTTGCGTGTTGTTTCCAAACGTCATATCGTTATTTAATTATCAGTTAAAGATTGAATATTTTTGGGAGCGGTTGACCACTGAAAGGGTCGAACTACTCACCTATGTAAAACCTATATAAAGGCATCTCCAAGAGAGAGCTAAGGTAGCTAGTTAGTTGTTTGATCAGTCATTGTAAATGAAGCTCTGTAAACTCTGGTTCAAATTCAATATAAATTTATATTTTCAGCTGCACATACATGTTTCTACTGTCATGAGTGGTTGATTAGTTAAAGCTCAACCCTGGTTGCTGAGAGGGCCCCTCAATAACTAGCGGTCTCCCATTTCTGTGTATTTCCGTTCTTTCCTTTCTTGCAGCTAAGTAGTTTATATTTTCAATCTCTGTGTGTAGTTCAGTTCTGTTATAAATTTATACTGTTTATTTCGTTATCTTTTGTAATAAGTGTTTGTTCTAAGTTATATGATTTGTATTGTGCTGATTAAAATAGTTTTCATTCCTAGAATAACAAGTGGCCGATTGCGCAATAGTTGTTTTCAGTTTCCTTTTCAGCATTGTTTTTTAGTTTTATAATTGCAATTAGATAGGATTCGATTAATATAATACTTATGTTCATCTCATAGTTAGATTTAATTCTATCAATTTCTGTTTAGTTGTAGGTTAGTTTTAGTTATTTTTCATTTAACTTGTTGATTAATAGGAAATAATATTTCTTTTAAGTGGTGTAAGTTACTCTTAGTCCTCTATTGTTTTAATTGTTAAAATAAGCTTAGTCACTCTTTCATTTACCTTGCAATATCATATGTCCAAGTCAACTGATATTAAGAATCATTTAGGCCATCTGTTTTGTAGTTTGCATTATTTTTCCCGTTCAGACTGTCATCCGGACTGTCTATCCAAACTGTTGTCGAGCCCTTCGTTCAGCCTTTCATATTTTCTATTTTAGTTTATGCTTGTTTCAAGTGCAGACTTCTTATTTTTGAAAATATATTCCTTTCTACAATTGAACAGTAACTATCTATGTCTTGTTAGGACCTTACTTTACATAATATAAGTCCTATAATTACTTTTATCCTTTGTCACTTTTATCTTAGGTTGTTTTTGGATTTTATATCCTCTGTCTTTGAGTTCTTCGTTTTGCTTCTGTTGTAGGATTTGTCATTTGTAGCTTAAGTTGAGTTGCTTTAATCTTATGTAATTGAATTCAGGGTTTAAGTTACTAATTTTATTAAAAGGCATATTAAGTTTTTAAAGTCTCTAGCATAAGATTTGTCTTCCTTATTTTATAGTTACCGAATATTTCCAGAAAATAGATTTAAATTTAGGAAACAATATAATATCGTTATTAAGTTTTCTACTTGCTTCTTTATTAAGTTTTATACTTGATTTTATTAATTTTTCTACTTGTTTCCCAGTTATAGTTGTTTCATGTGGGAATAGTATACCCTTAAATTCCAAGTGGTCCATTAAAATAATCATGTTTCTTAGTTAATAGACTGGTTGTTAATAATATCTTTTTTGAGTCATTTGATTATCGAATAAATCGAAAATGTTTACTATTACTTGTAATTGGAAATTACTTAGTTTACATTTATTTGTAGAAGTTAAATTAGACCTAATTCCATTTAGCTTCTTCGTTTCTTTTGAAATCCATTTTGATACACCTCCTTCTCCAGTTCTGATAACAATGAATGCATATCCTCAGAATAATTAAGGAGAGTGGAACTAGATAAGTTGGTTCAATCACTGCATATTTGTCAAATCGCATGTATAGTTTAGTTATTGGATTTCTTAGATAAACTAGGTAGTTGTAATATTGTCTCAAGTAACATAATATTTTGTGTTCATATAGTAAGAATTCTGGAATGTTTTAACCTTTCTAATTCACAGATTAAGAAGCAGAATAATTATTTAATAGAGTACACTGTAAAAGAGTAGTTTACCTTCTTAGAATAGTGTTATTTATAAATATATAGTTTATGGTTGATAGATTTGAGTAGTATAGCTCGATACTGCTCTAATCTAGTAGTCTTGTCCTAGCCTAATTACCTTAGTAGTTGAATTTCTGGAGTGTGACTCGGTTTTTTATTTTGAAAGATCTTTCAATCTTTTCTTTGTTAAAATATTTCCATGACACCTTAGGAACCCTTCTGTCTTCGCATATAATTTGTGTCAACTCTAAGATTACAAACCTTGGTCGATAATTAAATATTTGGTGAATAAATTAAGACAACAAAACACCCAACAGAAACATTTTCATATTTTAGAGGAAAAATTGGCATTTTGATGTGATCGATGGCCTTATATAAATAATGTTGTGGTTCTATATGTTTCCTCGGGTTATCTCTTATTACCAATTATTTTTCTTGAATAGCATTGTAATTTACATTGTTAAATTAAAAATGTTCATCAACATTAAAATGTTCATTGTTGTTGTTGTTTTTAATCATTGAGACAAACTACTCAAACTGAATTTTTTTAGCTTCATTTTGTTATTTTCATAAACATGCAAATATTTATTTGATGGGTTCTAACATGAAATTATTGCAAAAAGAAAATATTTGTAGTATGTTGAAATATGTTTTGAAAGGTAAAGCAAAAGAAGACAGTGTGAAGCTCCACAAATCAAGGTAAGTTGTACCAAAAAAATTATAAATAGTATCGGCAACATATTCCTAATTCTCATACATATTTTGCTTCAGTTAATTTGATTTGTATTCCATACTTTCTCAATTTGAACTATTCTTTGTTCCCTATAATTTTTATTTGCTTGAATTGATAATAGAAAATATCAAATATGCTTAGAAGTCAAAAAACATGGAGAACATGTTTTGTTGCTTGAAAATGTTAGGTTCCTTGTTGTCGGTTTTGAATGGTTTTCATTGTAACACAATCGTTGTCAAAATAATAGATACATTTTTCACATATAATTAGATTGCAGATACAAACCTAGGGTTTCTCAAGATCTCTATATATGGTCAAAAGCGATCATATCAAAGAGATGCAATTTTTCTTTGATCTATATAGCCAGAGGTTGTATAGTCAATTTAAGGATTTGTTGATTGTTCTTCATCCACGTAATCACCAACATGGAATATCCATAGACCCGAAGTCAATGAATACCTTTTGTCTCTACAAGCATCAATAAGGATCTAAGATCAATTATTTGACATAATTGTTATAACCATTACCTAGACTTGCCTTAAACTTGAAGTATTGTCTATCATTTAGAATAGAAGTACACCCAGGAAACTAATATTCTTATCACCTTTTTGGTCCCATCAAAGAATCCCCAATCTATTGTTTTTTTAATTTGAATCTCCTAACCTAGCAAGGGACTTTATTAGGAATATTTCTTAACAGGTTGAAATATAGCCAAATTCTATGTAGAAACCTCGACTATAGGGATGTACAAATTGTCAAATAAAATAGCACTATGATAAAGTCAGATGCCCCAAAGAGCAAGTAAGGGAATATCCTTATTCTTGTTGATTTTCTTCTTCTAAAACCAAACCTGCAAACCTAATATTTTAAGTGCAATGGGAAATAATATATAAAGGTACATAATATTTTTCTCACATTTTCTATAGAGGATATAATAGCCAAGTCTCTCAATGCAACTTTTTTTTAGCAAATCCTATATAAACACTTTGTCATTCATTCTAGCCACATATGTATAAGATATTTTTTAAGGGATTTAAGATTTTATAACTTAGAATACTATAACTTAGGATATTTTTGTGTCTTAATCCTCAGAAAAATATAACCCCGACGAGCTATATATCTCCCCCCATTCTTATTCAAATACCATCTTAGCTTATCAGTGTCATCATTAATTTTGATATGACCTTTCTTAGTTCCTCCTTGACTAAATTCAGAATAAGGATTTGATCCCCCAAACACATATGAAATAGTTTCCCTTTTAAAGAAACATTCCTTCTAGATAAGAGGAAATAAGAACCTATTTCCTCTAACCTTTATTCCGATGAATTACATTTCTATTAAAGAAATGATATACTTAAGAGTATCTTGTCTAGAAAACCTCCCCTACTCCAACTATAAAAATGACAATAAATCTAAATATAACAATAGCATAGTTAAATACATTTACACTATAGTAAGTGAAATGAACAATACATAACAAGATTAAATAAACCAACAAAGCAAAGAACATTTCATTTTTCCATCGCAAAAGTTAATAAATCCCAATTGCTGAATTCACTTGTGAGTTGGCTCAGTGTTGATAGATCATATTGATATCATAGCCGTGTATCCTCAGTAGGTGCATGTTGAAACAAAGAAACCATGGGAAAGGATTTGAAAATCTGGAATAATTCACATCAATCAATGAGCAAATTTAGGAAGAGAATCAATAGTTGAGGTAGAAGTTGTAGTAGTTAGAGAAGAAGATTGAATACTTGTAGTGTGAACTCTAGTTCTAATATTTATTATCTTTATTGTGAGACATTTGAGGGTGGAACCCATGTGCAACATTCATTCATTTGCACATAATATTAAATACTTTCTAGCATGGGAAATAGCAGAATCCGAGGGTACGTTAGAGAAAAATATAGTTGAAGAAAATGTTTTTTACAAAACAAAAAGAATACAAGGAAACTATGCAGTCAATAGGATATGCTCAAGCTCGAGAAATTTTGGAGTGTGTTGTTGACTATTTGGTTTCAGAGAGATGTGTAACATTTCAAGATTTTTTATCTTGGGTGAGAGGAATTTAAATTATTTACGTAGTGTATATTTGTTCCAACTTACATCTTGTATTCAATTAATTACAAAGTTGTTTTTTGAACTTGATTGAGTTTTTATAATCTTAACAATTTTTATTTTGGAATTGACACAAGCTTGAGGAATATTTTTTAGGTTTTGTGAAGTATCTTAATTACACATTCCCTAAGAATTCAATGACAAGTTGATGTGTACCATTATGGTTTTCTCCAAATAATTTTCCAAATGACCTAGAGTTTAATTCCAGTGATCCTAATCACATGTTGTTAATTATTGCAAAAGCAGTTTTATGATCGAATACATATGGCATTCCAATTCCCAAATGGGATTCTAGTTCAAAGCATTTAGCAGAGGCATTTGATATAATGCAAATTTTATTTTTTAAGCCGAATAAAGTGGTGAAGATTGTGATAGATGATAAGGATGCAAATATGCATACTTTGACAATTAATGGTACCGCAGTGATTGATAACCTAATTAGGATTCTAGAAAGTGTATTTAAAAATATGAATGTTGAAATGACATATTTCCCATTATGTCTAAATACTTCTTGAAGATACTCTTAGGTGTTCCATTGAAAACATCGACATATATGTACTTTGACTTCCTGTTATTGACCATTGCGCCAAAATGAGTAATATCATGGTCAACTATAGTCAAGCAAAATATTTAGATTCTTGTAGAGATGTCACTACCTTCTAGGTTTTCATATTCTTCTGACATATTATCAAGGTCCTAAGAGAGACATAAGTGAGAGAATCAATATCCTCACATAGTAGTTAATACTTGAGAATAAGAGATAGGAAATAAATGATTGTACTCTTAAGCATAATTTTCTCATAGATGTTGTCCTTTTACACAATGAAAGTGTGTCTCACCCCTCCCATACCTGATATTCTCATCACTTAGTATTGGTAGGTTTGTGCCTCTAGAAATTCACATGAACTTCACATTCTAAGAGGGAGAATGAATTGGTGCCCCTAAAAGGTATGTTTGATATGGGATTTAGGAAGACATGTGTTGAATTATATTTTACCAAGAAGAATTATACATTGTCCATCTATTTGATACACATCATCATCAAACATAGAAATAAGTTATTATTTCTTGGACAGATTCAACATATGATGGATTCAAGTTGGTCCCAAAAACACTCTAGTTGCCTTCATTTGTTCCCCGCATAGAAATATTAGAGTTTCTACCTATATACATTCACCCTATGCCAAGTATGCATGTCACATCCTCATAAACAACGGTCTCATATTAAGGATTATTTTCCTTTAGAAGTGGCACCTCTCCAAATCCATATCTCTTCTGATTCCTTGCATGTTATCCCTTGATATGATGGTAAAAATTCCTCATTGGTCAAATCCTAAGGTATAGATCCATCCTAACTGTAAACACTATTGTTTTAATCTATCCTCTCTACTTTAGGTAATCTAAGTCAATGATATTTTATCCATGGAGAAAACATGTTTCCTTATAATGGGCATGGCCAAAATTGGTCAAATGTAAAAGAATAATCATGGCCAACCTATGCTCTACTCAAATATATGACAAACAAAAAAAAATTCTCCATTTTTATTCTCTCCCGCCCAAACCATTTCATTAAAGTTAACTATGTAAGGAAACTTTGATCACAATGTCCCTTAGCCATTTCGTACTAGGCATGGAATTGCTTGGTGATTATAGTACTCTCATCTAACGTCATTATGCTGTCCTTGGGAATTGTATTTGTGTTTCGGTATTGCACCCTCTTTGAAATATTCATTGTAAGTATGTTTTTGAAATAATGTGATGTAAATAGAGCTCTACATTTTTTAAATTACAACAAGCTCTACATTATCTTAGTCACTAACTTGCTAGGATTTTTCCTTTTTCTTTTAGTGAAGTATTTCATTAAATAACCTTAAAGAAGAAGTCCTCATTATTACAAATATTTGATATCAAATATATAATAACCCCAAAAAATTTGCATACACAAGCACAACTTGATCTTAGTTGTTAACATGATAGCTGAAAGTTATAGTGGTTTTTTGTGTTCATGCCTATGCCATCGCTAATGTTAAATTTTTGAATTGATCTTAGTTTTTAATCAATGGTTTATAATTGTTGTTAATGTATATTAATATATCTATGTATAGAGAGCTTCAAGTTAGTATGTTGGTTGTTTGTTGCATTTCTATTTTTCGTTTCATTAAGAATCCTTGATAGATATCATCCAGAGGATTTTTGGGGTTCATAGATTTACCTATGTTTGTGAAAATTGTTTAAATATATTTAAGCTAAGCTAAGATAATTTCATTTATGTCCAAGGAATTGCAATGGATATTTGTAGAATGCAATGGTAGGATGTCTGTTGAAGTTTGAGTTGTTTAATTATGGATTCTTTAAAATATTTTCCTGCCTTGGATATCTCACAAACACAAAGACATTTACAACATAGTGAAGTGTACTTTTGTTTTATGATGTGGTCAGGGAGAGTGGTATTGGGTGTCCTCATTCGCTTTGCATATGGGGAAAATCCAATGTCTGGAATAGTGGCACAAGAAAATATGGCACCCACAGAAAGGGTTATTTTTTATCAATTTATACTGGATTGTCAGTTTTTCGACAATTTTGGAGTGGTAGCTGTCGTCGAATATCCATCCAATCCGATGAATCTGCTACATTATCAACATATATAGGTCGTCAAAATTTTGAATCGTAGCACATGACATCTAATGAAGATTTAATACAACCGACAGCTTCAAGGTGTCAGAAGGAAGTGATAACCGTCATTTATTTGATGTCCCATCGTCGGTAATTCGACGCCAACAGACAGCTTCAAGGGGTCGAATGGAAGTGATAGCCTTCAGGTATTCGACGAAAAGCCGTCGAAAATTCAACACCCAATCGAAGTAAGACTTATAGAATTTAGGATGATATGCTGTCGAAATATTGACAGGGTGTGAAATTGTGTCAAATAACAGAAAAATTCCCATTGACGCCAAAACAAATGTTGTTGTCGAATACCAGACACATCTCTGTCGAATTTCAGACATCAAAGATGTCGGATTTTAGGCTACACTAGTACATGTGCACATTTTTCCAACAAAAAATCATTTCTATTGCAATGTTTGTGCATTGTTATAGCGATAAACAAGACCCCTTTTTTTGTGGAAAAACTTTCGTCGTTGTAGCAACACTTTCCACACTTCGTCACTATAGCGACACGAAAGACATGAAACTTGTGGGGTTTAAAAAAACAAGTTGTGTCGCTATAGCAACAAAGACTTCACCGCTATTGCGATGAAGTGGCTCTTACATCGACGAAGTGGCTCTTACCTTTTCTCTTACAGCGATGAAGTGGCTCTTACTTTTGCGACGAAGAGGTCATCATTGTTGAGACAAAGTGGCTCTCACAGTGACGAAGTGGCTCTTACAGTGACGAAGTGGCTCTTAAAGCGACAAAGTGGCTCTTACCATTTCTCTTACAGTGACAAAGTGGCTCTTAATTTTTCGATGATTGGTTGTCACTATAGCAATGATGGTCCGTCGCTTTTGCGACAATGGTCCATCACTATTACAATGAAGTGGATCTTACACTAAAGAAGTGGCTCTTACTTTTGCGATGAAGAGGTTGTCGCTATTGCGACGATGGCTTGTCGCTATTGTGACGAAGTGGATCTTACACCGACAAAGTGGCTCTTACCTTTGCTCTTACAGCGATGAAGTGGCTCTTACTTTTGCGGTGATTGGCCGTCGCTATAGCACAACAAATCGTGTAGAAGAAGGGGTGGAGGCTGGGTATGATACTAATGCAAATGCGTAAGCAACATTTCCTAGATATTCCCGTGTCACTAGCATGGGTTCAATAGTGAAAACATTTTTGGTGAACGAGGAACTCATTCCAATAAAGATATAGAAGATTTCGGGTAATTATAAATTATTAAATTTAGTTTTTATAATTTGTTTCTAACATACCGATAATTTTTTTTAAAACTAATGATGACATGATTGCTTTGCAGGAAATGATGTATTTTATAAAAATATAAATGATTTGACCTTGGAGATCTTCGATATCACCATCCACACAAGGTGGGACAGACAACCAAATGATTTAAAGGATGAGCTGACTAATCGGTTGGTTGTCCTGTTCAGAAAAAATACCTTCGATACAGTGAAGGTCCTAAAGAAGGTTGGACAAGATATGAATATTGTTAGAGACGAATACAAGGTTCACCTAGAAAATAACCCTAGGTATGAGTGCCTTTCGATGATTCCATCAAGGGAGTGGTAATCCCTAGTGGAAAATAGAAAAGAGAAGGCTCTGAGAAAAGAAGGAAAGATACCACCAGGAACAGGGAGGTATGCAATGCATTTCACAATGTAAGGGTAATCCTTATTATTAATAATTTTTATATCGAGTTCGGAACAACGACTAAGGCAAGACTAGATAAAATTGGTCAACACAAGCTTAGGCCTAGTGGTTATTCGAATTTGGAGGCACGATTTGTAAGTATCAAAAACCCGATACTACATCCAAATAATAAATAGATAATTATTTTCGTTTTATTCCGGCACAAAATGTAAAATTAGTGACGTTATGCAAATATGCAGGCTTACCGATTCAAAAAAGTTCCCACTCAGGAATACTTGAATCTTGGCTTCCATCACAGCTTTGAAGCTGTTGTTGAACCCCGAAAAAGTTTGTCTGGGCATACACGTTCTTCTGGTGATCCATCTAGTACACAGATATATAAAAACTATATAGTTTAATGAAAATTTATTGATTCTCATGCAATGTATTCGTTATAAAAAGTTAACATAAAATATTTATTATGTTTTGAGCATGAAAGTAATCATCCCATTAATGTCGAGGATGTACACCAATAAGTCGAAGATCATGCTTCGATTCCTGGTAATGAATTTATTAATATGCTACTGTTTTGTATAGATAATTGCAGATGATGAACATTAATTTTTATTTGCAAGTAGATGCATTGGGTTTGGGTAATTGAGAGTGATGTGATGGGAGGGAGGGGCCATAAGAGCTTCCAACTTCATGTGGTTTGTCCTGTTTAGTAGAGAATATTAAATTATTCTTGAAACATAGAGGAGCTCAATAAATGGTAATGAATTATACAGTAAAAACAATTATTTCTATAATTGTAGTGTTTAAATTTTACTATTGCTATTTGACTCATCCATTGGAACTTGTTACAGATGGTCTTGGGAAACATATTCATATTTAAGAGGCAAATTTGGTGTTTTGATGTGATCGATGACCTCATATACATAGTGTTGTGGTTCTCCATGTTTCCTCGGGTGATCTCTTATTACCAATTATTTTACTTGAATAGTATTGTAATTTACATTGTTAAATTAAAAATGTTCATTATTAATGTTGTTTTTAATCATTGAGACAAACTACTCAAACTGTATTTTTTTAGCTTCATTTTGTTATTTTCATAAACATGCAAATATTTATTTGATGGGTCCTAACATGAAATTATTGCAAAAGGAAAATATTTGTAGTATGTTGAAAGATGTTTTGAAAGGTAAAGCAAAAGAAGACAGTGTGAAGCTCCACAAATTAAGGTAAGTTGTACCAAAAAAAATATAAATAGTATCAACAACATATTCCTAATTCTCATACATATTTTGCTTCAGTTAATTTGATTTGTATTCCATACTTGCTCAATTTGTACCATTCTTTGTTCCCTATAATTTTTACTTGCTTGAATTGATAATACAAAATATCAAATATGCTTAGAAGTCCCAAAACATGGAGAAACCTCGCCTATAGGGATGTGCAAATATTCAGATAAAATAGCACTATGATAAAGTCAGATGCCCCAAACAGCAAGGAAGTGAATATCCCTATTCTTGTTGATATTTTTCTTCTAAAACCAAACCTGCAAACCTAACCATTGAGAAATGTCCTTCCATATCTGAAGTGCAATGGGACATAATATAGAAAGGTAAATAATATTTTTCTCACGATTTATATAGAGGATATAATAGCTAGGTCTCTCAGTGCACCCTTTTTGTAGCAAATACTATGTAAACACTTTTTCATTCATTCTAACCACATATGTATAAGAGATGTTTTAAGGGATTTAAGCTTTTATAAATTAGACTACTACCACTTAGGATCTTGTTGTGTCCTAATCCTCATAAAAATATAACCCTGACAAGCTGTATATCTCCCCCCATTCTTATTCAAATACCATCTTAGCTTATGAGTGTCATCATTAGTGTTTATATGACCTTCCTTAGTTCCTCCTTGACTAAATTCAGAATAACGATTTGATCCCCCGAACACATATGGAATAGTTTCCCTTTTAAAGAAACCTTCCTTCTAGATAAGAGGAAATAGGAACCTATTTCCTCTAACTTTTATTCCTATGAATTACATTTCTATTAAATACATGACATACTTAAGAGTACCTTGTCTAGAAAACTTCCCCTTCTCCAACTATAAAAAAGACTATAAATCTAAAGATAACAGTAGCATAGTTAAAGGCATTTACACTATAGTAAGTGACATGAACAATACATAACAAGGTTAAATAAACCAACACAGCAAAGAACATTTCATTTTTCCATTGCAAAAGTTAATAAATCCCAATTTCTGAATTCACTTGTGAGTTGGTTGAGTATTGATAGATCATATTGACATCATAGCGGTGTATCCTTGGTAGGTGGATGATGAAACAAATAAAAAATGGGAAAGGATTTGAAAATATGGAAGAATTCACTTAGATCAATGAACAAATTTAGGAATAGAATCAATAGTTGAGGTAGAAGTTGTAGTAGTTAGAGAAGAAGATTCAATACTTGTAGTGTGAACTCTAGTTCTAATATTTATTATCTTTATTGTGAGACATTTGAGGGTGGAACCCATGTGCAACATTCATTCATTTGCACATAATATTAAATACTTTATAACATGGGAAATATCAGAATCTGAGGGTACGTTAAAGAAAACTATAGTTGAAGAAAATGTTTTTTACAAAACTAGAAGAATACAAGGCAACTATGAAGTCAGTAGGAGATGCACAAGCTCAAGAAATTTTGGAGTGTTTTGTTGACTATTTAGTTTCAGAGATATGTGTAACATTTCAAGATTGTTTATCTTGGGTGAGAGGAATTTAAATTCTTTACATAGTGTATATTTGTTCCAACTTACATCTTGTCTTCAATTAATTTCAAAGCTATTTTTTGAAGTTGATTGGGTTTTGATAATCTTAACAATTTTAATTTTGGAATTGACACAGGTTTGAGGAATGTTTTTATGAAGTATCTTAATTACACATTCCCTAAGAATTCAATGACAAGTTTATGTGCACTATTTTGGTTTTCTCCAAATCATTTTCCAAATGCCATAGAGCTTAATTCCAAAGATGCTAATCACATGTCATGAACTGTTCCAAAAGCAGTTTTATGATCTAATACATATGGCATTCCAATTCCCAAATGGGATTGTAATTCAAAGTATTTAGCAGAGGCATTTGATATAATGGAAATTTTAGTTTTTAATCCAAATAAAGTGGTGAATATTGTGATAGATGATAAGGATACAAATATGCATCCTTTGAGAATTAATGGTACCACAATGATTGATAACCTAATTAGGATTCTAGAAAGTGTATTTAAAAATATGAATGTTGCAATGACATATTTCCCATGATGTCTAAATACTTCTTGAATATACTATTAGGTATTCCATTGAAAACATCGACATATATTTACTTTGAATTCTTGTTATTGACCATTGCACCAAAATGAGTAATATCATGGTCAACTATAGTCAACAAAAATATTTAGATTCTCGTAGAGCCATCACTACCTTCTAGGCTTCCATATTCTTCTAACATATTCTCAAGGTCCTAAACGAGAAATAAATGAGAGAATCAATATCCTCACATAGTAGTTAATACTTGAGAATAAGAGATAGGAAATAAATGTTGGTAATATTATGCATAATTTTCTCAGTACAAGTGTTAGTAGGTTTAAGTCTAAATTGTAAGGGACATGGGTTTGGTTTATAATATTTTATATGAAAGCAATGAACAAGGTCACATGAATATTTATATTGATAAAAAAACAATTCCTTCCTTATTTTGCAAGACTTGGAGGCCAAGAAAACTACTTTTTTTGTTTGTATTTTCGACATATCTCCCTGTGTTTTTACTCAAATTCCAAGCGAGAGAGCTCGTTGGATGCACAATTTAATTTTTCATCTAACGAGTACCCACACTGCATACTTTTGACAGACCTCGCTACCCCAAAAACAAGAAATACATGGAAAAACGTGATGATGATGTCATCATCACGTTTTTCCAGGTATTTCTTGTTTTTGGGGTAGCGGAGTCTGTAAAAAGTATGCCATGTGGGTACTCGTTGGATGTGGAATTAAATTGTGCATCCAAAGAGCTCTCCCGCTCCGAATTTGAGTAAAAACACAGGGAGATATGTCGAAAATACGAACAAAAAAAATAGTTTTTTTCATTCTTCCTCCAAAATTAATAACTATTATTTTATTATTTTAACTCTTATTTTATTATTTTCTTTAGGAGGCCCATTTTAGACCTCAAATTTCCTATAATGAACATATAATGAACATTTGCTCAATCTTGATAGAGTAACAATAAGAATATTCCTAGTGAGGTTATGTACATGAAATCCATCTTTGTCTGAATTTACCTGTGTAACCCACTATGGTATTTTAGGACCATGTGTCATCCGAAGTCTCTAATACCATTTTTAAGTTGAGGGTATGGAATGTTTTGGTAAACTCTTACATTGTCTGGTATCTCTCATGGCGCAATGCCATCCACCTCATATACTGGTCATCATACTTTCCTAATGGGGTAGAAATCCTCCTTGATGGCATCGGCAAAAGTCGCCAAAGTTGGCTCTGTCCTATATATTTCAGACTCATCCCTTCCATGCCTCTCATAGTATCCATCCTACCATTATTTGATACGGGGGAGGGAATTAAGGAAAGTGAAGGTAATCTTTCCATTGTTGGAATTTTTTGAACAAAGAGGTAACCCTCTAATAGATTTAACAATTTCTCTTAAGCATCTCCATCTATCTTGTCTTCAAATAAGGGAATGTCAAAGTTAACTTGTACCTTGAAGGGATTCACACCTTCGAAATAGATGCTCATTGAAAGAGCATCTGCTTTCATCAGCTTTCATTGAAGGATCTGGGAGAAATTATTCATCATCTCGTTGCTCTATCACACAAGGGATTCCTCGAGAAACAACTTAATATAATCTCCTATTCTGTCATCTCTCTGTTTTTCTTCCACAATGTGAGGTTGCTTGGGACAACGTGAGTGGTTTCCCTAAGATCAACTAGTTTGAGACCCAAATCTTGATATTAAAGTCTCGTTGGGGACATGCACTAAGAAACCACAAGAGCAAATTGCTCTGATACCATTGATCCTGATTGATGCATAACGAAATGAAAGAGTATATATATATTGCAAGAAACTCAGTGAAAAAGATTACTAATATTCTATTAAATGAATGAAACTGAACAAACTATAAAATAAAAGTGTCTATAATGGTGGTAGTTATATCTCTAAGAAGAGATACAACGACTACACTCATTTGTCACAAGCTAAATACAAAAGAAGGTCGAAGGGAATTTTATCATAAATCCTTGAAGAGATAGAAACTATAAAACTAACCCTAGGAGATGAACAACCAAAATGTTGGTGGGCCCTCAGGTGGTTAATTGATACGTCAACTTCCTAGGGGCGTAACTATTGCATACAATCTTCATTTTGGGTACTCAATAGCCCATTGGAAATATCTATACGAGCATTACAACTTTCAAATGGGGCCAAGGTACTCCATGCAAACCCCATGCCTTATAAATCCCAAAAAACATCATTTAGGACCTCAAAACGACCCTGGAAGTTTGACACCTAAAAATCCCTAAATAAATTGCCACACTAGAAATATTGTTTTGAGCTAGTGGAATATGAGAGTGACCATTGATATCCATCTAGATCGTTCCTCCCCCCTTCAGAAGCAATAGTCTCCATTGCATTAAGTTCCTGCATGAAATGACGAAAATGTTGTTGAAGTTGACTCCTGGTAAGCAACATTAGGGGAATTTTGAGGTCTAAAATGGGCCTCATAAGAGATATAAAAAATATTATGAGTTAGGCATTTTGTGGGGGAGGTATATTTACATCTCATTTCTTTCACCATAACGAATGTAACCCTGGTTAAGTTAAATTGAAAAGATATCTAAAATAAAATCAATAAAAAACCATCTTTGATATGACTAAAAGTAAAGGACTTTTTAGTACATAAAATACTTTTGAATATAATATAATGAGTGTACTTATAAATTAATATACTCATAAAATAAAATATATTAATTTGAATTTTGAAATATAAGTTACTTCTTCAATATTGAAAATATGTTTATTAAACCATGTATTTATAATTTTGAATTTTAAACATAAAATTAAATTATATAAATAAATTGTAATTTCATATATATATATATATATAACTTATATTTATTAAAAATAAAAATATATTGTAAAACCTAAATATAAATCTATATTAAAAAAACAAATTTTTAATTTTATTAGAGACTTTCAAAAACACCAATAAACTCTTTATTAATATTTTCTTATGATATATATTATGTATATTACATATCATTTTTAATGCAATAATTAATAACATTATTAAATAAAAATTTTAAAAAATTGTTAATATTAAGATGAAGGAATAGTACATAAATTCTTATAAAAAAAAATGGTGTTAATATTAAGTAAATTAGATTATATGTAATAACAATATTATAATATCATATCTTATTATGATATAATAGTCCATTCAAATTAATATATTAAGGTTTCACGTATGTATTTGGTTTTATAACTTGAATGTGTGTGTCTCGTTTATGTTGATATAAATGGTGTTTCAAATATTAAAAAGTGATAGTAAAATATGAACCCTGAATATTACCTAAATTTTAAAAAAAACTAGGTATCAAGCGAACGAGAATACATATAACAATTTATTATAATCAAATATTTTATTTTAATAAAATAAATACATATATTTTTTATATTTAAATAATAATTATAATAGATTATTACATATATTAAGTATTTAGGAAACAAAACAAAAATTAATGATTAAACTATTTTTATTTTTATTATAAAATGTTAAGTGATTTTAATTTTAAATAACTATTTGACATATATATTTTATAAATTGAAAAAGTAATTACATAATTTTAGTTTTGAATAAAGTATTTACTTTTTTTGTCATTGTAATTTATTTTATATTAAAATATAGGAAAAGTAATTACATAATATTGGTTTTGAATAAAGTATTTAGTTTTTTTGTCATTGTAATTTATTTTATATTAAAATATAGGAAAAGTAATTACATAATATTTGTTTTGAATAAAGCATTTATCTTCTTGGTATTTGTAATTTGTTTTATATTAAAATATAGAGTACTTTTATTTCTAAGTACTTTAAAAGTATTTTAGTACATTTCTATTATATTAAAAAGTAATCTGTGAGCACTATTTTCATAATGAGTATTTTACTTACAACTAGGCCTGGAATTTCAAATATACTATACCTCTAAAATGGAGATTTAATGATAGTCTTGGATTTTTCATGCCTTTCAATATATGTTTCATACAAATTTATGGCTATCAAATTCGTCTATATTAATTTTTTATGACTTTTCCACTTTGAACATGATGTAGACAAAACCTGGAAACTTGGTTTTGTGTTATGGTTGTAATTTCCAGGTGTATTCATAAAGTTTAAATATTATAGCTATTAGCTATGCCTCGAAGCTAGAGCTAGCTAATTTTCCAGGTAAGGCCGAGCACGATCCAGCACAATCAGCCTGGAAGACCGGTATTATGATAGTATACTTTGTGAGTTGTAAAAAAATTCATGTCAAATAAAATATGGGTAAGAGCCGGTTTCCAATGTGGCCGATGCTAAAGCAACCATGTGAATATTATAGAGAATGGCTTGCAATAGGAGACCTGTGCAATGAAATAATGATAAGACAAAAAAGCAATCCGACAGATTTACCTTAATGCAATGCTCTTCAGATCATTAAAAATGCGCAGAAGATTGAATGAATTTCTTAGGACGAGGTGACTGGATGACCGTGACTCACAAAAGTTAAATGCAGACCCTAGAATAAAATGCTTACACCAGCTAACTCGTTGGCCATGAGGAGGTTCTAAAAACGCTTATGCAGTTGGCAGTGGATTGTGGAAAAAGAGGGATGCAAACTATGCACAGAGGAGAGGCCGAAAAAAAATTCGATAGTTTAACGCATTCAACTAAAAGCAAAATCACCAATTTGTTTTGTACAGGTCTATAATGTTAAATTTGGAAATAGTGAAAAGTGTTTTTTTCTTGTTCTTTTCAATATTAATGTTTCAATGCGATCGATGTAATATGTGCCATTCAAGCACAAAAGAGGAAAGCAAAGAACAATATTGTAATC
This sequence comes from Pseudotsuga menziesii, assembly GCA_001517045.1. Lineage (NCBI taxonomy): Eukaryota > Viridiplantae > Streptophyta > Pinopsida > Pinales > Pinaceae > Pseudotsuga > Pseudotsuga menziesii. Next base: position 757,566 of record LPNX010346509.1, on the reverse strand, counting down.
ATTTTGCATTCAATACATTAGACGATAACATAGACCATTGTTGAAAAATATATATATATATAAATATAAATCATAGCACCCCATTTTAATGGTTATGACAGCAGAAACCACTTTAGATGAGAATGACATTTTTTGGCGGGCAGCTCATGAATGGAAACCGGGAAATGTGACAAATAAAATCCATCCATCAAACAAATGTCATTGTGGAATGTTAAAATGAAGAATGTTAGAATCACGTTGATGATCAGATACATCAGATACAGTGGCAAGAAGCAAATACAGTGGAAAGAAGCAAAAAGTAGAAAGGAGGAGAAGTTACTACATAAGCTTACTATTGCCATCTCACTGTCATAAAGGCCTCTAAACCGATGCTTGTTTATATAACAACAAGGGCAGCCATAGAATTCAATTCTAGGCCATATGAAAGTGCATACTGCAAAAAGGAGAAGATTTGAACTAGATTAAAATAGCTTGAACTAAGGAATTTCAAATGTACTAGATGAAACATGTCGGTTCCCAATTGCAATTGTACGGAACATTGCAATTGCAAGGGATAGCTGATGGGAAGATGATAGCTATATTGCGAAGGATTCTCATCTGAAGGAAAATATTTCCTGTTAAAACAACCACAACAAGGAAACAAGTAGCAATAGGAACTAAAATAGCAGGTGAAATTCTGGAAACCATGAAAGAAGCCCATATTTTTTTACATAATGAACAACACTGAACACATGATTGTTTTTACATACAGTGGAAGGCCAAGGTGGCAGAAAATTACACCAAATACTGAGCAGACAGAAGAAGCACAAAAGCCATTCCAAATCTTCTTACTTGCAAGTAGAAGAAGAGGTGGAATTACCTGTCAAATCGCCTGGACCAGAACAATGGAAAGGGGTTGCTTGAATACGACAAGAACAGATGCACCTAACGAGATAGCCGAAGCACATGATGAAAGCTGGAAATTCCAAGAGAAGGAAATGTTTGGTCATTTATCCCACCTCCACTCTAGTAGAAAGAGGAAATACAGCAGGAACAACACCAACAACAACAGACAGAAATAATAGTGGACACCTCCAAGGGAAATAGCAAAGAATAGTGGACCAAGTCCTGAACACCGAGCACAAGCAACTCAGCACAGTGTTTAAAGAACCACGCAAGTTTTGCAAGCAACTCAGCACATTTTTTAAAGAACCATGCGATTATGCAAAACTCTTGGAAATGCTGAAGATTTCTCCAAACCCGAGACGAGCAGACGCCCATACCCATCAGAGGACAGGGGTCCATCACAAAATGACGAGTCTGAGTTGGGAGTCGATGATGCTGAAGGGAAAGAGGCAGATCCTCAAACGCAAGTCACAACCTGAACTTGAAAGGTTGTGCTGTTGTAGTTTGCAATCTGCAACTTCTAGCTGCCAAGTTGCTAAATACCAACTTCCAAGGTTCGACGACTCTCTCACCCTTTAATTCCATCAAAGTACCCACCATCAATGCTATGGTATCCACCATAACAACACCAGCTCCTTTGGACCTCCACTTTCAAAACCTCGCCAAATGTCAATGTATAGGTACTTGCATTTATGACGGGTGGCCAATAGGAACAGACGTCAAATTGATGGTTCAATTTTTTTATGCAAGTAAACGTTGAGTAGCTGTCAAATACGTTTTATTTTTCCCAATACATCTTGTACCAAGTAAAATTCCAGGTCTGCTTACAACTTTCATATAGTTAAGTATGGGTTTTTATTCACCATTTACAATTTGACAAATAAGCATCCTTAACTCGACTAATGCCACCTCAACCATTATAGATGATGTCATCCTCTAGAATGTGATTTGTTTTTTTAAAATGGATTTTGATAGTACATTTTTTGTTTTGAAGCCCATTTTTTACCTCAAAATTCCCCTAATGGTTGCCTTAGTGAAGAAACTACCCAAATTTGACAACTTGATAGAGTTGAACTTATTGTTGGAAAGTACCCCTCATGATCCAATCAATTGTAAGCCTTATCCAAGGTGTAAGGGTTGAGTTTGGTTGGTACCAATTGCTCAGACACCTTTGAGGTGTCCAACAATGGTTGAAAATATGGGAGAAGGAGCTCCACATTAAATACCAGGTGCGGGCCAAGAAATGGAGGAATGCTTAATTCAAAGGAATTAAATCAGAGAAAATTTGAGGTATAAAATGGGCCTCCTAAGGAAAATAATAAAATAGTATTTATGAATTTTGGAGGAAGAGAGAAAAAAACTATTTTTTTTCTTCATATTGTCAACATATCTCCCTATCATTTTACTCAAATTTCGATCAGGAGAACTCTTTGGATGAGGAATTAAATTTTGCATCCAACAACTATCCACACTACATACTTTTGAGAGACCTCATCCCACAAAAAAACATGAAATACATTAAAAAAAACTTAAAGTTTCACATTTTTTTAATGTATTTCATGTTTTTGTGGGTTAGGGTCCCTCAAAAGTATGCATTGTGGGTACTTGTTGGATGCAGAATTTAAATCATTATCCAACGAGTGCTCCCACTCGAAATTTGAGTAAAACCACGGGAAGATCAGTTGAATATATGAATTTTAAAAAGTAGTTTTTTATGGCAAATATGCCAAGTCAATCATTATGGTTGACTCTTTTCTTGAAATTCTATTGGTTATTGAATTCAATGGTTCTTTTTCTTTTGACGCGACTCATTTTCTTATGAGGCCCATTTTAGACCCCAAATTTTCTCTAATGCTCATCGACTACCTTGGTGATGGTGTACAACCCGTGTCGAAGTGGACAAAGCTTGTGATGGGGTCCTGTGAGCCTCTCTTTCTATTAATTTAACCAAACCTTATCAACCACTTGAAACTTTTGTGGCACCTGATGTTGGTGATGTCGTTGGATGTACTTGCTGTTGGATTTCTCCAAAATGTCATGGACTTGTTGGTAGATGTGCTAGATCAGTTTAACAAATATGGCGACCTTATTAGCCTCAATATAAGCATGAGAAAATACATCCTACATGGATGAAATTGGAAGAGCTACATCAATTGGGGTCAATGGTTGGAACCCTAGGTACATCTAAAAAAGGTTTTGGATCATAGAGATACGAAAGGATTTGTTATAGCTATGATGAACATATGGAAGACTCTCATCCCATGTGTGGGGATGTTTAAAATTGTACATTCTCATAATATAAATAATCATTTGGTGTGACTACCTATATATGTCCATCAATATGGGATGGAAGGAAGTCGATTTGGTGATCTTGGTGTCCATTAA
>LPNX010346509.1:643397-754250 GCA_001517045.1 Pseudotsuga menziesii | reverse complement strand
ACCCCATAAAACCCCTAACTCATAATATTTTAATATATCTTATATTTTTGTAGTACATCTCTTAGGAGGCCCATTTTTGACCTCAAATTCTCTCTAATGGACCATAGGCTGAAGCAGAATGTGCTTAATCACACGCTGTCCCAAAATGAAGTTATAGTCTGTGGAATCCTAAAATGTACACAAACACACCCAAAGAAGAGCTTAGAATTGGCTTGAGCAAAGATGCTCTTATTGCAGGTTATCAGAATGGCCATATTAGAGAAGTGATCCACAACCTCAAACAGACAGTGATTACAATTCTTGGTTGAACGTAGTCTGCATATGTAATCCATGGAGATAGATTCCTAAGGCCCATTAGGGGTAGGAAAAGGGGTGTATAGTGTCTGCTTATTAATGGAAGGTTTTGTGATGGTGCAGGTAGTACATGATCTGATGTATTGACTGAAATCTTGTTAGAGCTTCAACCAATACAAATACTTTTGCAACACCACAACTATATTTTATGTTCCAAAGTGCCCTGGAACCCGACTATAATGTGCTTCCAAAATGAGCTTTGTATGCTCATTTGAAGGAACAAAGAGATGGACCAAGTGGTATAGTATTCCTACCTAGAGATTAAGTACCCACTAGTGTGCCTGCACATAATGATTGATAGGTGAAAGACAATTCGGGATCACTATCATATAGTTGAGGCCACGCGGAGGTCTCATGGACACAAGAGTTGAGAATTATGGTCAATGCTACCACTGGAGTCTGATTGAGGAAATATATGACTTGATTGTGTTGTCCTTATAATTGATGTTTAGGTGGAATTGTTGCAAGTATGTGACCAATTTTGGCGGTGGTCATTTTGTAATTCCCCTTGTGTTTGCATGAACTAGATGGTCTTGTGATAAGTGTGGATCACTGTATCTTTTCCTAAAATATAACACTTCCACTGGTGAGAAGCTTGGACAATGTAATCCATTTCCTTATCATAGGTAGGGTACTTACGAACCACATATGAAAGCTTTTCATTATGATACTCCACTAGATGGAGATGTTGAGTAAGGATTGAACCAACAACATAGTCTGAAGCATCTATATCAATTTTGAAGGGTTTTTGTAGATATGGTAAGGTAAGGATGGGCATCAAATATAAGAATTACTTTAGTCCCTCAAAAAATTGTTGTTGTGACTTGGCCCAAACAAATGCGTCCTTAGCTCCCCCTTTAGTCACCTGGATAAGGGGACAAGCAATATTTGAGAAGCCCAACACAAACCTATGATAAAAGTTGGAAAGGCCTATGAAGCTACATAGTTGTGTGAGATTTGACGGGGTTGACCAATCGAGAATGGATTGGATATTGACTGGATCCACATGCACACCCTATTTGTTCATGATGTATCCTAGATACTGAATCCTCTCAATGTCAAATGAGAACTTCTCTATATTGGTGTATAACTTGTGCTATTTTAGAATACTGAGCACTTGTTGGATATGCTATAAATGTGCTTCCCGTGTTCAGCTGTAATGAGGATGTCATATAGATAACTACCAAAAAATAATTAGTGAATGGATGGGGAATTCCATCCATCATCCTCATGAAATTCATTGGAGAATTAGTCAAGCCAAAAGGCATGACCAACCACTCAAAAAGGCCTTCCTGGGATTTTAAGGAAGTCTTCCAAACAGTGGTATGCTTAATGGGTACCTGGTGATAGAAAAATTCAGATCAACATTACTGAAATAATTGGAAACCTTGAGTTGGTTGAGAATTTTTCTGATCTCGAAAACAATATATCGATTCCAGACTATAGTTTTGCTTAGAACGCTATAGTCAATACACTGTCAGCTTGTCCCATCTTTCTTTTGTGCCAATACAATTGGGCTCCCACAAGGTGAGGAGCGTGGTAGAATGCACCCCGTTTGGATTAATTCTTGAATATGGCATTCAATTTATTCATTTTTCATGAGGGAACACCTGTATACCATCCCATTCGGTAAAGGTGCAGTAGGTATCAAATCAATTAAATAGTTGACGTAGCAATATAATGGTAGCTTGGTAGGTGTGGTGAAGATGTCTTTATATGCTTCCAATATCATGTCCACCTGTTTCTATTGTACGGAGATACCCTATGTAGATGTAATGGATGTTTCTATGACATTTCGTTCTCCTTCAGAGTGGATAATAAAGAGGACGAATTTCCCTATTTAGGAGATTACGTTCATCCACTATGTAATGTCCCATCCCACGTAATCCCACAAGATTAAACGTAATGGTTTATTTAATTCGCATAAACCACTTACGATTAAAATCTAGGGAATTAATTAATTATTTTTTGTTGCAAAGCTAGTGAAGCATTGACTAAGTAAAGTGACTTAAAATAATTAATTAAATAATAAAAAGGAAATTTTCTCTCCAAGATATTAATTAAAAAATCTAAAGGAGAAAAGGTAAAAATAAAAGGGAAATCCTATATTAAGTCAAATTAGGCATCGATTTCCTCATTCTACACCTTCACTTGATAAAATCAATCTGGGAGAGCTTTGTCTTTGAACAGGGTTTCAAGACTGAAACTCTAGCTTGGCACTAGCTTCGGTGGAAGGAAAATCCACCCTACCTAGTTTTAAGGGGGAAAACTACACAAGTTTTCTACAAGGGATTCATTATTCAATGATTGAAGAGAATATTGGAGATTATTTGCAAGGAGAAAAAGGTTCTTTCTTGTTTCTAAGAATTGGGAAAGAAACCATAGGTTCGTACCATCCCATCCCATATCAACAACATACTATTTTAATGGGAAGCATGCCACCATTTATAGCCTGCTAGAGAGAATGTGCCCCTGTATTCAAGCTTTGGGAAGTTCCTACAGCCTATAAACTCATGGATTTCCATTGTTGGGTCTATTCTTTGGTGGATGAAAGGTTATTACATTAGTTCTCTGCAAATCTGGCTTATATTCTTCTACATTAGGGTCATTAATTGCATGTAACAAGGCCATATAACATTTGGGAAGTCAAGCCACACTTTGGAATCATCTTATTTCATCAAAAATTCATTGATTGTATTGTTGTTTGGTGATTTACACTGTTGCAGAGATTGTACCAGATTTGTATTTGAAACCTAGATAGAGGTATCCAATAGAAAGTCTATACACTTGCTTGGGAGATCATGCCATTTAGTCCTAGTTAATAAATCTACAATAAAATCAATCCCATGATATGTAAAATCAAATGTGAAGAGTTTAAATTCATTTCCATTATTCATTTAAGCTCTATCATTAAGAAATATTCTATAGTGTATTTATGTTAATTTGTAATAATTTCTGAGTAATAGGAAAAACAATTTCTATCTCTTTATTTTTCTAGGTTTTTGTTATTTTTCATTACATCATCAAAAAACCATGTTGGGAGTCATAAGGTCATCTTAGCAAACTAAAAACTTAAGTTAAACCAGAGTGATAACGTGTCTACCGAAGGAATTTCATTTTTAGCCATCTAGTAGAGTGCTTACAAAGTGTTTGATGAAATCCCAACACCAAAAATATTGAAAATTTCCAAAAATACCAACCAGGAATCTTACACACTGCTTAGCTATGACGAGAGACATTGTAGTAGTGGGAATTGTCTCTGGTATCCTATAGATTTGTTTTCCCAAATTAATAATGATAATATGAGGTCTAGACTTATACATAACACTATGTTTCCACATATATGGTTGTTCTGAAAGAACATCAAAAACTTCAAGCAGGGAAGCATCACACAATACCTCATCTTTGAAGGGCTTGATTCCATAGGAAAGGAGAAAATATTGACTAACTTAGATGTCTCATTCTTGGATCAAGAAATCAATGGTGTATGGTTGTGGGTGTGGCATTGTTGGTAGATTCAATCTTTTGTTGACCTCAATTGAGATGAGGTTCTTCTGGCTACCACTGTCAACAATGAAATGTAGTGGATTCCCCTGCACCCATAGTTGTGAATGGAAGAGGTGCTCCCCTTCCTCTGGCTCCTCCAACTCTTTTGGTTGGATCTTTGTGGTTACAATGTTGGAAGTAAATTATGCATCAATGATATACTTTCCCCTTTATTTCTTTGAATCAAAGTCTAAACCAGAATTCAACTCTTGGTATTTTGTCTCATCCAACAATTATTGTTTTGAGCATCATTCATCAATGTTGTGCAAGAGGATTTTGCGGAATTCACACCACTTGTTGATGTCCTTGTTTGATCTCATGTTACCCTTCTTTTCCTATTGATTGGGCTGGTTGTTATGATTTTTTCTATCCTTGTTCTATCCTTTACTTTGTGAGTTAGGGCCGCCTTTCCAAGCTTCTGCTACTGTTGATTTGCAAGCCCAAAATCTCGCTTATTATTTTTCTTAAACTTTTTTCTCAATATTGACAGCGTACTGATAAGCAGCTCCTACTGAGATTACGTCCAAAGAAATCATCTCTATTTGAATCTACCTATGCAGGATACTATGGTACTTTAGGACCAAGTATCATTTGGAGTCTCTAATATCGAGTTTTGAGCATAGGGTATGGAATATGTTGGTAATCTCTAGAACCGTTTGGTCTCTCTTCTGGAATAGTGTCTCCACTTCATGTACCGGTCATCATAGTTTCCAAATGGGGTATAATTAGTCCTTGATAGCATCGAAAAGGCTTCCTAAGTTGGAACTTCCTTATATATTTCAGATTCATCCCTCGCATGCCTCTCACAATACCCATCCTACTAGTATTTGATGTGGGGGGGAACTTAAGGAGAGCGAAGGTGATCTTTTCATTGTCAATTTTTTTTTGAATAGATAAATAACCCTCTAATATATTTAACTATTTCTCTAAATCATTTTCATCTATCTTGCCTTCAAATAAAGGAATGTCAAAGTTAACGTGTACCTTTAAGGGAGTTTCACCTCCAAAATGGTTTCTCATTGAAGGAGCATCCATTGTAAACATTCACCAAAGGATCTAGGTGAAATGATTTAGCATCTCTTTCCTCTATTGTGTGAGGGATTCATCGAGCAACAAATGATTAGAATCTCTTTCTCTATCGTCTCTCTTTTCTTCTCCCACCATGTGAGGCTACTTGGGATGAAGAGAGTGGTTTCCCTAAGCTCAACCATTTCGATGCCCAACTCTTGATATTCATATCTTGTCAAGGACATGCATTAAGAAACCACAAGAGAATATTGCTTTGATACCACTTATCCTGATTTATGGGAGAACAAAATGAAAGAGCACACACACACACACACACACACACACACACATATTTCATTAAACACAATGGTAAGGTAAAATCATATTATATTCAATGAATGAAATATGATAGACTATAAAATAAAAACAACTAGAATGGTGGTAGATATATCTCTGAGATGAGATGTGGTGGATACAATCGTTTGCCACAATATGAATACAAAACGAGGTTGAATGGCCTTTTGTCAAAAATCCTTGAAGAGGAAAACACCCTAAACCAAACCCTAGCAGATGAACCGTCAAAAAGTTTGTGGGCTCCGAAGTGCTTAGTGGATACATCAACTTTCTGGTGGTGTAAATTTTTCATATGATATCTATTTTGGGTGCTTGATATCCCGTTGGAAAAATATATTTGAGCATTACAAATTTTGAACAAGTCTAGGGTATTCCATGACTAATATTGGCCCCCTGAATCACCAAAGCACATCATTTAGGGCCTCCAAACGACCCCAAAAGTTTGGGACCTGAAAAATCATAAATAAATTGCCGCACTAGAAAGATTGTTTTAAGCCATTGGTATAGGTGGTTGGCCACATATATCCATTCGGATTGTCCCCCCCCCCTTGAGAATAAATGGTATCCATTGTATTAATTTATTGCATCAAATGAGGAAGTTGTTGTTGAATTTCACTCATGGTGAGCCACTTTCCTTGGTGAAGAAACTACTAGGATTTGACGACCCGATAGACCTGAACACGTTGTTGGCGAGTTCCCTTCAACTATGTATCCATGATTTGATTGATTGTATCCTGCTTCAAGTAGTGAGGGTTGATTTATATTGGTTTCAACTGATCATCCACATGTAAGGTGTCCAGTAATGGTGGATAATATGGGCGAAGGAGCTCCACATTAAATACTGGGTGGAGGCCAAGAAAAGGAGGAATGCTTAATTTGAAGGCATTCTCACTGACTACCTTGGTTATGGTATACAACCCATATCAATGTGGATGAAGCTTGTGATGGGATCTCGTGAGCATCTCTTTCTACAAATGCAACCAAACCTTATAACCCTCCTAAAACTTGTTTGGCACTCGATGTTGGCCATGTCATTACTTGTACTTGGAATTGGATTTCTCCAAAATGCATGGAATTGTTAGAGGATGTGTTGGATCCATTCAATAAATGTAGTGGCCTTATTAACCTCAGTCTAAGCATGAGCATAATCCTCACGCATGGATGAAATGGGTAGAGTTACATCAATTGGGGCCAATGGTTGGAACCCTAGGAACACCTGAAAAGGGTTATGGATGGTAGAGCTATGATTTGCTCTCTTATACCTATATTGAACATATGGAAGACTTGCATCCCATGGGCATTGATGTTTGGAATTGTACATTTTAAGAATATGCACAATCATCCAGTTAACTATCTCTATCTATTTGTTAGTCTGGGGGTGGAAGGTAATTGATTTGGTCAGCTTGGTGTCCATAAATGACCATAGGATGGACCAAAATGTGCTTAATAAACTATTGTCCCAATATAAAACTATAGTCTACGGCAGCCCAAAATGAACCAAAATGTTCTTGAAGAATAGCTTAGTAGTGGCTTCAACAGAAATTCTCTTCTTGCAGGTTATCAGAATGGCCATCTTAGAGACATGATCCACAACCACAAACATGAATTCATTACCATGCCTAGTTGAAGTTATTCCAAACATGTAATCCATGGAGATGGATTCCTAAGTCCCATTATGAGTACACAGAGGGGTGTATAGTCCCTTATTATTAATGGTATGTTTTGTGATGGTATAAGCAGTGCATGATCTAATGTATCAGCTAACATCTTATCAGATCTTTGACCAATATAAATAATTTTGCAACACCATGACTATATTGTATATTCTAAATCTCCCTACCACCCAACTGTAATGTGCTTCCCAAGTGACCTTTGCATGCTCCCTTGAAGGAACACAGATATGGTCCAAGTGGCATAATAGTCCTTCTTGGAGATGAAATTATACTAATAGTGTGCCTTCACATAATGCTCGATAGGTGGAAGCAAATTCGATATGACTATCATATAGCTAAGGCCACCCAGAGGTCTCGTGGACATAACATTTGAACACCATGGTCATTGCTGCCATTGGAAGATGAATAAGGAAATCAACAACTCAATTGGTGATTCCCTTCTTATATTCGATGTTCAGGTGGAATTGTTGCAAGTATGTGAACCACTTTTGGTAGTGGTCATTATGTAATTTCCCTTGTGTTTGCATGAACTATAGGGGCTTGTGGTCCGTGTGGATGATTGTCTCTTTGCATATAATTTAAATCTTTCATTGGTAGAAATATTGGATGATAGACTTACATTTTCTTATCATATGTGGGGTAGTTACAGAATACATCTCAGAGAATCTCATTGTGATATCCATCGGATGGCCATGCTGAGTGAGGACTACACCAACAACATAATCTGTAGCATCTGTCTCAATTACAAAGGGTTCTTGCATATATGGTAAGGTGAATATGGGTGTCGAACATAAGCATTTCTGTAGTTGCTTAAATGATTTTTGTTGTGACTTGGCCCAAACAAACTTGGCACTAGATCCCCATTTGGTCACTTGGATAAGGTTCCAAGCAATATTAGAGAATCCCAACACAAACCTTTGATAGAAGTTTGCAAGGACTATGAAGGTGTGTAGCTCTGAGAGAGTCGTCGGGGTCGGTCAGTCGCAAATGGCTTAGATCTTGTCTGGATCCACATGCACAACTTATGTGTCCATGATGTATCCCAGATATTGAATCCTATCCATGTCAAACGAACACTTCTCTATATAATTAGTGCAAAACTGTGTTGTTGTAGTGTGTTGAGGTCTTGTTGGATTTTTGGTAAATGTTTTTCCCATGTTCGGTTATAGATGAGGATTCCATCTAGATAAACGACCACAAAATTATTGGGGAATGGCTAGAGAATGTCATCCATCATCCTCATGAAAGTTTCTATATCATTAGTAAAGCTGAAACACATGACCAAACACTTGAAAAGGCCCTCCCGAGATTTGAAGGAAGTCTTCCATACATCGATATGCTTAATGGGTACATGATCATGATAGCCAGGATTTAGATCATTCTTACTGAAATACTTGGAACCATTGATTTGGATGAGAAAGTTATTGATACAGAGAATGGGATATCGATTCTGAAATGTGATTTTTTTTGGAGCTTTGTAGTCAATACAGATTTTGCATGAACCATATTTATTCTATACCAACACAATTGGTCTCCCACGAGGTGAGGAGTTGGGTCGAATGTGCCCATTTTGGATTAATTTTTGAATATGGCATTTTATTTCTTCATTTTCCATGAGGGAATGCTTATGTATTGGCCCATTCAATAAAGGCGCCCCAAGTATCAAATCAATCGAATGCTTGACCTGACAATGTAATGTCACCCCAATAGGTGTGGTCAAGATGTCTTTGTATGCTTCCACTATATTTTCCACCTAATTTTTCTATGTGGAGAGACCCTGTGTATAGGTGGTGGGTATTGTTGTGAATTTTTTTCACCTCCAAAACGATTCATAAAGAGGACATCTTTTTTCTAAGATATTACCTTCCTACACTACTTAGTTGTGATGAGAGACAGTGGGTAGTGGGAATTGTCTTTAGTATGCTATAGAGTTGCTTTCTAAAAGTAATAATGACACTACGAGGTCTAGAGTCATACATAACATGGCGTTTCCACATATATGGTTTTTCTAAGATAAGATTACAAACTTCAAGTGGGAAAATATCACACATTACCTCATCTTTGAAGGGCTTGATTCCAAAGATATGAGGCATTGTTGAGTGTTTTGGATGTGTCATATTTCTCTCAACCAATCGATGGTGTATGGTTGTGGGTGTGGGACCGCCAACAACTTCAATATTTTGACGATCTTTAGAAAGATGAGATTCTTCGGGATACCACTGTCAACAATGAAATGTAGCAGATTCCCCTACACCCATAGTTGTGAATGGAAGAGGCATTCCCCTTCCTCTACCTCCTCTGACTCTTCTAGTTCGATCTTTACGATTGCGATGGTGGAACTAGGTTCCACATTAATGATCCACTTTCTTCTTTTTTTCTCTGAATCGGAGTCTAAGCTAGAGTCCAGTTCTGGGGATTTTATCTCACCCAACAATGATTTTTTTGAGAAACATTCATCAGTGTTATGCCAGGGTTTTTTTGGAAATCACACCAGTTTCCTATGTCATTCTTCGATTTCCCAATACCCTTCTTTTCTTGTGACTTAGGATGGGTTTTAATATTTTTTTCGTCGTTGATCTTTCCTTTACTTTGTGAGTTAGGTCCACTTTGCTAATCTTTTTTTACTATTGATTTTCAAACCCAAACTCTCTCTTAATATTTTGCTTAAACTTTTACTTGATCTTGATCACATATCGATAAGCGGCTCCTAGTGAGGATATTTCTAGGAAATCCATCTCTGTCTGAATTATGTACCTATGTAGGATAGTGCAATACTTTAGGACAAATTTCCATTTAGAGTCTCTGATACCATTTTTGAGTGTAGGGTATGGAATATGTTGGTAAACGTCAACAATATTTGGTCTCTCTCCTAGAAAAAAGTTTTCAATATGATGTATTGGTCATCATAGTTTTTGATAGGATATATTTCCTCCTTGATTCCATCGACAAAAGCTTCCCAAGTGGTATCTTTCTTGTATATTTTAGACTCATCTCTCACATGCCTCTCGCAATACACATCCCACTAGTCTTTGATATGGGGGAGGGACTTAAGGAGTGCAAAGGTAATATTTTTTTTGTTGAGATAATTTTGAACAGAGAAGTAACCCTCTAATATATTTAACCATCTCTCAAAAGCATTTTGCCTCTTCCTCTTAACCTTCGTGCACCTCCTTGCCACAAAATCATCCAGGACCATTGATCAGACCCCGCTAGGTCTCCACTGTTCAAAATCACAGGGCCTACCAATACTTCGCATCCCCAGTCTTATCTCTCATGCATGTTAGGGTAGAGAAATGATTCTCCTCCGTAGATCTTCCCCCTCTAGTATCCTGACCATTGAACAGTGCAATTCTCTTGATATTTTTCAGCTCCAACATGACTTTATCTCTCCTTCATATTTCCGCTATGAAACACATCTCCACCATAGATCTGGCCTGCTCAAGATATGGACCGTTGGAATAGTTGGACCCTACAATATTTCATGACTTTGACACAAGTTATCCTCTGCGTATGTTGGCTGTATGAAATTCCCATATGTCGTTGATCTTGGACAGCATCTAATCTTTGATCGTTGAAACATGGGAATCCTAACCGATTTCGCAGATCTCCACAGCTCATTCCTTCACACATGTTTTCCTCGAAAAAATCATTATTAACCATCAATTTTCTTTGCCATGGATCTCACATGGATCTACACAATTCATTATGCCACCGGATAACTGCGAGTGGATTTTTAGGTTTGAACCAGAATGCAGGGTCATAACTCCATGGGTCCTAGATATTTTCTCATGCCACACCATGGGATAATCCATTTGGCTATTCAGGTTTGAGATAAGCCTCCCAAGAAGCCTCTAAATCACTAGACATGAAAATTCTTTTGCCTATACCCCCTTCAATTTCACTGATCTAGACCTTTGTAGGGGAAATAGTGCAGCTGCTTATGTAGAAATCTCCAAAATTTAGCACAGGTGCTAACAGTGGCTCCAACTCGGGGATGTTATCCTCCCTGTGAGGTAGAAAAGAACCACATATACCACATGCTGGATCCATTGGGTTGATTCCAATCATTTCCTAAAATCCCCACAACGGGCTCTGAAAACAAAAACTTAACAGATGCTGAGAAATAAACTGAAATAATTACTTAAATGAAATGCTCACCATGCCGACCTTATTCATCTCTACCTGCCCTACTTACTGAAAAATTAATGCCCAGTCAAGTCACTTCTTCCTTCTAGTGGATCCAATCAAGCAAATGATTCCATATGCGGATTTTCTCCTCATGCTTGATAAAAAACAACAATGAAGGTCCAAATGACAAGAGGTTATGACTGAAAATCTGATATTTATTGCATATAGCTAACCCACCATACTCATTTTTAAGATTCTCAACATACCTAGCCACTGGGTCATGACAGCCTCCAGAAAATTCTTCTATGCATCTGCCATGACAAGGTTGCTCCATATATTCAGCCACTGGATCATAAAATCCAGGGCAGTCTTCAAAACAAATTTTCATCTTCTTTCCCCAATAATGTTGTTCCAACTACACCTTCCCTTGCATACTGTCAATTTGTTCTTCAAAATAACCATGAAAGGGATGCTCATGACAACTTGTAAATGAGACATCAGTTACTTCTCTCCAAATTCCAAAACCCAAAACCTGCTTTCCCTCATGCATTTCAAAGGGAATATCTTCAATAAAATCAAGTGAATTAAGCTCTTCTTGATATAAGAGTTCTGAATTGGAGGAACAAGAAGAGACATCCCATTTAGGACCCTCATCTTTTGAGTAGCTATCCTCATATTTATCATATAGTGGAGGACTAAAATCTTCTTCAAAACCCCCATAGACAAGACTTGTAGCAGGTTGGCTCCTTTCTTCATCAAACCAACTATAACAGTCCTCATGTATGGTTCTAGGTTGATCATCTGTTGCCTCATAAAGAGAAAAATTGGAATGCGCAACAGATTCTATTGGTTCACCCTCCTCATTATCCATTCCCAAAAATTCCATGACATCATTCCTAACCTCCATTTTCTATGTTTGATTAGAAACCATTAATCTTTATTTCAAAAAATCAAATGAGGCAAAGCATAATGGAAAATAGTTACCTTCCTCCTGCTAATTGTATTCTTCATGAAAAGCAAGATTGGGAGGAAAAGGAGACTTTGTTTGTTTATCCTCTTCATCTTTCACTAGTAAAGAAGGATTTGTATGTTCCTGTGGCTCTTTAGCTGCAATTTGAGTTTTTTTAACACACAAGGATCCTTCCTCAGCCACTAACTTAGAATCTAATTCATCCCTTAATTCAAACTGTAGGGGCGTTTCAAGGATTATTTGAGTCCTTAGAGAAGGAAGGGATCCTCTAAAGTATTGATCTCGGTCTTGCTGCCATTGATCCTTTATGGGAGGTGGGATGTGGTCCATAGTGAGCCTCTCCATCAACCTTTCCATGGCTTCCATCATCCTGTCTATCCCAGCCTCTTGTGAAGTATAAGAAAAAGGTTGTATGGGCTCTTTACTCTTCCATTTTTCTTCCTCCTCTCTCCTTTATCTCCAGAAGCAGTCAGGTTTATTTCTACCTCTATGGAATCATTCATCATATCGGCCAGAGAGGCTGATTTTATTTTGCCTGGCCATAGGCTGAACTCACTATCAAATGCCTCAACATATTGCAGCTGGGCAGACCCAAGGGGAGGCATGAAATGGGAAGGGATAGCATGATAGGCTTTCATAAACATGCAAAAAAATTCCTGGATGGATTCATTCTCCTCCCTTTTCATGGAATGGAATTGGGACAAGAACTTCCTAGGGTCTTTCTTTTCTGCCCTTTGGTTCTTGAAAGAATCTTCAAAATCCTGATAGCCCAGAATGGAGTTTTCTAGAAGGCTAGTGAACCATCTTCTTGCCTCTCCAACAAGGCTTTGGGAAAACAGTCTGGCTTTAACATCTTCATGGTCTACTTCTTCCTGGTTAGTACATTTTGAGAACCACTCCAAGTGTTCTCCAGTTGCATACCCCCTCTCCCCATTAAATTGTTTAAGCCTTTGGGCATATCCCTTGGGAAGGTCATGCAGAAGAATAGGTAAAAGTATAGGGGAAAACCTTTTAGTTTTTGTTGGGGTTATAGAAGAACTATGAAGGACTATAAAACTGAATGAGGAAGGTTATTTAAGCTCTGAAGTATTGGGAGATAAGGTCATGGCAGTAGACTGTTATTTGATAATGAAGTTTACTAAGGCCAATTCAGAGGTAAGTGGAGGGTGTTCTTTGTCGGATAAGTGGGAAGTATCAGTAGATATATCAACTATAATGCTATGAGATTCATAGGTATAATCCTTTTTTCTTATGTGGCTCGACTGAAATATCATGTTCAAGGTTATGTGTATAGGATGGAGGGATGCTTTCGATTCTTAAAGAAGGATATACAGGGGTGAACCCATGGCTTTGTTCCGATTGCAATAAAAAATGGAAAGCTGATTTGACCAGCCTGGGAAAGGACAAGAGAAAACTCACTAGTAAAGACAAGATATCTTAAAGAAAATTCACAGTGGAGTACCTCATTTTCACCATTCTCTTCCAAGACTGTTTTATTGATCTCATTTTCCCAGTAGGGTCACCATAGAAACTCTGAAAATATTTTCATATTATGGGTGGTAGGTATTCCCAATGGATTCACCTTTAATGCTTTGAGTGGAGTCTCTAGGGCATATACAACCAGCATGTGTCTAGGACCAGCTGCTCAACTGGGTCATAGAACTGAAGCAATGATGTTTCCCTAAGGAGATAATAGCAATTAGTCCCTGGAAACAACGCCAAGATGTTATCACCCTGTAATTTTCCTATGGTTGTGGTAGGAAGTCACAGGGGTAACCATTTCAAACCAATATTTAGACTACATTCTAGCCAATGCAGTCAGAGAGGGATCTCTCTTGTCACAAGAACATTCACATATACATTTAGCTTGATAAGCATTCAAAAGGCAAGATTTATGATGGGATAGATTTGTTTTTAAATTAAAAAATTGAAATACAGACATATATCAAAACCATTGGGAAATGGAGTCATGGGTTGAATCATTGAAGGATATTACAACAAATAATGAAACATGATTTTCCCATATGTATTTTAAGGAAAATTAAGTGTAATTTTCAGCCAAATATTTTCAATAAATGGTACGAGAAAAGAGAAGAATTCCAGTGCATCCAGGGGGCACCTATCTATGGATGAATCCCTTGAAAACACCTTTAGCAGAACAACAAATAAGGGAAATGATAGGAATGGAGCATCTAACAAGGATGAATTCCCTAACCACCATTACAAACACATAACGAATGCTACATCTAATGAAAGGAGTGCTTAATAAAACAAATTCCTTACATACAACTAGAAAGAATTAGCAAGAATATACACAAATGGAAAATGATGTAAATAGGAAACACACACGGAATATAAACACCGTGATGAATCTCATAAACTCAGAGAAACATTTTTCATTATCACTCCCAAGAAAGTTTACAGAGCTATAATCTGGGAACAGTGGCCTCAAAAATATGAAATTTGAATCAAGCTTCCAACCTCATTCTCCTCCGAAGAGGTTATATTTATAATTCTATGGCCCCCAAGACCAACCTTGAAACAGAGCCTAATTAGGTTACAAAGGGAATCAATCCCGAATCAACATCGTACATTCTGACGGTTGTGAAGTGGCACAATAAATATCTTTGAACTGTGGAACAAACCACAGTTGTAGATATCCTCTACGAGCAATCTCAATCGTTTGATTGTGTAACCTCTTCCCAATTTTGTGATCCCTCATCTGGTTAACCATCATGCATGTCCTCATCAAGAAACCATTTTGGACCATCGATCTAACCTCCGCAAGATCTCCATCGTTCAAGGGTGTAGGCCCTACAATATTTTGCATCGCCTTGTCCTCTTAACCCTCGTTCACCTCCTCACTCTAAAATCATTCAGGACCGTTGATTAGACCCCTACCATATCTCCACCATTCAAAAGCACGAGGCCTACCAATACTTCGCAACCCCTCACAGTCTTATCTCTCGTGCATGTTTGGGTGACAAAATGATTATCCTCTGTAGATCTTCCCCCTCTATAATCTCGACCGTTGAACAGTGCGAGTCCCTCAATATTTCACAACTCTGACATGCCTTTATCTCTCTTGCATCTTTCCGATGTGAAACGCATCCTCACCGTAGATTTGGCCTGCTCAATATCTGGACCGTCGGAATAGGAAGACCCTACAATTTTCTGCGGCTTTGACACAAGTTATCCTCCGCATATGTTGGCTACGCGAAATTCCCATCCATCGTTGATCTTGGATAGCATCTAATCTTTTACCGTTGAAACATGGGAATCCTAACCGATTCCGCACATCTCCATAGCCCATTCCTTCACACATGTTTTCCTCAGTGAAATCATTATCAACAGTTTATTTTCTTTTCCATGGATCTGCATCATTCATTCTTCCACTAGATAATTGCGAGCTGATTTTTAGGTTTGAACCAGAATGTTGGGTCATAACTCCATGGGTCATAGATATTTTCTCATGCCACACCATGGGATAATCCGTTTGGATATTCATGTTTGAGATAAGCCTCCCAAGCAGCCTCTAAATCACCAGACATGAAATTTGTTTGCCTATACCCCCTTTAGATTCACTGCTCTAGACCTTTGTAGGGGAAATAGTGCAGCTTCTTATGTATAAATATCCAAAATTTAGCACAGGTGCTAACACATATGAAGATACATATCCATACCCAATTGACTGGATCAAACCAGGGATCACTATCGAATAATATTAACCCATATACAACGACATCAACTGATGCCCTTGCTCACTCTGCTACTACCTGTCATGTCATATTTGTCATATGTCTGCAATCCGGTCTAAATTTGTCATAATTGTCATAGAATATTTCATCATTTGTGGTCATATAGTGTATGGAATCTCCTTCCAAGTGGCACCCAATGTTTTCTAGTCTCTTCCTCTTCCATGGGAGTTACTCTCCTTTACCAATTATAATTCCTTGTATCATTATATGCTATTTGGCACCACATCACCCTACAATAACATTACATTACCCATGTTTTCGAATTTAGATGAACATCATTCCAAGTGTGCGGGGAATCTAGTCTTCCAAAGGCTCCACAAGCTTCCAAGTATCTTCATGAACCCATGCCACCTTATTTTATTAACATTTATAATTTATATGGCCCATTTTAAAAGTTAATATGGTAAAATAAAGTCTTTTTGGGTCCCATTGTTAGGATTTATAATCCTCCCTTGTCCAGATATAGTCTATTAGATCATTTTCCTAACTTAGGAGTCATTTTATAGAGTTTGGTGCCACCATGTTTTTGGTGCCACTGGTTCCATTGGTGCCACCAGTGTGCCCCAGTAGTGCCATCAATGTGCCATCTAGGTGCCACTAATGCCAATCCCTACACTTTAGGAGCCACTCCAAGTGCCACTCTCAGCCTCCATCAGTTGGTTATAATCGGTAGGTAGTTATGCTAAGTTTATCTTCAATTACATTCAGTTAGATCACATTTAGTTAGTCTAGTGCCGGTTATGCATGGATGTATGGGAAAGTGGTGCCTTTGTTCACCTACCATGTCATTTTAACTGTTTTAACTAGTTGAACTTATTATCGGACTGAATTAGACATGTTGAGTTAGACTAGTGGTCTTTGATAGTGATTTAAACACTTCCAGTTAGCCAGTCAGTCAAAATTGAGTTGGTATATTCGAATATTAACCACATGATTTGAATTCCCCAATTATGTAACATTACTGTATACTGCTGGAATTAATGAATATTATTGTTGCAATTTACTAAGCAATACTCATATGTTTCCTGTGAAATTTGTCTTGTTCAATGTACAATTTTCATTCCATACAACTGCTTAATTATACAATTCAATTGCACTCATTGCTTGTAGATCAATGGCACAGTAATTTTAACATGCTATCATATCTTGTTCAGGAAAGTAGCAAGTATTTCCAATATCCATTGTACACTAGAAACAGGTGGGTTTAAACATAAGTCCTACAAAGTGTGCATTGCTAACTCTGGATTCATTCAAAGAAGTCTCTGTAGACCTGATGGACCCTGCGAAAGTGTTCATGTCAAGAAGGAAGGCTTGATTCTAACATGATTGCTAATTGGTTTGTTTTGCAGTAATATTTTGTAGGCACAACTCTAATATGGATTCGATATTATCGGTTCCTCTACTTACTCCATTCACAAGATATTCTGAATGAAAATTGAAGATGATTTCATATCTAAAGAGACAAGCTCTTTATGAGGTATCTATTGGACTTGGTAAAGAGTCTTATGAATATGAGAATGACTGGATAAATGACGGTTATAGAGCCTTTGGAACAATATGTATGGGATTTTCTCCAATCTTGCACTACCATAATTATTCTGTTGAATACCCAAAGGATCGTTGGACAAAATTGGATAGAAACTTTGGCAAACACAATGAGGATCATTATAGAAATTTGGAGAGCACATCCAGCACTACAAGATTTCTTTGTTCAAAAGTATCATCCTATATTCTCACTAATGAAGTTTTTCAAGATGAAGAAGAAGCAGAATCTTCCATACAGTAAATTTGAATTGAAGAAGGTCTCCTTGGAGTGACTCCTTCTCCTGCTGCTCCAGAAGTTTATGAGATCTATGATATCTCATCTTCTAATATGCCCGATCCAGAAGAATAAATTCAAATATTTTTTATTGAAGAAAAACTCTCCTTCCATTCTATGCAAACATTCTCCAGTGATTCTTTTATTTTA
Source organism: Pseudotsuga menziesii (assembly GCA_001517045.1). Taxonomy (NCBI): domain Eukaryota; kingdom Viridiplantae; phylum Streptophyta; class Pinopsida; order Pinales; family Pinaceae; genus Pseudotsuga; species Pseudotsuga menziesii. Next base: position 736,490 of record LPNX010346509.1, on the reverse strand, counting down.
AATTCTGTGCAAAGTATGCAAGTAATTGTTTCAGAAAATGAAGAGGAATTTGATTTCTCTATCTCTAATGTTGTTGTTGGTGTACAGAAAAGTAATGATTTGGATTATTTGTAAGAAATATCATATTTTAGGAGTTATCCATTCACTCTCTTTGATCTAGAGCTTCTAGAAAATTCCTACATGATTGCATGTACCAATACTCAGAATTTTGTCAAAGAAGGAGAAAATTATGCATCTACCATTTTGGTGGGGAACTTGGAACCTTTGTTCCATACTATTGGATTTGATATGAACTTATTTGTATCTGATATGAACTTATTTTGTTTAATATTTTGAGTTTCAAGAGCCTCCAGTTATTCTTGTAGTTGTTCTCATCAATTTTGGTGTGAAAAATCAAGTACCGAAAGTCTCTTTCAAAATTGTCGTTGGGGATTTTATGTCAGTTTTCTCTCATGAGTTTGATGATATTATATTTTGTGGATAATTAGTTATTTTTGAATCTATATCAAATTATGTACCTCAATAATTCTCTCTCCGCCGTCCCAGGGCTTCTCTACCTTTCTATTTGATCACATGCTCATCTCCTCACATAACTAGTAAAGATGGAGACATTCTGCATTCTCCTGGACACTTGCTCCTAACACTTGGAGATTATTTTAAGTTGCATGGTTTGGTGTTAAAGGATGCAATATATCTGTTTCTTGGGTTTTCCTCACATGGTTCGAATTCCAAAGCACTTTTTCTCTCTCATCAGATGATCTCAGTTGCTCTACATGGGTCCAATTTTCATCTTACAACTGTCTATGTTCCTGATTCAGTTGAGCATATTTTTATTTTTCCAAAGAGGAAAATTCCTCCATACATAATCATTTAGTTTGGAGAGGTTCACATGCACAGTTCGAGGATGTTGTTGCATAGAAGAACCAAAATATTGCATTGTTGTTGCAAAGCGTTGCAGATTGCAACAAATGTTTTACAAAGTTTTATTCAAAACTTGTTTTTCCTATTTCACTTCTTATCTTGAGGGGGGGGTTCCCCTATTTCCTTGGTTTATTAAGAATTTTTTATTATTTTAGATTGTAATGGGTGACTTTTGGCCTTGTTTCCAAGTCCATAGTTTCCCAAGTTAGGATTAAGGGGGGGTGTTAGGATTTATAATCCTCCCTTGTCCAGATATAGTCTATTAGATCATTTTCCTAACTTAGGAGTCATTTTCTAGAGTTTGGTTCCACCGTTATTTTGGTGCCACTAGTTCCACTATTTCCATTGGTTCCACCAGTGTGCCCCAGTGGTGCCATCTGGGTGCCACTAGTGCCAATCCCTACACTTTAGGAGCCACTCTGAGTGCCCCTGTCAACCTCCATCAGTTGGTTGTAGTTGGTAGGTATTTATGCTAATTTTATCTTCAGTTACATTTATTTAGATAGCATTCAATCAATATAGCACCAGTTATGCGGCATGGTTGCATGGGAAACGGGTGCCTTTGTTCACCTACCTTGTCAGTTTAACTAGTTTAACTGATTGTTGGACTGAATTAAACATGTTGAGTTAGACTAGTGGTATCTGATAGTGATTTAGACACTTCTAGTTGTTCATTCAGTTAACATTGGGTTGGTAGATTCGAATCTTATCTACATGATTGGAATTCTCCATTATGAAACATTATTGTATACTGATGGAATTAATGAATAGCATTGTTGTAATTTATTGAGCAATACTCATCTGTTTCCTATGAAATTTGTCTCATTCATTGTACAATTTTCATTCCATACAACTATTTAATTATACAATTCAATTGCACTCATTTCCTGTAGATCAATGGCACGGTAATTTTAACACTCATAGCCCCTTATTACGAAGTTTATGTCTTCATCTCAACCTAGAGAACTAATAGGTTGGTGAAACATTATTTGCAAGTAGTCTTATTTGGAAATTTTTTAATTGGGGACATGATAGTCCTCCCCACTCAATATTTCTTTTCCTCAAGCAATTTCAAACATGGATTTTCAATATCCTTCTTCCCTTCCAAAACTTTGCTTCAAACCTTAGCTACAATTTGAGTAGTGGCACTCATGTACTAAAATTGTGTGTTTACAAAAGTAAAGATATGTGGATATTTTTGTATTGATATATCCTATGAAATCACCACTAACACCAAAAGTATTAATCAAATCCATCAAAACAAAATTTGCGCAAACAATCTTTACCTCCATCTTTTGGAAACCTTTTCTGAACTTTCATCCCTTTTTGCTTCTATATAATTCTTTTAAGTTGGTACTAAGTTTCCAAACTTGAATTTCCAATATTCCAAGAAATTTTCAAATAGGAACCACCATTATTTTTTCATCTCTACTCTAATTGCAATCACCTTCTCAATTGGTGACTCAATTTCCCCTACTGCTTGTTTCCTCCAAAATTCAAACCAAGCAATACCCAGATCCCATTGCTTGTATTGCACCCTTCAAAACATCATGAGTACAAAATATAGATCATAAAAGTACATAAATACATCATAAAACTATACATCAATAAGGTAAATCATCACAAGATCATTAATGTGCATGTACATCCAAGTAAGTAGATAATCATGTGGCCTATACACACAAGCATAAAGTATTATATCAAATATGATCCAATGACATAGGTGAGGATCCCATGTCCTATAATGGTTCTTCAAAATATTGTATGGTGCATCAAAAAAATAATCATCCATGTTTTCTTTCATTCAAGAAGTGAATGAAGAACCTCCACCAAAATCTGGGCCAAATAAGGAGCAAAGAAAACATGAACACTTCAAGTGGCTCAAAGAAGTCTCATCAATACACCCTTGAATATGTATATCATCATAGTGTAACAAAGGATGATACTATAAATGTAAAGAATATGGCACTCCAGTAATTTCATCATCAAAAGGAGAGATAGGAAGTGCATACTCTTCATGTGGCACCATAAAAAAGAAACATTTTACCCATACTTCATTAGGATGAATGCTGCAAAATAAGGCAATGTAGGATGTAGGGGAAAGAACCAACTCACCCAAAGGATTAGAATGTGCAAATTTTTCATTATTTGAAGGAAACATAGGGGTGTTGATGTATTTGTAACTTTGGAATGTATTCACTTGTATATCTTATGCATTGTACCCCGATGTTTATTCCAGGAAGTATCTGTAATGTAATTGAGTCATGTCACGCCTCGATGTTCCGATCGGGAGATTCAATAATGTAACAATTCATGTAAAGTCATTCAGGTTAACCATCCATTGTAAGCCAGGGAAATATTCCCCACATTTGTGTCAAGGTTAACCCTCCTTGTTGATCAGAGGGCAAAGTCCCCACAGTTGTGGGGCACTAGGGTTATTAGACTCTCCTAGAGATGTCGGCTCTAGTAAGTAATTGTTAAGTGGGGCCAACATGTTAAAGTGGACATTAAGTGAATGGAAGAATATAAATAGAGACTGAGCCTCTCTATTTATCACACACACACTCACTCATTGGGGCGTATGAGTGAGAGAGAAGTAGCTCTCTCAAGTGTGTGTGTGTGAAAGAGAGAGAGAGAGAGAGAGAGAGAGAGAGAGAGAGAAGTTGTGGAGATAATATTTATGTTTTCGGGTTTTACTACTGCCATTGGTGCTCATTCTATCTCTGAGGAAGTTGCAGGGTTTTCTCCTTTATGGTTTCCCCGATGAAAATTCTTTGTGTATCTTGTCTCTTGTTTTTATTGTTGTGCATATTATTCTCTCAGTTAAAGATCCTAAGATAATGCTAGCTTGAATGATAAAATTGTAACATGGTATCAGAGCTAACCTGAGAAGAAGAAATTGTGCAGCTATATAAGCTAGGGCTTCTTAATTTTTGGGTATCTCTCCACAATCCACCAGCAAAAGTATGATAGGATGACTCTCCATTGAAGGGCGCATCTTTCTGTTGAAGCGGAATTCAATTCCGAGCATTTTCAGTTTTTGGTGCGGGAAATTAGGGCTTTCTACTGAAGATGAATTTTTGAGTGAGCTCGGCATAGGATTTCTCTCCTCATAAAAATCTAATTTTAGAGACCTAATTCGATATTTTTGGTTGGGTGAAACTTTGGGAAATTCAAACCCTAGTTTGACCCCGAGCCGAAAAAAACCCTAAAATACTAAAACTTATAAATTTTGGTACATTCGCTATATATTGGGATTGGAGAAATATCAGGAGCTGAAACTTTCACAGGCCGAAAATAAAATCCTGATTTAAATTGTATCCAAAATTCAGCCTTATATTCACTATATAATACAATATATGATCCCTCCAAGTTAGGGTTCTAGCCTCTTCCAGGATTCATCCCTAAACAGGACACCTGAGGAGAATTGCTATATATCGAGTTGAAAAGGTCCAAATTAAATTTATAAATATTTTCCATAAAGGGCATGGAAATTAATTTCTATGGTCCAATTTTCAGACCTAGAAGATGAAACAGTGACACGTGACAGTCTGTACAACTTCATTGTTCTGAACAGTCCTATAGCAGGTCACCTTGGGAAAATTACCATAAGTCCCAATTGGTGAAATAAATTCTGATGAAACCTATGGTTTTGGAACAGGGATAGGTGAGGCTACCTCGGTATGAATTTTTAGACATAGAGGAGCAGTAATTTAGGAGATAATGCAGAAACAATATCAGGAATTTATGCAGAAGAAATTGGTAAACTAGGGCTTCCTGTTCTGGGAGCTTCCCTCCACTATTTTCAGAAAAGGAGTACATTGGACAACTCACCTTAAATAGATCTATCTTTCTATCCAATCATATCTAAAATATTCCATGTTTTGAAAATTAGGGTTTCTCTGACAAACCCTAGATCAGCCAGCTCCGGAACCAGGATGGACACCTCAAATTGGTAAGATCTAATCTTTTGCTATTTTCATTTCAAAGTGATCTATCACATCAGCTTGATGACAAGCTTGGTGAAGTTGAAAAATTTCAAGCCTGGAAGTATATGATCTCTCTGAAGAAATGAATTGGACACCTACATAAGTAGAGAGGCTCCAGTTCCAGAGGGAGATGAGGCTAAAATCCTTACACAAGAAGAACTTAGTCAAGGGCAAAAAGATCATTGTTGATTCAGTCACGAATCAACTTGTACGACAAGTGTCTTCCCTAAAGACACCAAAATATATGTTTGATTCCTTGACCAAGCTATTTGAAGGGAAGAACATAAATTGGAAGATGACCTTAAGAAACTAGTTGAAGAATGTGAAGATCCAGAATGCAGAGACCATATAGTCATACTTTACAAGGGTCTCTCAAATCAAAGAACAACTTGAAGTGGTAGAAGAAGAAGTGGATAATGTAGAAGTTGTGATAACCACCTTGAAAGGCCTCCCAGGATCATGGGATTCATTCATTCAAGGAATGTGTCCCAGAAGGAAGTGATTACTTTCAATAGACTCTGGGAATAAAAAGAAGCTCGACTCATAATAAGAGAAGAGAAGATGGGAGAAACTGAAGATCAAGCTCTCACCATCAAAAGAAGATCCCTCAAGCGATGAGGAATATGAAGGACTCAATTCTTGAAGAACCTCTTATCCATCTTGTGCATTTGGATAAGAAATTATGAAGTCATGAATGAAGAAGGTGATGAAGTGTAAGGATCAAGAAGGAGTCTACCCTTGAAACAAATAAAGATAAGTATTCAATTGTCATTTCATGATATTGTTTTTTTTGTTATGCATTTGTTTATATTCAGTTGATGTATTATGCATGATAGAATGTCTGCATTAATGGTAGTATACTACTAATATGCATGTGATGGGTAAGTAGCTAATGGTGCTATACAAGTCTCCATTTCTACTTATCTAGAATGAAACCTCTTTGCTGACATATTGGATTAGTGCACAATCTCAATTTTGTCCTAGTAGAGATGGAAGGCATCTAGAAAAGTTTCCATGAGATATGGATGAATGTTGTATTGGCTAAAATAGTTGCATAATCGTATATCTTGATGCGAAAGAATTTTTCATTATGAATATACCTTATGAAATGTTTCTAACCATACAACTAATGCATTTGACTTGTAGGAAAGATCGCGTACATAATCACCTACAAGAAAAGAAGGATGAGACTTGTTCTGAAGAACAAGTAACGACAGTTCAAGATGAAGAATAATATGATGAATGCAGTGACATCATTGATGCAAAACCTTTCAGCCATGAAGAAGTAACCAAGAAGAAAGGGAAGACCATTTCAAGAAGAATGATGTCTAGGATGCAGTATCTATACATGAAGGGAAGTTTGTAGTTCCATCATGTAGTAGATGGAAACATCATGGGATACAAGGCAAGATTTGTAGCACGAGGCATAGACTACAAAGAGACATGTGTAGCCACTAGAAATACGCATGACAGGAAGAATCATGCATGCAAATGAAAGAAGGCCTTGTATGAGCTCAGAAGACACCCATAGGATAACATGTACTTGAGAAGCTTGATGAAGATCTGAACCTTTGCTACAAGGTTGAAGATGAAAGTCTATAGAGGATGAAAAGCTCACAGATGGGTGCAAGAAGAACTTTTGAAAAACTTCAAGATAGAGGAACTTGGTATCAAGTGATCCTAGATGGATACATATAATATTAGTAGCAGAGGAAGCTACTTGTCACTTTGGTACAAAATGTTTCAATGCATAGAGTACGAAAGACAGAGGGAGTTACTGCAGAAGATCCTGAGGTTTGACATGGTATGACAGGATGGACAGATTACTGACGACTCTAGGATTTATTGAGAGTAAAGAGGATTCCAACCTTTTCTTCAATTTTGAAGGCAAAAGACCAATGATGCTCCTGTTATATGTCGATGACTTGTTCCTGACAGAAAAGAGAAACTCATTAAATTTGCAAGAAGAAGACTTGTTGCTGAGTTCAAGATAAAGGACCTAGGGATGATGCACTATGTTCTAGGCATGGAGGTGTGGACAAGGGAAGTATGCAGTAGAGATCCTAAGGAGGTTTAGGATGATGGACTGCAAGGCCATGACCACACCTATGGCATCGAACCTGAATCTATTGAGTGTTTCTTCATTAGAGTTGGTTGATGCCACGATGTATTGTCAGCTGATGTAACTGACAAATATGAGACCAGATATTTGCTTTGCTATGAACACATTGAGACATGTTCACCTCATGGTTGCAAATCATGCAGTGAGGTACCTGAAGGGTACAGTTGATTATGGGCTCAAGTATGAGGCGAATCAAAAGATTAACCTGGAAGGTTATGTGGATTCATATTGGGCAGGCAGTGCCATTGATAGGAAGAGCGATTCAAGTTTCTACTTCAGTATGGGATCAAGTGTGATCTCTTGGTTTGGTAACATGGAGTCTTGCATGGTGCTGAGTACATCTGAGGCAAAAGATGTTGCCACTTGTTATTTGGGAGGTAGTATGTTTCTTTTGAAAACTACTATTTTATTTGCTTGATCTGACTTGCATTTTTGTATGATGCAGAGAGGAGCATTGAAGCTCTAGTATGTGATCCAGATTGGGATCTCTCGAAAGAGGGAGTTCTAGCATAGCTGGCGAAACAGGTTGTCTGAGCATAAATCTTGGTGAAGATTGTAGGTTGCTCAAACGTAAACGGTCCTGTAGGTTGTCCTCGGATGTAATCGGTTCTGGCTAAGCTCACAGGTTATCCTTGGACATAATCATCCCTTATGTGATTCTATGCTAGAAATGGCTAGAGTGAAGTCTGAGTACTTCAAGGAGAAGCTTGGTGTTATCCAGATCGAGGTTCCTTCCAAGAGGAAGTGATGAGTCCATGTGCCTTTCTGACATAGTGAGAGGATTGGTTCCTTCCATGGTCAAATGTAAGTGATGTGCCTTTCTGACATGGTGAGAGGATTGGTTCCTTCCATAGTCAGATGTAAGTGATGTGCCTTTCTGACATGACGGTGGGATTGGTTCCTTCCATACTCAGATATAAGTGATGATGCCACATCTAGTATGAAAAAGGACTAGCACTATGATGACACATCTAGTATGAAAAAGGACTAGCTCTATGATGCCACATCTAGTATGAAAAAGGACTAGCTCTGTGATGCCACATCTAGTATGAAAAAGGACCAGCTCTGTGATGACACATCTAGTATGAAAAAGGACTAGCTCTGTGTAGATGCCACATCTAGTATGAAAAAGGACTAGCTCTATGTAGATGCCACATCTAGTATGAAAAAGGACTAGCTCTGTGATGCCACATCTAGTATGAAAAAGGACTAGCTCTGTGATGCCACATCTAGCATGAAAAGGGGCTAGCTCTTTGATGATACATCCAGCATAAAAAAGGGATGGCTCTGTAGAGGACTACATCCAATATGAAAAAGGACTGGCTCTGTAGATATGCATCCAGCATGAAAAATCATTGGCTCTGTCGATGAGGACCTACATGGAGGCTAGGCTTACAACCAGCATGAAAAAGGGTTGGCTCTGTAGAACTTCATCTGACGAGAAGAATGAAGAGATAGCACCATTTGATTGAGATAGCAGAAGCAGTAATGATGATGAAGATTTAGTGATGATCTATCTTTGATGATGATCCAACTTTGATTATGATATAGATCAAGTGATGATCCAGACTTGAAGATGATCCAACAGTGACGATCCAGATCAAGTGATTATCCAGACTTGATGATGATCCAGCAGTGATGATCCAGATCAAGTGATGATCCAAAATTGATGATGATCTTGTAGTAACAATCTAGATCAAGTGATGATCCAGTGATGATCCAGACTTGATGAAGATGACTTGACAATGAAGATGACTTGAATATGAAGATGGCTTGGAGACTAAGATGACTTGATGATGATCCAGATGATATAGAGAAGACGACTTGTGCTGATAAATTGTGTCGAGAGAATACCTTCCTAGTTAAGAGGGAGTGTTGACGTATTTGTAACTTTGGAATGTATTCACTTGTATATCTTATGTATTGTACCCCAATGTTTATTCCGAGAAGTATCTGTAATGTAATTGATTCATGTCATGCCCCAATGTTTCGATCAAGAGATTCAATAATGTAACAAGTCATGTAAATTCATTGAGGTTAACCCTCCATTGTAAGTCGAGGCAATAGTTGTCAAAAACCCCAAATTTTCACAAAAAATTAAAATTTTAAGATAACATAAAATGTTGAATATGCGGTTTACCAACAGCTAATGGTTAGCAGAAAATGAAACAGTCCAACAATTAATATTACACATTTTTAAATTACGTTAAGTAAGCATCTTCTTTTTCGTAACGTAAATAAGATTTACTTGCATATTGTTTTCTTTTAGTTTACTAATGAGTCTACTTTATGGAAAGTAGGTGGAATCTAACTTTGAGTCCTGCACTTATGTTGGAGGAGCAAGTCGGTAAGTTGACTTGAATGATAGCCGACTTAGTCGACCAGCCGACTAAGTCAGTAGGCCGACTAAGTCAGTCGACTGACTAAACTAGAGATTAGGTCGGCCACCTAAGGTCGTGTCGATTCATTGAACCGACAGGTAGTTATTTTGTAACTGTTTTGTAATCATATATATTAGGCTATTGAGCCAGAAGATAACTCGGTTCAGTTCTCTGTATTGTATGGACCCATTCATGTTAATATAATATGTTAATTCATCTACTTGTTCTTATCTCTTGTCTCTGTTATATATGTATGTTTTGGTATGTATTATTGGTAACCTTATGTGATCTGTGAGATTACAACATTGGTTCCATTGCCGAGACCTAAACCCAGTACTCCTCTGTTACTTTTTTGGCCGACCTTTGCCTTCACAGCTCCCCGACAAAACTAACAGAGGAGCAAATACCAGAACAAATTTCAGTAAGCCCACTCGACTTGTGCAAAAGTGCTATGTCAGAATTTGTGAAGGAAAAGTTCGACAAGGATAGAGATATGTAGGCATTTATTGAGAAACTTCTTGAGATATTCACATCAGTAAAGAATCTCTCCACAAAATCACCTCTCTTCGAAGTCGGAAGATACCAACCGGGCCATGAACTCCAGTCACGAACCTTTGCAATGATCACTTTGACTTTCAAGAGAAATCCCAGCAAGGAAGCTGAATTTACCACATGTCGAACCGTGACTATCACCTCGCTTGTACCCCAGACCGATCTACCGGCCACTGATCCGACTGGAGGAGAAGAAGAAGAAAATATCGAAGACATAAATCGAGAAATATCCTAATTCTTCTCTGACTTGGATTCAACCCCTCAGACCGACAACCCACCACTCATCCACAATTCCACCAACCCAATCACACCCAACCATTCCCCAACCCCATCACCACCACCACCACCCCCCGACTTAGAACCCCTAATCCAAACATTTGTACCAGAACCAACCCCACCTCATCCAGCAACACCAACTGCATCCACTTCTAGACCACCTACATCTGAACAACCAAAAGCAGCAGTCTCCCCCCGCCCCAAACAGAGAAACCATCAACCACTGCTATACCACAAATCGAAAATCTTGACTCGAATTTTGTAGGTACACAAGTGTTGACACAAATAGAAACCAAAATGCATAAGAAGAAGAAGGAGAAATAGAAGAAGGAGCATCATGGACAGCCATCAAAGGTCCATATAAAACTGAAAGATGCAACCACACTGACCGATGCAGAGCTAGGACAACTCCTGAAAACCCTAGCAGTTGAAGCAAAGACAAGGAGCCAGCAGAGACGTAAGGAACTCGGCAACAAGGACGAAGAACAAGTCGAGTTCCTCAACAAATGTAGAAACCTTGCATAATCAGTAATGCCAGGACCAGTAGAGGTCGACACCGACAAACCGCTCGAAATATCTTATCAGCTATTTGAAAGCATGGTGTCGGCATTCCAAGCATAGATTCAAGAAACAAAGGAGGAGCAGAAATAAGAAACTGTCCAACTGCTGATGGTGCAGCACACCACCTTTTCTGAAGCCTACAAAGTGTTACAAGATCACATGGAAGATTCTGTTATCATGGAAGAAATACTACGAGACTAGCCTGCTTACTATAGGCAAGCCTATCAACAAACCAGGAAGACTCGACAAGGGATCCAAGCACTTGAAAAGAGGAAAACCACTGACGAAGCAATGAGAAGCACAATCAAATACCAAATAGTGATTGAGATAGCGAAACTACAGAAGCTTGAGTGGGAATCACATCAGTGGGTGCACCAAGCTATCCCCAACTTGGAAAAAGTTGACATCATCTGCCCGCAGATGAAACGACTTGTAGAGATTAGGTATTTTCTCCTCTGTTACTAAACTAGAGATTAGGTCGGCCACCTAAGGTCGTGTCGGTTTACCGAACCGATAGGTAGTTATTTTGTAACTATTTTGTAATCATATATATTAGGCTTTTGAGCCAGAAGAGAACTCGGTTCAGTTCTCTGTATTGTATGGACCCATTCATGTTAATATAATCTATTAATTCATCTACTTGTTCTTATCTCTTGTCTCTGTTATGTATGTATGTTTTGGTATATATTAATGGTAACCTTATGTGATCTGTGAGATTACAACATCTTACTTAGCATGTATGCTAATGCAGACATATTGCTGGTTCTTACAGGTTCACAGGTACGATCGAACAAGTAGACATTTTAAATTCATAAAGTATCAAGAAGTGTTTATGTTTGCAAAATAATATGCTAGTAAAATAAGTTGATAATTTTCAAGCAACTTCAATGAGGTAAAGTAGTTTATCTTTTCTAGTTTTTCTTGTAAGCAGAGTTTAGATAAATGGATCCTTTCTTTATCAAGCTTAGCAACACCAAATATACTTACTGTGAACTCTAAGCTCGTAATCTTTGTCATATATTCATTTCTATTTTAACATGCTTAACTTGCAAATGTTAAACTTATTTGTACTATTTGTTTTTATTCATAGAAGAGCTTCCATCAGTACTGATGGTAAATATTCTCAATAGAATATAAGTTTCGATTTTATTTTTAACTTACTAGTTATGGAAGTTATCAACCTGTTACTAGTATGTAAAAACCAGTTGTTCACTAACAAATTATCATCTTTCTTACTTACATTAACGTCGTACTGCATGTACTAAAGTAACCACATACATTATCGTATTATTTACTAAAGTACCAAACTGATTGTTATTTACATTCTATAGGGAACTTACTGCCTGTAAAACTCCTTGATATTATAAGCTTGATTAATGTAAAAAAAATTACTGCATCATTTCAGATGGAATACTGTTTGCCCTTACTTCCTAAAATCTAAGTCAATCAGTGTCGCTCCAATGATTATAGACTTGAGCATGGTTATTCCATTGTAATTTTATTAAATTGCATAATGCCTCTCTTACATTAAGTTAATGTCTATAGTATCTATTATGGTAGATCTTTCTACTATGATCAAAATTCTACTGTATGTTAAGTACAGGTTATCTTGAACAATCACAACTATCTTGTCCAATATAAACAATTATGGTAAATTACTAGAATTGACGAGTCAAGAAGCAACTAGAGACTATGAAGGTTTAAACCAAAGTCAAACTTTGTAAAAGTCATGTTTAAAATCTTTTACTATGATATTCAACTCCATAAATTATAACCACCCAAGTTGTTGGTTTATGAGTGATAAGTTTGGATTACCATACATGCATATTTAACAATGTTTTGCAAGTATATAAATCTATTGTAGTTTAGAAAGGTTCTAAGCAATATCGACTTCAGAAATATCCAAAAGATCAAGTGGTTACCATCTTTCACTAGGTCAACGTTAAGAAATTATTGTTTTACCCAAACGCCGAAATCGAATCTATCAAACATTATGATATAAATTATATATGAATAACGATGGAATATATATATGCATCCATCATAGTTCATGCAAAGTTTGATATATATCATTGTTTTAATAATTTGGATGATTGAACTGTAGGTGGACTTTGGAATCGACCCTTGAATGGTTTGAATTATTTGAGGGCACATGGTCACCTCTTGTCCATGTATTGGCGATATAAAACTCTTGCAACCCTAATCACTTGTCATTCTCCCTCTGAATTACACGCTGGCCTTCGGGGTGCTCTACAAGGTTTCATGGCGGCCGTTAGGGTTCTTCCTATACCAGCTTGCTACAAAACTTGAGTTTAACGTTGCTGTAGTCTCCTAAGTTCAGTCTTGTTTCCAACCTTCTTAGTTGTGGGTTTTACTATGCAAGAGTTTACTGGTTTTATGCACTTGGCTTGTGGCCTATCCTTAGCTCCATTTTTCCTTCCCTGTGGCCTGTCACTGCTGTGAGAAGCTAAGCTTCATTGCTGCTGGTTGTGCTCCATCGACGTCATAGGGTTTGGAGATTTTGTATGTGCAAATTGCAACTGGTGACAGTCTCTTCACTAGACTATTCGATACTCTTATTTAAGGTAAATATTTGGTTTTCTTTCCATAATAGAAGACTCATAGTAAAGTTATTTTTACAGTAGTGAATGAGTTTTTTAACTAACACACAATATTGCGCTCTCCTTGCAGGAACTTGTGACTACTCTTGAAACCCGTGATGAAGATAATGCTGGTTGTCTTCGAGGGCTCATGGCTCCAATCCGGTAACCCCTTGGTTCAACAAATGGGTTCTTACCCTGCTTGTAACAGGGTTGTCGATGGTGAAACCCCGAGCTTGGGAGCTTGTCCAGTTTCTCCATAAGTTACATGGTTTTATTTTTTTTTAAAGTTGTTGGTTCTATTCTGTTTGCAAACCCTCGCTATGTCGTTGGGTAGTCCCGGACTTGAGCTGGGTATTGTAATTAGTTTAAATTTCCAGCCTTACGGCCTGTCAATGCAATGCATTGGTTTTTAAGAAATTTTTTTCTTCGAGCTCAGTCTCGTTTTGCAGTCGTACTGTATATTGTGACTATGTGTATGTTAGGGTTTTCCCTAACCGACTGTTGATGAAGAATATTACTGTCTAATATATTTTGCAAATAGATTATTGTTATTATTTAAGACTATAACCCAGTTATAGTGTGTAGTTTATAATATTAACCTACGTGTTCAGAATATACAAACTAGGGTATTCATGGAATGAAACCCTTGTCTAAATAAATTCTTCAATTGATTAATAATAGGATTCTGCTATTTGTTAATTTGGTTAGTTATTATTATTACAAGTGTATTGTGATGTTTTTAAATTGTAACTGCATAAATATTTTCAGGAAAGACTGTAACCATTCTATAGTAGTTTAATTGTTTATTGATATAATAATGCAAATAAATGGATTGTACCTTAAATGTTTTTATTTGTAAATATTAAATAAATTTGGTTTAGGGTTTCGACCCTGAAGTTTACCTTTACAGGTATAAGCCTGTCTGATAATTATAAAACGGTTTTTACATAGATAGATATTTATTTTTATATTAGTTATTAATCATATTCTCATTGTTTTTATTTACTAAACTGATAGACAGAATTTACTCAGAGTTCTTTGAAAAGATAAGCATAGACTCTGTAACTTAGTTTTCTCTTTATAATTTAAGTACTTTTAATATAACCCTATTTAGTTTATAGTAATTATTATTCTTAGATTAGTTGATATTATTAGAAAATAAACTATATGATTAGTAGTTTATTCCGTTACTGAATTGAATGTAAACATTGTAACTCGACTGTGATTTTTTTGCTGCATTTCATTCAATTATTAAGTGAACACAGAGAAATATAAACCTATCATAACACAGTTTAACCTCCATAATATTTTAACTTGAATAAAAATTTATCTACTATCTGTAGATACACAATCTTATCTACTAAGATAATTTCTTATCATTTTAATCCTTCTACCTGTACTAGATTACTGCTATTTCCTTTCCAATATATTTTAAGCTTGTTAAAACAATAAACATAGATAACCATATCACTATTCTTTTTAATAATACCCTACATACTGAAATAAATTACTCTGCTAACTACGATGATGCAGAACCATATCTATTCTATTTAGTCTCTTAACATTGTCTTTCATCTACTGTAAATACTCTATCTATGTTGGAGTACGACCTGGTCCTTCCAGGTGTGGAAAAACACAGACTAGAAAGTATTTTCCATTCTAACACATTACTTTTCAAAATCATTTCTTCAATAATCTAAAAAGATTACTAAACTTTAACATTTTACAAACTGAATATTTAACATTCATAATGTAGAACCTAATTAGGACAGATGACAACAGCGTTAGGAGGCCGTTCCTCTCTACCAAAATCCTGGAGAGTGCTCAAACAATGCTTCCTCAAGACCCCCGAGCTAGTTCCTGGTCTCCTTGGCTGAGAACTGGTTGGGCATGCAAACAGTAGACTGGTCCAATAACTCAGTAAAACACCCTGCACTTAGCAATAAGATCTTTCAGCTTAAAAGCTGCACTAGATCACTCAGCATTTATCCCCTCAAAATCTTTCCAAAATTCCCTTCCATTGAATTTCTTTGAAGTACATTCACCTAAATAATCACTTCCATAGAATGAGCAGCCTCAGCTCTCTTCAATGGGAATTTTTATAAAGATTGCCTAGGTCTTTTGGGTCAGTTTTCATTAATTGAGCCACCTGCTCTGATTCCACTTTCTTGGGGAATCATGACCCCAAATATAGGGAGGTTTCCACCTGCAACAGTTGGAAGTGGTCTGAGGATGCTGCCATATGTCAGTTTGCTCTCCACCCAGTCTCCTCCACCAATTTGACCAGTAAACACTCTTTTAACAGCTCTCCTAAGCCATTGACTCCTCCTTTATTTATTTATAAATAAAATATTCAGTATTACATTAAATATCCTTGACTCTGGTGAGTCATCAATTACAACTTAGCATAAAATTTAACATATTGTCCTCAATAATACCAAATAATATAAAATTGTTTTTTTTGCAAAAATTGGGCATGTGACAATAGTCCCCGCATTTGTGTCAAGGTTAACTCTCCTTGTTGATTGGAGGGAAAATTCCCCATAGTTGTGGAGCACTAGGGTTATTAGACTCTCCTAGAGATGTCGGCTCTAGTAAGTAATTGTTAAGTGGGGCCGACATGTTAAAGTGGACATTAAGTGAATGGAAGAATATAAATAGAGAGTGAACTTCTCTATTTATCACACACACACTCACTCATTGGAGCGCATGAGTGAGAGAGAAGTAGCTCTCTCAAGTGAGAGAGAGAGAGAGAGAGAGAGAGAAAATCTGTGGAGATCATCTTTATGTTTTCAGGTTTTACTACCGCTATTGGTGCTCATTCTATCTCTAAGGAAGTTGCGGGGTTTTCTCCTTTATGGTTTCCCCGAGGAAAATTCTTTGTGTCTCTTGTCTCTTGTGTTTATTGTTGTGCATTTTATTCTCTTAGTTGAAGATCCTAAGATAATTCTAGCTTGAATGATAAAATTCTAACAAGGGGTAGGATTATGTATATCCCTCAAAATTGGGACACTTTCCTCATATGTTGGTTCCAAGGTAGTGGAATCATGCATTGATTCCAAAAGTGTGTAACCATTATCAAGAGGAAGCTCAAGCTCCTCTTCCACCACAAAAAGTGATTGGATCTCATCAAGCCCATCTTCAAACTCATTAAGAACCTGCAATTTTCCATGCTTCTCGTGATCCATCATGTCATGAGAATCCTCCAAGCAATCTACCATATTCCAATCTGAAACATAGGAGGAAGAACAAGTATCTTGCAACCTCTCAGGAAGTTGCTCATTTTGAATTTTGAGCTTATGAATATCCTCATTATTATTCAAGTATGCTTCATCTAACCACTCACTAAGATCAATCACATTGTTTCTATAAAAAATAAAAGACATGAAATTACCTTTGATGTTGCACATTGGTCTTTGAATCTTGTCCATGTCTTCAAGGAAATATGACTCCTCAAATGAAGAAGCTTTCTAATAAGAATTCGATACCAATGCTTGAGTGTAATGGAGTATCCTAAGGGCCTCGTGGATATTCCTTTCACTCATCTTCAAATACCCTTCAATGAAGGATGGTTCATGGGAGTGAACCTCCTCTTCTTCTTTCTTCTTTATTTGATCAACTTCTTGAAGCTCAAGTGGTGACGGGGAAGTTGATCTTGGTTCTTCATTATCTGTCACAAGGTATTCATATTCATGCTTATGAGAACTTTGTATTGCAGCAAAATTTTCAAATCTGATCTCTATGTCATCAACATAGAGTTGTGAGAACCCATTATCAGGTACTCCTTTATAGTTCTAGGATCCATAGGTAGATTCTCTTTTATTTGTACAACCTCAATCAGTAAGGATTGTGTGCTTGTCTTCAAATTCCTCTTCATGTTCTTCTCTGCAATCATCTTGAGGTTATTGATGCTCCACTTCATGAATCTCTTCCTCTTCCTTTAATGGTGTATCTAAGCTCTTTTCATCTCCTTTATGCCGAAATTTCTTCCACAACCTCCACATTTAGTCCACAAACTTGTCTAAAATTTCCTCATCTATTTTGCTATTTTCACAAGTAGGATTATTTTTCTTTAATGAGTCCACATCTTCACTATTAGGCCTATATCCAGAAACCCACTCAGCAAAGTCTTCAAAAGGGTAGTACTTAGAGGCATCTCCCATCACATTAAGAGATGCTTGATATTGTTGGGGTAAAATTTTACATGTTTCTCTAAATATTTCTCATTCATCCGTAGGAGTAGCTCATGGTGGTTTTTCACATACATCTTTACAATACATAGGGTCATAATAATAACCCTCATCCCTTATGAAATTGTAAGAAGTTTTGCAACATGGAAACTCTTCCTCATACCATTCACATTCTTATTCATAATAGTAAGACATGGCTGGAAATTTTTATTCAATGGATGGTATATGCATAGGTGCAAGGACCATGCTATAATACCATTTTAATGTCCTTACTTGAAATTTTGGAGAAAAGTACAAATTGGACAAATTCAAGCTTAACTAGTCTTTCTTGGTTTGATTCCCAACACCATATAACCTTCCCAAAATTATTATGGAGGAATACTATGGGATTTAAGACGTGCTAACATACCGCAAAAACTCAATGGTTGAATCACAAAACTTAGTTTACATGTTATTCAAGTTTGTACAACTTTGGCCAATTTCGAGCTTTGCTACTCATGTCTCTAGGGGGTTCCAACTAACTCCAAATGGTCTCAAATTTGTAAAGAAACAATATGGTGAGTCTTATAACATTCCAATATTACCCATAGGAACTTAGGATCTTACTTTAGTCTTCTTCAACTTGATTTGGGGCTAAGAATAAAAGGAGAAAATTTACTAGGAAAATGAGGTCAAATTCCCCAAAAGGGTGAGAGCCAAATTGGCTTCCCAACTCAAGTACGACCCTCCCATATTTCAGAAAAAAGTATGGGAATGAATATAAGAAATCAGTGGTAATATTTAAACATTTTTATTATGTTTTAAAACTGGTTATAAAGCACAACATTTATATAACAACTTTCAAGGAAATTGCTTATGGGGAAATTGCATAACTAGCTCGATTTTGACATATGAAAGGTAAAGTAAAGGTTCATATTAGGATATTAAATATAGAGACCATACACAAAATAATAATTTCTTCCCCAATAGTATTAAACACCATATAAATCCTTCATACAAGTATGGTATACAACTAATTCAGTATGGGAGTCAAATGCATGAAAACTAGTGATTTAATTGCATGGAATTGCAAGAGTTTCACATATGGATTTCTTGGATTTCGAGCCATGCAGAATAGGGACATGGAATTAAAGAGTAAATTTTTTTATATTTCAGTCACAAAATCATAAACACAGAGAAAATACCTCATATAAATCTGATATAAAGCTACTTCCAAATTGAAGCCAAATCCATGAAAACTAGTTATTCAAAAGCATGGGAATGTGAGCCTCTAACATATGTATTCTTGATAGTTAGACTTACAGAGAATATGGACACAATAGTATAGAGACATAAATCATATACCCAATATTGGGAATAAAAAAATATACTTAGCAAACTGCAAGCACCACTCCAACAAGTGCGCCATCAAATGCGCGTGTGGGGGAATAGAAAAGAAGGAATGGGGGAATAGGGAGATAGATGAGAATTATATTGTATGGACCTTCAACATGAAATTAAAACACTTTCATTAAGATCCAATGAGGGTTCTAAATGGAATCTCCATTAACCAACTTGGAAAGGAATCCAACTCCCTCAAAATTTGTTCACAAGCATGGAGAGTGAACACTCACCCGACAATGGACAAACAAAAGCTCTCCAAAATTCCAAAGGCCAATTAACAAATGATAAAAAAATATATTCTCCTTCCTCATGAAATACTTTTATTAACTTCATGAGGCCTCCTAAGTTCAAATTTCCCTCCATGGGATTCTTCCAACTCATCTTAGTGATTTAGTAACTCTCATGACACGTGTCTTCCTCTTCATGCTATGATTCTCTCCCCAATTTGAATGGCTGCCTCTAACTCCAAAATTATAACTATTGGAGGCTATTTTAGACCTGTTATGTCATATTTTCATATTTATGTAATCAAGTCTGAGTTTTTCATACTTCTCATAGAATCTTTCATCATTTGTTGTCATAGAGTGCATGGAAACTCCTTCCAAGTAGCACACATTGTCTTATGGTCTCTTCCTCTTCCATGGGAGTTACTCTCATTTGAAAACTATATTTCCTTGGCTCATTATATTCTATTTGAAACCACATCACCATCCAATAACATTACATTACCCATGTTTTCGAATTTGGATGAAGATCATGCCAAGTGTGCAGATAATCTATACAATCAAAAGAACCACAAGATTCCAAGTGTCTTCATGAACCCATGCCACCTTAGTTTCTTACCATATATCATTTATGTGACCCATTTAAATGTAAATATGGTAAAATAAATTCCTTTTGGGTCCCATAGCCCCTTATTACAAAATTTATGTCTCCATATCAACCTAGGGAAATAGTAGGTTGGTGAAACATTATTTGCAACTAGTCTTATTTGGATATTATTTAATTAGGGACATGACACTTGTCACATACCCCAAATTGCAAAAACATTTTATGTTTTAGGAGACATTATGTTTTAATTTTATTATAAATTTTGTAATTAATGACCAAGTGGGGTCAAGGATAATTGCATTTAATTGCTTAATATTTTATTAATTAATAAATGAAAGATGAGACAATAGCTTAAGGAGGCTGTTAAATGAGTGTTTTACTGGCCACTTGGTGGAATAGCCTAGGTTGAGAGCAGATTGACACTTGAAAGAATCCTCAAACTAATTCTATCTGTTGCAAGAGGCAAATTCCCTATTTGTGTGGCCATGTTCCCCAAGAAAGTGGAACAAGACCAGGTGGCTCATTAAGTGAAAAATTGACCCAAAAGACCTAGGCATGCTAATAAAACTACCCATTGAATTAAGCTAAGGCTAATCATTATTTACTTGTGAAATTTCTGAGTGAAATTGGTGCACAAGAAATTTGATGGAGGGGACAAGCAGAAGTGTTTGAGTGGAAAGTGTTGATTTACTGAACTAGTGCAACTGTTTTGAGCTGAGTTCCTACCACTATAGGCAAAAATATAACTATTGATTACTCTATGGATTTGCAAAGGTTTCTAAACCTATACTCTCACCCAGTGATTTCAACCAGGTGGACCAGTAGACAGTCTCGGGGGTCCTAAGATTTGCATATCAGTTGTCTTCAGGAGGTGGTTGGGAGGAACGGGCTCCTTAAGTTGTTGTCTCCTTTGCTATACAACCAGGTTCTACATGTTATTTCTAATTTTTCCATGCAAGTATAGAAATATGGAATGTATAAATTTAGGATTTGATGTATTTATATGACTAGTTTGTTAGTTAGTTAAAATATTCTATTGATCTAAGATTTATAAGTTCAGTTTCTGTTATGTATTAGAATAAATGATTTAGGGTTAGTGAAAATTTACTAGTGGATAAAAATACCTGACTGTATTTTTCCACACCTTCAAGAAGGTAGTACTCTAGTACAGTAGGTGAAAATAAATATGATGAGTAAATCAATTCAAGAAGTATAGGAATATAATTATTTACTTTCAACTGTTAAAATATTTATAAGAATGTTTAGCAGGAAATCCCTCTATTTTCAAAAGTTTCTTTAACTAGAATATATATATAAAAAAAAATTATAAATATAAACTTCTACAAAAGAATGTTGATTAAAAGACACTACACAGTATGTGTAACTGTGTTTTCTTGTTAGCACAGTAAACACTTTGGCTTTAAAGATTAAACCTAATATAGATACCTATAATTATTAACTATTACAGAAAGAGAAAATTAACATAAATAGGAACAGCATAGATTATTATAACATTATAATGAAATTGTAGAAATAATCTAAGTTTTATAAATAAAAATGCATAGTTACAGTAAAATGTAAATAAAACATTCACTCTTTATCGGCAACATAATTATTGGAGCGTGAGGAGTAGCGTGAGGAGCACGCTAGGGTTAGGAGCACTCAGGAGCACAGCTTCTCGGCCATGGTCACCCCTGGGGGTGGGGATATGGACCCTCCCCCTCCGATCTCTGACGAGGATGATTTCAGGAGGCTGATGGCCAATGGAGGAAAGCGCAAAGCCTCCCTCTCAGTCCCTAAATTCATTAAAAAGCTTGAAGAAATACCAGAAATTGCTTTGTCGGAGACTCAGTCAGTAAAAATAGCCCTTGCTCTCTTCGAGAGAGGTCTGGTTGGCCAGTTCATGGGACTATGGCCCTCAGCAAAAACAACAGATGATTGGATCCAAAGAAACTGGAAGCCCCACCTCAAAAAAGGAGTCACTTGTTACCCATTAAGCAGTGGCTTCTTCCTATTTGAGTTTATAAGAAGTAAGACAAAGATCTCATATTCAGAAATGGGCCATATTTTATGGGTACCTAGGGGCTGTACCTGAACCGTTGGACCCCGGATTTTGACCACACGATGGAATTGCCTAAGGAGGTGCATGTATGAGTCAGGCTGCCCAATCTGCCTGTTCATTGCTGGAATTATGAAGCTCTTCAGAAGATAGGTAATGGAATAGGTAAATTCGTTGATAGAGCATACAATAAGTCCATCTACAACTGTGCTAGAATATGTGTGGAAGTTGACCTAGAGGCAGACCTCCCGGAGGCTGTGAAGATATCTCTCGGATCCTGGTCCCATTACCAGAAAGTTGACTATGAGCACTTACCCTTCAAATGCAAAACCTGTCAAGAGCATGGGCATTTTCAGAGAAACTGCCCAAAGAATAAAATAGCTGAAAAGGAAGATGTTGAAGGATGGAAAAAGTTTAAAAAAACCAAAGCAGGACCAAAAAAGAATGTGCAGATGAACCACCCATCAGCCTCAAACCCAAGTCCCCCAAAGGATCCAATGAAAGAAGCTGCAGTTCAATCAAATGAACCTGGTAAAGACCCCATCGATATAGCCTCTCAATCCTCGGTCCCCTCAGGAATTCCAAGACCTATCAATGGAACTCATCAAGCAGAAGACCCTTCAAAATTGGATGAGGAACACATCTCTCTGGGCACCAAAACTAGAGCGGATTCTGATGGGGGGGCTACAGAGACCAGCAGCTCAGTTGGAACCCCTGAGAAGGCCCCAAGAGGAAGGAAGCCAGAGAGAAAAAAAAGAGAGGAGAAATATTATAGGGATGTAACAACAGGGCTCCAGCAAACCATTTCGGATATGATTGAAACCAGATCTACAAAAAAGGTAAGGCTTCGAAAGGAGCCACACCCCCCCTCTCTGGTTCCTAAATGCAATACGTCTCCTGGAACTGCATAAGGCTGGGAAGTAAGTCCAAAGAAGAAGCAGTCAAATATCTAGTAAGAATGTCTTCCCCAGATGTTCTTCTCATCCGAGAGATGAAAATGGAGGAACCTGAGACCATCCAGGATAGCAAAAATTTTTGAAAGAAAGGAGAAGGCAAAGCCGTAAGTGCTAGGGGAGCTTCATGAGGGATAGCCACCTTCTGGAATTCCTCATCGCTCACTCTCCTTGATGAATACAGCACCACTCACCGGTTCTTCATGAAATTGTTGCACAAATAATCGGGACATAAGGTAAGCCTTGTTAATATCTATGCCCCGGCTCTTCTTGGGGAAAAAAAAATGCTGGGAAATGTTGAATTCTTTCCTAGCATCTAATAATCATGAAAATATTGTCCTCGTCGGTGATATGAATGTCACTCTCACCCTCTGGGAAAAGAAAGGAGGCTCTCCTGTAAGAGATCCGGAAAGGGAATGGGTTGAAGACATCATGTTGGACTAGGATCTGGATGATATCAAACCCACCTCCGGCAAATTTACTTGGTCCAATAAAAGAGTGGGACCGGGGCACATCTCAGCGCAGCTGGACCGGTTTCTATTTCATTCCTCTTTCCTCATGCTGGGCCTCTTCGCTTACTCTGAAATTATCCAAGCATGCACGTCAGACCATAAGCCAATCTCGCTCACGCTGTCCACAGGTGAAAAGTTGGGACCAATTCCATTCTGATTCAGCCCCCTTTGGGTCTCAATGGAGGGATTCCTCGACTTGGTCTCAGCGTCCTGGAAAAAGAAGGTTTCGGGATCTCCTTTCTTCATATGGGAAGAAAAGCTGAGAAGGCTCAAAGCTAAACTCAAAAATTGGGCAAAGAATCTGCCTTCTCCCATCCTAGAAAGGAAAAAAGCTCAAAGAGCATCAGAAATCCACCAGCTTCAAATGGAGACTGCACCGACCACGCTGGATCTGCTGAACACTGAGATCGATTTGCAAAAGGAGCTTCACAAAGCCCTGAGAAGAGAGGAAGAATACTGGAGAATTAAATCACGTAGTACCTGGCTCCAAGCAGGCGATAAGAACACGTCTTTCTTCCACAAACAAGCTAAGTGCCGAAAGAACCACAATACCATTAGAGAGATCCATTCCCAGGGGAAAACCTTCAATAAAATTGATGATATAAAGTAGGCAACGCACTCATTCTTTAAAAATATGTACACTGAAGAGAAGGATATTCCACCAAGGAAAGATCACTATCCGCTCTCTGCTGTCCCCAAGCTAGTTAATGAAGAAGACAACAGAATGATGACAGCCCCTATAAATTCTGAAGAGATCAGCAAATCTATTCATTGGATGAATCCTGACAAAGCTCCCGGGCGTGACGGATTCACGGCCAGATTCTTCATAGCCTGCTGGGACATTATCCAAAAAGACCTGGTCAAAATGGTGAGAAAATCTCAGAATTGCAAGAAAATAGGAGGGAGCACCAACTCCTCCTTTCTAGATTTAATTCCCAAAGAGAAAGGGGCTCAAAACTTCACCAGATTCCGGCCCATTTCGCTCTGCAATACTGGATATAAAATCATCACTAAAGTCATAGAAAACAGAATCAAAAAAATTCTTCCCAAGATCATTCCGGAGAACCAGGGAGGATTCATTCAGGGCAGACATATTCAAGACAACATTATCCTGGTGCAAGAAGAAATTCACTCGAGCTGTCAAAGAAAGGAGAAAGGTATGATAGTCAAACTGGATCTTGCTAACGCTTTTGATAGAGTCTGGCTAAACTTTCTTTTTGCTGTGATGCACAAGATGGGGTTTCATCCTCAGTTGATTAGTTGGATCAAAGCTTGTATTTCAGGGCCCTGGATCGCCCCTCTGCTTAATGGAAGGCCTGCAGACTTCTTCCAAGCCACTAGGGGGATTAGACAGGGCTGCCCTTTATCCCCTTTGCTCTACGCCCTTCAAGATTCGGTTCTCAGTTTCCAACTAGACAAGAGTCTTCAGCAGAGAACGCTGATAGGTCTTATGATCTCTCCAAGAGCTAAGAGAATTAATCACGCTCAATTCACCGATGACACCCTCCTCTTGGGCCATGCCTTTCTCTCCACAGCCAGATCTTTCAAGAGAGAGCTGGATGCCTATACAGAAATTTTTGGCAGTGAAATCAACCTGAGAAAAAACAAAATATACAGCTGGAACTTCCCTCATAATGAAATGATTGACATATCCAGGGTGCTGGAAATGGATGGAACCATCATGTGGGACTTCATCAAATATCTCGGAATTCCGCTTGTTAAATCAGCCTCAAGGAATAGCCTTTGGACGCCAATGATGGACAAGCTTAAGGCCAGGATCATGGCCTGGGGAACCAACTGGCTAAACAAAGTGGGGAAGCTCATCCTCATAAACTCTGTTCTCACTACCATGCCTATCTACCAAGCATCCATCCTCCTAGCCCCGAAAGGAATTGTGAAAGACATTGATAGACTCTTGAGAAAATTTATCTGGGAAGGGGGAAGAAACGAAGGGAGGAAAATGCACCTTATCAGTTGGGATAAGGTCAAAGCCCCAAAGATGGAAGGAGGGATGCATATCAAAGATGTGGCCACACAAAAGGTGGCCATGGGAGGAAATATTCTCTAGAAAATGATAAGTGGAAAAACCACCTAGAGCTCCAAATCTTTTCGGACCAAATACTTCTTCAGTCACAAGGAAAGATGCTTGGAACAACCCCCCCGTACCAGGAAAGGATCCCCAATCCTATCTCTTTTCATGAAAGCCACTAATCTGACATCCTCCAATCTCACCTGGATTCCGGGGAATGGAAAAAAAATCAAGTTCTGGGATGACTCTCTTTTAGGAAAACCCCCTTTACAGCAACGGGAGAGGATGGTCAACATTAAAAATTGGCTTCACTCCGTAAGTAAAATCACCATTTGGGACCTATCAATTTGGAATACTGATGATACATGGAATAAATGGGACTTGGGGGATTTCCCTCAAAACTTGGAAAATGAAGCACGGTCCCTTTTGGACGCTCTTCAAGGTTTCACCCCGCTTTCAGCCAAAAAGAAGGATAAACTAGGTTGGGGCTCTTTGATTGGTCACTATTCAGCGGCTGCTAGTTACTCATCTCTGCTGGCTATCCCTTGGGTAGCCCCTAACCCCACTGTCTGGAGAAACCTTTGGAATCACCCCTCCCTCCCCAAAATTGATATTTTCTGCTGGTCTCTCCTGCATGATAGCATCCTTACCTGGGATAATTTAAAAAAAAGAGGATGGGAAGGGCCTTCAAGATGCCCGTTATGTGCCTGCCATGAGGAATCCTCTGACCATCTTTTCCTTAAATGCACCTTTGCATTAGAGCTCTGGACTATCATACTTGGGCATCTGAACTTATCCCCTCCCCCTGCTCTTTCTTTGATGTTTACATATTGGCTTGAGACATCCCCTTTCTCCTTCACCAAGTTGAAGCTCTTAAAACAGTGCTGGATGTGGGTTCCAAAAATTCTTTGCTAGAAGCTGTGGCTAGAAAGAAACAATAGGATTTTTAGGGACACGGCGAGGACTCCGCACCAAGTAGCTCTCAAGGTGAAAGCGCTCCTGGGAGATCTGGTAGCTTCAAACTCCAACATCAACAATGAGGTAATTGCTGACAAAGATGAATACAACTGGTTTCATAATCTTGACTCTTCCCTTCTTACTAGAATCAAGAAAACTACTAAACAACATTCTCCCTGGGAAATAAGGCTGGAAGAGCTAGAGTTCATAAAGTGGAGATCCTCACTGGAGAAGCATGTGCTGCATGTGGATGGGGCCTCGAAAGGGAATCCCGGATATTCTGGAAGTGGAGGTGTCTTACTTGACAGCTCAGGGAAAATTGTTCTCAAATTTTCCTAGGTGCTGGGCCAGAATACCAACAACATAGCAGAAATTTTAGCCCTCTGGCAGGGACTGTCTCAGGCTAGAAGGCTCTTCATCAAGAACCTGATTGTCATCGGGGATTCCAGCATCATTATTCAAGCATTAAACCTGAAAAAGGCTCCTAAAAATATGGTTCTGGCCCACTACTTCCGGAAAGTTTTAAACCACCTTAAAGACTTTCATGAAATTAAGTTTTATCACGTCCTCGGAACCTTCAATCAAGGGGCGGACCATGAAGCTAATATTGGTACCTCCCTGAACAAAGGATCTCTCCTCATCAACGGTATTGAGCACCATGAACCAATTCCCTAGCTCTTTGGATGATGGGATAGAAAGGATCATCTTATACCCAGTAAATTCTAAAACGAAGAACGTCATTATGATCTCTGGTATATTTGAGGTACTAGAGATTGGGTGTCCACATAATAAAGCCAAAAATTGGACTGAAAATCTAGCTAACAAGAGGACAAATCATACAGGCCGTAACATAGACCTAAATATCAGAACTGAAGCTGCAAATTGGCTCCAATCGCAGTCCACCAGGGAGGAAAGAATCCAGCTCAAGCATGATGAAGAAATCGACGAGTATCTTCACCGTAGCAGAAGGAGAAGGCAGCCCGATCCTTTATTAAGACATTTTAGTAAGCAGTGTGCCCACAGATCCTCTATTGGCAGAGAAGGAAGTGCCAGCAATGACCTCAGATATTGTCAAAAGCAGTTGAATCTTCTTGTTGTTCTAGTTTATTTTTTGTTTGCAGCATTATGAAATCTCTGTCTATGCTTAGTTAAATCCAGGAATTTTGCAAAGGGAGCGTCTAGCCCCGTATTACTGGGTAATTGATGTAGTTGGAGCTGAAAATGTTGTTGTAAGGCCGCTGGCAGCCGTTTAGCCAGAAGTTAATACTAAAAGTCCCATAACCGTTTTTGTAAAAAAAAATAAAAAAAACAAATGCATAGTTACAGTAACATTGTAATATAAAATAACAACTACCCAATAATTAATTGGAACCATAATAAAAATGATGTAGAACATAATTAACATTAAAATTTCTATGAATTTTTATTGGGTCTAAACCCTAACTAGCAAATTCTATCAAAGAAAGACAACTTATGTATTTTCCCTTCTAAGCATGGAAATCCTTAAATAAAACCCTCACTATTTACAGGGCTAGATATATATATATAAATAGTATATTCAATTTTATACATTAGAGTAAAAATATTTTAAAATAAACAGAGTCGGAAAGAATAAATTTAAAATTAATATTTTAAATCTTCCATGGGTTTAAAGGTCAAATCTCATGACCAAGAAGAATCTCACTTCTTCTATTTTATTTTCTCAAATTTTATTCATAATAAAAACCCTATAATAATACTTAAATAAAATACAGATTAAAATCGACATAAACATCTCAGAATCGAAGACCATAATTTCTTGGAAGGCTATAAAATTTATTAAAAACAAACACAGGTTCTTTTAGAACCCAAAATGTCTCTATCTTTTAACATTTTTTAACAACCAAATGGTCGAGCCATATGGCTATCAAAATTAATCATTAAATACAAGTTTTCGAAATAAAACCCTAACATATTTTAAAAATTGCAGCACTTCAGAATGAATTACAGCCTCATGGCCTGTCCAAAAAGAATTACTGTAAATCAAACAAGTTACAGCCACACGAACTTTCCAACAAAACATTGAACAACGTAGCCACAGCATAAGAGCTCAAAAATCGGTGATACCATATCATCCAAAACCCCATACATCATCACAGAAGGAAATCTCAGGCATGAAACTGAGGCTTACCCGATTGCTGAAGAAACGTGGAACCCCTCTGCCCGAATTCTTCTAGCTTACAGTAGTAAGACTCCACCTGTAGAAAATCCTGCACATTAAATCAGAGAAACGTTAAGTTATTATTTCAAAATAAAACCTAGTAACAGTAATAAATTTTATGACAAAATGCAGGAAGGATAAAACAAGTTACCTGGAGAATTTTAGCCTCGACCACACAGTGTTCGTGTTGCACAGCAAACCCAATTAGAAAGAGGACTTCTTACCCTAGAAAAATAGCAGGAGCACCATCAAGAACCTCTATGAGGTAATAAGGTCACAATAAAATCTAATTCAAACCTCCCCACTGTCAGTGAAAAACAACCAGGTAAGCTATGAGCTAGATACCGAGACCACACTGCTATCAAGACAGAGTTTACAATTTGGTGAACACATGGAGGAAGACACTCACGGAGCTAGATTTGGCATCGAACGCCATCACTCGTAGAGAAAGACAATGGAATCAATGACCTTGAGGCCATGAGCCTAGCATCACTTTCAACATCAGCAAAGGATAGGGGAAATAATGCGAAAATTTAGGGTTTTGAGACTTTTTTAGTAGGGTTTACCAATGTCAAAACCCCATCCAATAACCGACGACCATGTGGACTCCAATTGGGTTTTGATAATATGGTTTTTTTTCTATAGTTTCGAGAGCCTTGGGTGAAGCTTGCAAAAAGAGGTTATACATAACCTTGTTACGATCTCCTTTGAAAAAAAAACACTAGATTTCTTTTTATTTATAACTTGCCTTAGTATAGATTGTAAAGATATTATAGATATAAATTTTGTTTAAATAGGATCTATATCTATAAAATGAAAATCATATAATTAGTGTTAACACATGTAAATGTTTTGGGTTTATAATTATTATCTAGGTAACGAACTTTCCACCCATGAAAACAAAGCTTTGTTACTCTATTTATAACCTTATAATGTAGTCATTAGCATCTTATTTTGGTAATTACTAGGCAATTAATATACCTTAGTTCCATATATGTATAAATTTCATTTCTAATATACCTTATGGCAATGCCTAGACTTAGGTTTTACTTGTTTATATAACATTCGAATGTATGTTGAGACAAATACATATAAATTACCTTGGTAACGAGTAATAATATATCACAAGACTTAGTTTGCAAAATTATCCTTCTCTAGATTTGTATGTAGGACTTAATATAACAACAAATGGATAAAAGTATGATGCACAAGTTATAGTCAAAGCTAGGTAGAAAACATCTAGTTCTATGTTGTGCTTGGATTTCCAAAGTAATTACGCTTATAAATAAATAAATGAGAATTAAATATACAGGAAAAAATTATGACCTTAAACCAAGAATAAGAGGGCTAACAACTTAGACCTCAACGTTGAGTAACGACTTAACAAATTCAAAATGTGGAAAAGATACAAATTTGACAATACCTTCTTTTGCTCAAAGTTGTAAACTAAACAAATATTCTAGCATTTTATTTATGCTAATTGAGATAATTAATCTCGATCCTGAAACTGGAAAACAAAACGTCTTACCTGTAAAAAGACCTGTACAAGAAGCATCACTTCACTGCATTTGCTAAAAAGCTAAGTAAGCCTCGAACATGAACTGAAGTTCCTTCATTTTTAAAGAGAAGAAAAAACTTTAGTATATAGTAAACAAACAGTTGTTTCAGCTCATATTACTTCAGATCATCACATGCTTAGTCAATCTTTAATACTTAGTTATGAAAGCAGATAGTGAAGTATGTAGTTACAGAAATTAATAAAGGAATTGGTTTTAGTTTCTAGATTATACTCTTTAAAATGATAACTGTTAGCGGTTAAGCTACCCACGTCATCGATGTTTTTAAACATTAATGGTTGCAAGAAAATTTTTAAATATTTATGAAATTTTGGAGTATTACATGTGGTATCAGAGCACACGTTCAAACACTAGGCCTGAATACCGCTCAACCTGCGTAGACAAACAGTAGATAAAATGCATGCATACTGATTATTATTTTTTTCTTTTTGAAAAGTTATTATGAGAAAAAAAAATCTGAGCTAGAACTGCAGGTATGGAAAGACTCGAGGAATATGCAGATGAAGAGCCCCCATTAAATGAACAAAGTAATTCTAGAAGAGAACCGATTAAGAAAGAAATAACTAACAATTCTTCAAAATTATTACAAACTGTTAAAGAATTAAGAACTGAAATGGAAACAGTTAAAAAAGAGAATGAAAGAATTCTAAGAGCTCAAGAGGAGCTGAACCAGATACTGATGGAAAAATTTCAGAGTGAAGGAAAAGATAAACCAATAGGATCCGAAAATACATCCTACCAACATAAAAGTAAAAATTCCAAACAGTCTAAAATTGAAAGTAGTTCATCCTATGAAATTTATGGTGACTCACATAGGAAGGATCACCAGTACTCTAGTGATAGCAGTGAGGGTAATTACCATTCTAGAAAAAGAAAATTTAAGCCTTATGAGGAAATTTTAGGAGAATTTAAGAAGATGAAACCACCAAATTTCAATGGTGAAACTGATAAAGGATAGGAATCCGAAGCATGGTTGTCTAGAATGAAGAAGTATTTCCAAATCTATAATTACTCTAACCAGCGAAAAGTAAGAATGGCCATTTACAACTTAATTGGAAAGGCAGATATTTGGTGGCAAGATTTAAAATGAGTAAAAGGTATTAAAGAAAAGAACATTAACTAGAGTACCTTTAAAAAATATTTTAAAAAGAAGTTTCTGTTAGAACAATATTATGAAGAACGAGCTAAAGAATTCTATGAATTGAAGTTGGGAACTATGAACATGAAAGCATTAAACAATAATTTTTTAAGTTTACTACGTTATGTGCCTTACATTGTAGATGAGAAACCTAAGGTGCAGTGATTTCTAAGTTGTTTACCTTTTCACATTAAAGACAGAATTGAGTACGATAATCCAAAAACCCTTGAGGCTATGCGAAAGGCAAATTTTTGCTATGAGCAGAACAAAAAAAGGGAAAGTATGCCAAACTATAAGGATAAGAGGTCTAGTAATTTTGAACAGAAGAAGAAGGGTTTCATATCTAACCGCAATTTTAGGAATAATAACACATGTAATTTTCCTAATAATAATTTCCAAGGAAATAAAGGTAATTCATTGTCAAACCCTAATGGCCCTAGAAATAAAGAACCTGCTAATAACCACAGCAACTACATTAAGAATAATGAACGTAAAGAACCAGTAAAGTGTTGGGATTGTAATGGAACTCATTATGCATCAGTCTGCCCTAACAGAAAGAAGACTGTCAGCAACATTCATACAGTGCAGGAGGAGATGATTGTTGGTGACTTAGAAAGGGCGATGCCCAGGATCAACACGGCACTAGAGAACATGTAGGGTGATTATCAAACTTCCATGGTGGAAGTAGAAGGTAAGATGAATCAAACACCCATTTCTATCTTAATTAACCCAGGGGCTAGCCTGAGTTATGTTTCTCCTAATTTAGTAGAAAAATGCAATTTATCAATAGAAAAGTTTGCAAAGATATGGTTAGTTCAACTAGCTACAGGAGAAAAAAGAAAAGTGATTAGTTTTGTAAAAGATTGTACTGTAATTAAAAAATCAATTTGAAACTTCTGTGAAACTAAATGTACTTCCTTTAGGCTCTTATGATATGTTAATTGGTATGGATTGGTTAGAACAACATAGAGTAATTTTGAACTGTTTCGATAAAAAGTTTACTTGCGTAAATAATAAAGGAGAAACAGTAACCGTAACAGGAATTCCTAAGAAAACAACAATCAGACAAATCTCTTCCTTGCAATTAAAGAAAGTTGTTAGGAAGGGTTGTAAATCCTTTGCTATAACTGTAGCTGACGAAGAACAAATTAATAATGAAGATAAACTAAAACTGGAAGATATTCCAATCCTGAGGGGGTATTCGGATGTATTTTCGAAAGAAATTCCAGGACTGCCTTCGAAAAGGGAATTAGATTTCACTATTGAGTTGGTACATTGTTCAGTGCCCAACTCAAAAGCCCCTTATCGGATGAATATATTGGAACTAAATGAATTAAAATCACAGTTAAAGGAACTTAATGATAAAAAGTATATAATACCAAGTGTGTCTCCTTGGGGAGAACCTATCATTTTCGTTAAAAAGAAGGACAGTACTCTACGCTTATGCATTGACTACCGTCAACTTAATAAAATGACCATTAAAAATAGATATATCTTTCCCCACATAAATGATCTGTTTGCTCAGCTGCGTGGAGCAACTATATTTTCAAAAATTGATTTACGATCTGGTTATCACCAAGTCTGGATCAAAGATGAAGACATTTTTAAGACAGCTTTTAGGACCAAATATGGTCACTATGAGTTTGTTGTCATGCCATTTGGGCTCACTAATGCCCCGGTTGTCTTCATGTGCTTAATGAATAATGTATTACATAAGTACCTCGAAAAATTTGTAGTGGTTTTCATTGATGACATTCTAATTTATTCTAAGTCTAAAGAAGAACACGAGGAGCACTTAAAAACTGTTTTACAAGAGTTGAGAGAACAACAGCTTTATGCTAAATTTAGTAAGTGCGACTTCTTTAAGGATAAAATACAATACTTGGGCCATGTAGTAACTAAATAGGGGATCTCAGTTGATCTAGAAAAGATAAAACCAATTGAAGAATGGCCAGTCCCAAAGGATGTGACTGGCGTGTGCATTCATGGGCATTACCGGTTACTATCGAAGATTCATTGAGGGGTTCTCAAGAATCGCAAATCCTGTAACTTATTTACAAAAGAAAGGGAATAAATTCGAGTGGAATAAAAAATGTGAAGAAAGTTTTAAGAAGTTAAAAACATTATTAACTACTGGACCAATCTTAAGAATTGCTGACCCTAATAAGGACTTTGTCGTATGCACTGATGCATGCAACGATGGTCTAGGTGGGGTCTTAACTCAAGAAGGACACATAATTGCATATGAGTCTAGGAGGCTTAAAATTCATGAGAAAAACTATGCTAATTACTATTTAGAGTTGGCTGCCATCATACATGTTTTGAAGATGTGGATCCATCACTTAATCGGAAGAAAATTTATGTTAATGACAGATAATAAAGGATTAAAATATTTTTTGGATCAACCTAATTTAAACGCAAGGAAAGCTAGGTGGCTAGCTTTCCTTAGAGAGTACGATTTCGAAATCCAACATATTAAGGGGAAATAAAATAAGTTCGTTGATGCTCTAAGTAGAAATGCAAGACTGAATTTTGTAGTAGCAATCAACACTTATAAAACGGATTTAGAAGAACATATAGATGAAGGAGTAAAATTGGATGAAAATTATAAAAAATTACAAGCTTAAGTGGCAAAAAATTTAACTGAAAGTTTAAGTACATGGTATAGTCTAAATGAAAAAGGACCTAATGCTTTATAAAAACAGGCTGTATATACCTAATGTACCTAAAATTAAGCTGTTGATTTTAAATGGAATTCATAAGACTCCTTACTTAGGACATCCTCGTTATCAGAACATTATAACCATGTTACGAAAATATTATTTTTGGCCAAACATTAAGAATGAACTAGCAGAATACATTTCCAAGTGTTTTGAATGTCAACAAGTTAAGATCGAACACCAGCATCCAATCGGTTTACTACATCCATTACCCATCTCTAGCTAGAAATGGGAAATAATCAGTCTTGATTTTATTACAGGTCTACCTAGAAATCAAAATCAGAATGATTCGATAATGGTAGTCGTTGATAAACTTAGTAAAGCGGCTCACTTTATACCTGTAAAGACCACCTAAAAGGTTGTTAATATTTCTGATATATTCATGAAACAAATATTTCGTTTACATGGGATACCGAAAGTTATAATTTCAAAAAGGGACCCTAATTTTACGGGAAATTTCTGGAATTCTTTATTTAAAGGCCTGAATATTACTTTAAATTTAAGTACATCTTTTCATCCCCAGAAGAATTGATAGACTGAAAGGGTGAATCAAGTATTGGAATATATGCTAAGAATGTATGTTAAAGAAAAGCCAGGTAAATGGGAGGATTATGTACACTTGGTAGAGTTTGTTTATAACAATCACTACCAAGCTTCAACAAAATCCGACCCATTTGAAATTATGTATGGAAGAAAGTGCAATACCCCCATCTCATGGAGTAACCCAGTTGACAGGTTAGTACTAGGACCTGAACTACTAAAGGAGATGGAGTTAATTCTAAAACAGGTGCAAGGTAACTTAAAGGTTGCGCAAGATAGATAGAAAAGTCAAGAAGATCTTAAATGAACTCAGAAAGAGTTCTAGGTGGGTGAACATGTTTTTATAAAGGTAAGGCCTAAAAAGAGTTCTTTGAAGTTAGGAAGTTGTGCAAAGTTGGCACCTTGATATTGTGGGCCTTTTGAAATATTGTTTAGAATGGGATAGGTGGCATATCACCTGGCTTTACCACAAAATTTAAAAGTTCATAATGTTTTTCATATCTCTGTATTAAAAAAATATGTACATGATGCTACTCATGTTATAAATTGGAATGATGTGTAGGTGGAACTCGAAGGATATTTTCTGGTGAAACCATATTGTATCCTCAAAAGGAGGGAGATCTTGCTTCAGAATCGCACCATTGGGAAGGTGAAGGTGCAATGGAAGCACCTTAGTCCAGAAGAAGCCATCTGAGAATTCGAAAGTCATATGCAGGAAGCATATCCAATTCTGTTCCAGGGAAACTCTGAGGACAATCAATAAAATAACATCGAGGACGATGTTATATTCAAGGGGGTGTGTATGTCACATACCCCAAATTGAAAAAACATTTTATGTTTTAGGAGACATTATGTTTTAATTTTATTATAAAGTTTGTAATTAATGACCAAGTGGGGTCAAGGATAATTGTATTTAATTGCTGAATATTTTATTAATTAATAAATTAAAGATGAGACAACAACTTAAGGAGGCTATTAAATAAGTGTTTTACTGGCCACTTGGTGGAATAGGCTAGGTTGAGAGCAGATTGACACTTGGCAGCATCCTAAAACTACTTCTAGCTGTTGCAGGAGGCAACTTCCCTATTTGTGTGGTCATGTTCCCCAAGAAAGTGGAACAAGAGCAGGTGGCTCATTAAGTGAAAAACTGACCCAAAAGACCTAGGCATGCTGATAAAACTACCCATTTAATTCAGCTGAGGCTGCTCATTATTTACTTGTGAAATTTCTGAGTGAAATTGGTGCATAAGAAATTCAATGGAGGGGACAGGCAGAAGTGTTTGAGTGGAAAGTGTTGATTTACTGAACTAGTGCAGCTATTTTGAGCTGAGTTCTTACTGCCAAAGGCAGAAATATAACTATTAATTACTCTGTGGAGTTGCTGAGGTTTCTAAACCTACCTATACTCTCACCCAGTTCTTTCAACCAGGTGGACTAGTAGACAGGCTCGGGGGTCCTAAGATTTGCATATTAGTTGTCTTCAAGAGTTTGTTGGGAGGAATGGGCTCCTTAAGTTGTTGTCTCCTCTCCTATACAACCAGGTTCTACATGTTATTTCTAATTTTTCCATGCATGTATAGAAATCTGGAATGTATAAATTTAGGATTTGATGCATCAATATGACTAGTTTGTTAGTTATCTAAAATATTCTATTTATCTATGATTTCTAAGTTATGTTTCTGTTATGTATTAGAATAAATTATCTAGGCCTATTGAAAATTTACTAATGGATAAAAATACCTTACTATATTTTTCCACAACTTCAAGAGGGTAGTCCTCTAGTACAATAGGTGACAATAAGTATGATGAGTAAATAAATTAAAAAAGTGTAGGAATATAATTATTTACTTTCAACTGTTCAAATCTTTATAAGAATGTTTAGCAGGAAATCCCTCTATTTTCAGAAGTTTCTTTAACTAGAATATATCTGTAAAAAAATTTCTAAATATAAACTTCTACAAAAGAATGTAGATTAAAAGACACTACACAGTATATGTAACTGTGTTTTCTTGTTATCACAGTAAACACTTTGTCTTTAAATCTTAAACCTAATATAGATACCTATAATTATTAACTATTACAGAAAGAGAAAATTAACATAAATAGGAACAACATAGATTATTATAACATTATAATGAAATTGTAGAAATAATCTAAGTTTTATAAATAACAAATGCATAGTTACAGTAACATTGTAATATAAAATAACAATTGCCAAATAATTAATAGGAACTATAATAAAAATGATACAGAACATAATTAACAATAAAATTTCTGTGAATTTTTATTGGGTCTAAACCCTAACTAAGAAATTCTGTCAAAGAAAGACAACTTATGTATTTTCCCTTCTAAGCATGGAAATCCTTAAATAAAACCTTCACTATTTACAAGCCTATATATATATATATATATATTATATTCAATTTTATACATCAAAGTAAAAATCTTTTAAAAATAAACAGAGCTGGAAAGAAAAATTTTAAAATTAATATTTTAAATCTTCCACTGGTTTAAAGGTCAAATCTCACGACCAAGAAGAATATCACTTCTTCTAGTTTATTTTCTCAACTTTTATTCATAATAAAAACCCTATAATAATACTTAAATAAAATACAAATTAAAATCGACATAAACATCTCAGAATCGAAGACCATAATTTATTGGAAGGCTATAAAATTTATTAAAAACAAACACAGGTTCTTTTAAAACCCAAAATGTCTCTATCTATTAGCAATATTTAACAACCAAATGGTCGAGCATACGGCTATCAAAATTACTCATTAAATACAAGCTTGTGAAATAAAACCCTAACATATTTTAAAAATTGCAGCACTTCACAATGAAGTTACAACCTTATGGCTTGTCCAAAAGGAATTACTGTAAATAAAACAAGTTACAGCCACACGGCCTTTCCAAAAAAACATTGAACAATGTAGCTACGACATAAGAGCTCGAAACTCGATGAGACCATATCATCTAAAACCCCATACATCATCACAGAAGGAAACCTCAGGCATGAAACCGAGGCTTACTCGGTTGCTGAATAAACATGGAACCCCTCTGCCCAAAGTCTTCCAGCTTATAGTCGTAAGACTCCACCTGTAGAAAATCCTGCACATTAAATCAGAGAAATGTTAAGTTCTTATTTCAAAAGAAAACATAGTAATAGTAATAAAGTTTATGATAAAATGCAGAAAGGATAAAACAAGTTACCTAGAGAAGTTTACCCTTGGACGAACAGTGTTCGTGTTGCACAGCAAACCCTATTAGAAAGAGGACTTCTTACCCTAGAAAACTAGCAAGAGCACTGTCAAGAACCTCAACGAGGTTAGAAGGTCACAGTAAAAACTAATTCAAACCTCCCCACTATCAGCGAAAAACCACCAGGGAAGCTGTGAGCTAGATATCGAGACCACACTGCTATCAAAATAGAGTTTATAGTTTGGAAAACACACGGAGGAAGACACTCATAGAGCTATATTTGGCATCAAAGGCCATCATTCGAAGAGCAAAACAATGGCATCAATGGCCATGAGGCCATGAGCCTAGCGTCACTTTCAACAGCAGTAAAGGATAAGGGAAATAATTTGAAAATTTAGGGTTTTGAGACTTTTGTAGTAGGGTTTACCAATGTCAAAACCCCATCCAATAACTGACGACCACGTGGACTCCACTTGGTTTTTGATAATATGGGTTTTTGCTCTATACTTTCGAGAGCCTTGGGTGAAGACTGCAAAAAGAGGTTATACATAACCTTGTTACGATCTCCTTTGAAAAGAAAAAATACTAGATTTATTTTTATTTATAAGCTGCCTTAGTATAGATTGTAAAGATATTATAGATCATAAATTTTGTTTAAATAGGATCTATATCTATAAAATTAAAATCATGTAATTAGCGTTAACACATGCAAAGGTTTTGGTTTTATAATTATTATGTAGGTAATGAACTTTCCACCCATGAAAACAAAGCTTTGTTACTTCATTTATAACCTTATAATGTAGTCTTTAGCATCTTCTTTTGGTAATTGCTAGGAAGTTAATAAAATTGTATTCAGCATGAAATTGTTGGTTCCATATATGTATAAATGTCATTTCTAATATACCTTATGACAATGCCTAGACCTAGGTTTTACTTGTTTATATAACATTCGAATGTATGTTGAGACAAATACATATAAATTACCTTGGTAACGAGTAATAATGTATCAAAAGACTTAGTTTGCAAAATTTTCCTTCTCTAGAGTTGTATGTAGGACTTAATATAACAACAGATGGATAAAAGTATGATGCACAAGTTATAGTCAAAGCTAGGTAGAAAACATCTAGTTCTATGTTGTGCTTGGATTTCCAAAGTACTTACGCTTATAAATAAATAAATAAGAAGTAAATATACAGGAAAACTTTATGACCTTAAACCAAGAATAAGAGGGCTAACAACTTAGACCTCAACATTGAGTAACGACTTAACAATTTCAATATATGGAAAAGATACATATTTGATGATACCTTCTTTTGCTCAAAGCTATAAACTAAAAAAATATTCTATCATTTTACTTATGCTAGTTGAGATAATTAATCTCGATCCTAAAACTGGAATACAAAACGTCTTACCTATTAAAAGACCTATACAAGAAGCATCACTTCATTGCATTAGCTAAAAAGCTAAGTAAGCCTCGAACATGAACTGAAGTTCCTTCATTTTTAAACAGAAAAACAAAATTTAGTATATAGTAAACAAAAAGTTGTTTCAGCTCATATTACTTCAGATCATCACCTCCTAAGTCAATCTTTAATACTTAGTTATGAAAGCAGATAGTGAAGTATGCAGTTACAGAAATTGATAAAGGAATTGGTTTTAGTTTCTAGATTAGACTCTTTAAAATGATAACTGTTAGCAGTTAAGTTACCCATGTCATCGATGTTTTTAAACAGTAATGGTTGCAAGAAAAGTTTTAAATTTTTATGAAATTTTGGATTATTACATGTGGTATCAGAGCACACGTTCAGAAACTAGGCTTGAATACGGCTCAACCTGCGTAAACAAATAGTAGATAAAATGCATGCATATTGATTATTATTTTTTCTTTTTGAAATGTTATTATTAGAAGAAGAAAAAAATTCTGAGCAAGAACTACAGGTATGGAAAGACTCGAGGAATAGACAAATGAAGAGTCCCCGTTAAATGAACAAAGTAATTCTAGAAGAGAACCGATTAAGGAAGAAATAACTAACAATTCTTTAGAATTATTACAAATTGTTGAAGAATTAAGAAATGAAATGGAAACAGTTAAAAAAGAGAATGAAAGAATTCTAAGAGCTCAAGAAGAGCTGAATCAGGTACTGATGGAAAAATTTCAAAGTGAAGGAAAAGATAAACCGATAGGATCCGAAAATACGTCCTACCAACATAAAAGTAAAAAGTCGAAACAGTCTCAAATTTAAAGTAGTTCGTCCTCTGAAATTTATGCTGACTCACACAGGAAGGATTTCCAGTACTCTAGCGATAGCAGTGAGAATAATTACCATTCTAGAAAAAGAAAATTTAAGCCTTAAGAGGAAATTTCAGGGGAATTTAAGAAGATAAAACCACCAACTTTCAAATGGTGAAACTGATAAAGGAGAGGACGTCGAAGCATGGCTATTTGGATTGAATAAGTATTTCCAAATATATAATTACTCTAACCAGCGAAAAGCAAGAATGGCCATTTACAACTTAACTAGAAAGGCAGCGAGCAAGCTAAAGAATTCTATGAACTGAAGTTGAGAACTATGAACATGAAAGAATTAAATAGTAAATTTTTAAGTTTACTACGTTACATGCCTTACATTGTGGATGAGAAGCCTAAGGTGCAACAGTTTCTAAGTTGTTTACATTTTCACATTAAAGACAGAATTGAATACGATAATCCAAATACCCTTGAGGAGGCTATGTGAAAGAAAAGAAAAATTCTATGAGCAGAACCGAAAAAAGGAAAGTATGCCAAACTGTAAGGCTAAGAGGTCTAATAATTTTGAACAGAAGAAGAAGGGTTTCATATATAACCACAATTTTAGGAATAATAACACACGTAATTTTCCTAGTAAGAATTTCCAGGGAAATAAAGGTAATTCACTGTTA
The DNA here is from genome assembly GCA_001517045.1 of Pseudotsuga menziesii. Taxonomy (NCBI): domain Eukaryota; kingdom Viridiplantae; phylum Streptophyta; class Pinopsida; order Pinales; family Pinaceae; genus Pseudotsuga; species Pseudotsuga menziesii. Next base: position 695,876 of record LPNX010346509.1, on the reverse strand, counting down.
AACCCTAATGGCCCTAGAAATAAAGAACCTGCTAATAACCACAACAACTACATTAAGAGTAATGAACATAAAGAACCAGTAAAGTGTTGGGATTGCAATGGACCTCATTATGCATCAGTATTCCCTAACAGAAAGAAGACCGTCAGCAACATTCATACAGTGCAGGAGGATATGATTGTTGGTGACTTAGCAAGGGTGATGCCCAGGATCAACTCAGCACTGGAGAACATGCAGGATGATTATCAAACTTCCATGATGGAAGTAGAAGGTAAGCTGAATCAAACACCCATTTCTATATTAATTGACCCAGGGGCTATACTGAGTTATGTTTTTCATGATTTAGTAGAAAAATGCAATTCATCAGTAGAAAATTTTGCAAAGTCATGGTTAGTTCAACTAGCTACAGGAGAAAAAAGAAAAGTGATTAGTTTTGTAAAAGATTGTACTGTAATTATGAATCAGTTTGAAACTTTTGTGAAACTAAATGTACTTCCTTTAGGCTCTTATGATATGTTAATTGGTATGGACTGGTTAGAATAGCATAGAGTAATTTTGAACTGTTTCGATAAAACTTTTGCTTGCGTAAATAATAAAGGAGAAACAGTAACAAATCTCTGCCTTGCAATTAAAGAAAGTTTTTCGAAAGGGTTGTAAGGATTTGTTGTAACTGTAATTGACGAAGAACATATTAATAATGAAGATAAACTAAAACTGGAAGACATTCCAATCCTGGGGTGGTATTCGGATGTATTTCTGGAAGAAATTCTGGGACTGCCTCCGAAAAGGGAATTAGATTTCACTATTGAGTTGGTACGTGGTGCAGTGCCCAGCTCAAAATCCCCTTATCAGATGAATATATTGGAACTAAATGTATTAAAATCACAGATAAAGGAACTTATTGATAAAAAAGTATATAAGACTAAGCGTGTCTCCTTGTGGAGCACCTGTCATTTTTGTTAAAAATAAGGACGATACTCTACGCTTATGCATTGACTACCGTCAACTTAATAAAATGACCATTAAAAATAGATATCCGTTGCCCCACATAGATGATCTGTTTGATCAGTTGCGCGGAGCAACTATGTTTTCAAAAATCAATTTACGACCTGGTTATCACCAAGTCCAAATCAAAGATGAGGACATTTTTAAGACAGCTTTTAGGACCAGATATGGTCACTATGAGTTTGTTTTCATGCCATTTGGGCTCACTAATCCTCCGGTTGTCTTCATGTGCTTAATGAATAATGTATTGCATAAGTACCTCGATAAATTTTTAGTGGTTTTCATTGATGACATTCTAATTTATTCTAAGTCTAAAGAAAAACACGAGGAGCACTTAAAAAATGTTTTACAAGATTTGAGAGAACATCATATTTATGCTAAATTTAGTAAGTACGACTTCTTTAAGGATAAAATACAATACTTGGGCCATGTAGTAACTAAAGAAGGGATCTTAGTTGATCCAGAAAAGATAAAACCAATTGAAGAATGACCAGTCCCAAAGGGTGTGACTAATGTGTGATCATTCATGGGCATTACCAGTTACTATCGAAGACTCATTGAGGGGTTCTCAAGAATCACAAATCCCATAAGTTCTTTACAGAAGAAAGGGAAGCAATTCGAGTGGAATCAAAAGTGTGAAGAAAGTTTTAAGAAGTTAAAAACATTATTAACTACTGCACCAATCTTAAGAATTGTTGACCCTAATAAGGACTTTGTCGTATGCACTGACACATGCAACGATGGTCTAGATGGGGTCTTAACTCAAGAAGGACACGTAATTGCATACGAGTTTAGGAAGCTTAAAATTCATGAGAAAAACTATGTTACTTACGATTTAGAGTTGGTTTTCATCATACATGCTTTCAAGATGTGGTGCCATCACTTAATCGGAAGAAAATTTATGTTAATGACAGATAATAAAGGATTAAAATATTTGTTGGATCAACCTAATTCAAACGCAAGGAAAGCTAGGTTGCTAGCTTTCCTTAGAGAGTACGATTTCGAGATCCAACATATTAAGGGGAAAGAAAATAAGGTCATTGATGCTCTAAGTAGAAATGCAAGACCGAATTTTCTAGCAGCAATCAACACTTATAAAATGGATTTAGAAGAACATCTAGATGAAGGAGTAAAATTGGATGAAAATTATCAGAAATTACAAGCTAAAGTGGCAGAAAATTTAACTGAAAGTTTAAGTACAGGGTATAGTCTAAATGAAAAAGGATTAATGCTTTATAAAAATAGGCTGTATATACCTAATGTACCTAAAATTAAGCTGCTGATTTTAAATGAAATTCAGAAGACTCCTTACTCAAGACATCCTGGTTATCAAAAGACTATAACCATGTTATGAGAAGATTATTTTTGGCCAAAAATGAAGAATGAACTGGCAGAATACATTGCCAAGTGTTTTGAATTTCAATAGGTTAAGACTGAACACCAGCATCCAGCCGGTTTACTACAGCCATTACCCATCCCTAGCTAGAAATGGGAAATAATCAGTCTTGATTTTATTACAGGTCTACCTAGAAATCAGAATCTGAATGATTCGATAATGGTAGTCGTTGATAAACTTAGTAAAGAAGCTCACTTTATACCTATAAAGACCACCTACAAGGCTGCTAATATTGCTGATATATTCATGAAACAAATATTTCGTTTACATGGGATACCAAAAGTTATGATTTCAGACAGAGACCCTAAGTTTACAGGCAATTTCTGGAAGTCTTTATTTAAAGGCCTGAATACTACTTTAAATTTCAGTACATCTTTTCATCCTCATACGGATGGACAGACTGAAAGGGTGAATCAAGTATTGGAAGATATGCTAAGAATGTATGTTAAATAACATCCAGGTAAATGGGAGGATTATTTACACTTGGTAGAGTTTGCTTATAACAATCACTACCAAGCTTCAGCAAAATATATCCCATTTGAAATTCTGTATGGAAGAAAGTGCAATACCCCCATCTCATGGAGTAACCCAGTAGACAGGTTAGTACTAGGACCTGAACTACTAAAGGAGATGGAGTTAATTGTAAAACAGGTGCAAAGTAACTTAAAGGTTGCACAAGGAAGACAGAAAAGTCAACCAGATCTTAAATGAACTCAGAAAGAGTTTTAGGTGGGTGAACATGTTTTTATAAAGGTAAGGCCTAAAAATAGTTCTTTGAAGTTAGGAAGTTGTGCTAAGTTGGCACCCCGATTTTGTGGGCCTTTTGAACTACTATCGAGAATGGGATAGGTGGCATATCAACTGGATTTAGTGCAAAATTTAAAGGTTCATAATGTTTTTCATATCTCTATATTAAACAAATATGTACATGATGATACCCATGTTATAAATTGGAATGATGTGTAGGTGGAACCCGAAGGACATTTTCTGGTGGAACCAGATTGTATCCTTGAAAGGAGGGAGATATTGCTTCGGAATCACAACATTGGGCAGGTGAAGATGCAATGCAAGCACCTTAGTCCAAAAGAAGCCACCTGGGAATTAGAAAGTCATATGTGGGAAGCATATCCAATTCTGTTCCAGGGAAACTATAAGGACGATGAATAAAATAACATCGAAGACAATCTTATATTTAAGGGGGTGTGTATGTCACATACCCCAAATTGAAAAAAAAATTATCTTTTAGGAGACGTTATGTTTTAATTTTATTATAATATTTGTAATTAATGACCAAGTGGGGTCAAGGATAATTGCATTTAATTGCTGAATATTTTATTAATTAATAAATGAAAGATGAGACAACAACTCAAGGAGGCTGTTAAATGAGTGTTTTACTAGCCACTTGGTGGAATAGGCTAGTTGAGAGAAGATTGACACTTGGCAACATCCTCAAACTACTTCTAGTTGTTGCAGGAGGCAACTTCCCTATTTTTGTCGTCATGTTCCCCAAGAAAGTGGAACAAGAACAAGTGGCTCATTAAGTGAAAAACTGACCCAAAATACCTAGGCATGCTGATAAAACTACCCATTGAATTCAGCTGAGGCTTCTCATTATTTACTTGTGAAATTTCTGAGTGAAATTAGTGCACAAGAAATTCGATGAAGGGGACAGGCAGAAGTGTTTGAGTGGAAAGTGTTGATTTACTGAACTAGTGCAGTTGTTTTGAGCTGAGTTCTTATTGCTACAAGAAGAGATATAATTGTTGATTACTCTGTGGACAGGCTTGGGGGTCCTAATATTTGCATCGCAGTTGTCTTCGACAGTTGGTTGGGAGGAACGGGCTCCTTAAGTTGTTGTCTCCTCTGCTATACAACCAGTTTCTACATGTTATTTCTAATTTTTCCATGCAAGTATAGAAATATGGAATGTATAAATTTAGGATTTGATGCATCTATATGACTTGTTTGTTAGTTAGTTAAAATATTATATTGATCTAAGATTTATAAGTTATGTTTATGTTATGTATTAGAAAAAATGATTTAGGGTTAGTGAAAATTTACTGATGGAGAAAAATACCTGACTGTATTTTTCCACACCTTCAAGAAGGTAGTACTCTAGTACAGTAGGTGAAACTAAGTATGATGAGTAAATCAATTCAAGAAGTGTAGGAATATAATTATTTACTTTCAACTATTAAAATATTTATAAGAATGTTTAGTAGGAAATCCCTCTCTTTTCAGAAGTTTCTTTAACTAGAATATATCTGTAAAAAAAAATTATAAATATAAACATCTACAAAAGAATGTAGATTAAAAGACACTACACAGTATGTGTAACTGTGTTTTCTTGTTAGCATAGTAAACACTTTGTCTTTAAATATTAAACCTAATATAGATACCTATAATTATTAACTATTACAGAAAGAGAAAATTAACATAAATAGGAACAACATAGATTATTATAACATTATAATGAAATTGTAGAAATAATCTAAGTTTTATAAATAACAAATGCATAGTTACAGTAACATTGTAATATAAAATAACAACTGCCAAATAATTAATAGGAACCATAATAAAAATGATGCAGAACATAATTAACAATAAAATTTCTATGAATTTTTATTGGGTCTAAACTCTGACTAGGAAATTCTGTCAAAGAAAGACAACTTATGTATTTTCCCTTCTAAGCATGGAAATCCTTAAATAAAACCCTCAATGTTTACAATCCTATATATATATATATTCAATTTTATACATCAGAGTAAAAATCTTTTAAAAATAAACAAAGTCGGAAAGAATAAATTTAAAATTAATATTTTAAATCTTCCACGGTTTTAAAGGTCAAATCTCACGACCAAGAAGAATCCCACTTATTCTATTTTATTCTCTCAAATTTTGTTAATAATAAAAACCCTATAATAATACTTCAATAAAATACAAATTAAGATCAACATAAACATCTCAGAGTCGAAGACCATAATTTCTTTGAAGGATGTAAAGTTATAAAAAAAAAACACAGGTTCTTTTAAAACCAAAAATGTCTCTATCTATTTACAATATTTAACAACCAAATGGTCAAGACATACGGCTATCAAAATTACTCATTAGATACAATCTTGTGAATAAAACCCTAACATATTTTAAAAATTGCAGCACTTCACAATGAACTTACGGCCTTATGGTCTGTCCAAAAAGAATTACTGTAAATCAAACAAGTTATGGCCACACAGCCTTTGCAAAAAAACATTGAACAACGTAGCCACAACATAAGAGCTCGAAACTCGATGAGACCATATCATCCAAAACCCCGTACATCATCACAGAAGGAAACCTCAGGCATGAAACCAAGGCTTATCCGATTGCTGAAGAAATGTGGAACCCCTTTGCCTGAAGTCTTCCAGCTTACAGTTGTAAGACTCCGCCTATAGAAAATCCTGCACATTAAATCACAGAAACATTAAGTTCTTATTTCAAAAGAAAACCTAGTAATAGTAATACAGTTTATGACAAAATGCAGAAAGGATAAAATGAGTTACCAGGAGAATTTTACCCTCGGTCGCACAGTGTTCGTGTTGCACATTAAACCCTATTAGAAATAGGACTTCTTACCCTATCAAACTAGTAGGAGCACTGTCAAGAACCTCGACGACGTGAGAAGGTGACAGTAAAAACTAATTCAAACCTCCCCACTATCAACGAAAAACCACCAGGTAAGTTGTGAGCTAGATACTAATACCACGCTACTATCAATACTGAGTTTACAGTTTGGAAAACACACAGAGGAAGACACTCATGGAGCTATATTTGGCATCGAAGGCCATCACTCATAGAGAAAAACAATGGCATCAATGGCCATGAGGCCATGAGCCTGGAGTCACTTTCAACAGCAGCGAAGGATAGGGGAAATAATGCAAAAATTTAGGGTTTTGAGACTTTAGTGGTAGGGTTTACCAATGTCAAAACCCCATCCAATAACAGATGACCATGTGGAATCCACTTGGGTTTTGATAATATGTTTTTTTTTCTATAGTTTCGAGAGCCTTGGGTGAATCCTACAAAAATTGGTTATACATAACGTTGTTACGATCTCCTTTGAAAAAAAAACACTAGATTTCTTTTTATTTATAAGTTGCCTTAGTATAGATTGTAAAGATATTATAGATATAAATTTTGTTTAAATAGGATCTATATCTATAAAATGAAAATCATATAATTAGTGTTAACACATGCAAAGGTTTTGGGTTTATAATTATTCTCTAGGTAATGAACTTTCCACCCATGAAAACAAAGCTTTGTCACTTCATTTATAACCTTATAATGTAGTCTTTAGGGTCTTCTTTTGGTAATTACTAGGAAGTTAATAAAACTGTATTCTGTATGAAATCGTCAGTTCCATATATGTATAAATGTCATTTCTAATATACCTTATGGCAATGCCTAGACTTAGGTTTTACTTGTTTATATAGCATTCGAATCTATGTTGAGACAAATACATATGAATTACCTTGGTAACAAGTAATAATGTATCACAAGACTTAGTTTGAAAAATTATCCTTCTCTAGAGTTGTATGTAGGACTTAATATAACAACAGATGGATAAAAGTATGATGCACAAGTTATAGTCAAAGCTAGGTAGAAAACATCTAGTTCTATGTTGTGCTTGGTATTCCAAAGTACTTACACTTATAAACAAATAAATAAGAAGTAAATATATAGGCAAACTTTATGACCTTAAACCAAGAATAAGAGGACTAACAACTTAGACCTCAACATTGAGTAACGACTTAACAATTTCAATATATGGAAAAGATACAGATTTGACAATAGCTTCTTTTGCTCAAAGCTGTAAACTAAACAAATATTCTAGCATTTTACTTATGCTAGTTGAGGTAATTAATCTCAATCCTAAAAATGGAATACAAAACTTCTTACCTGTAAAAAGACCTGTACAAGAAGCATCACTTCATTGCATTAGCTAAAAAACTAAGTAAGCCTCGGACATGAACTGAAGTTCCTTCATTTTTAAATAGAAAAACAAACTTTAGTATATAGTAAACAAACAGTTGTTTCAGCTCATATTACTTCAGATCATCACCTGCTAAGTCAATATTTAATACTTAGTTATTAAAGTAGATAGTGAATTATGCAGTTACAGAAATTAATAAAGGAATTGGTTTTAGTTTCTAGATTAGACTCTTTAAAATGATAATTGTTAGCGGTTAAGTTACCCATGTCATTGGTGTTTTTAAACATTAATGGTTGTAAGAAAAGTTATAAATTTTTATGAAATTTTGGAGTATTACAACACTCTTGCATTAGTAAAATTGAGTGTACCCTTTATCTGGAGTTAAAACTAGCCTAAATCCCTAGAGTGGCATGGGAAGGTTCATCATGCACAGCATGCCTTGGATTTTGGCCCCTTTTTGAGAGAGGGAACAACCTCGAGGCAAACACTAGTGACAGCCTCAGAATATGCAATTTTACATAAGTACCTTCCAACTCCCTGAACCTCCATAGCTTGGACCACCTATTTTTCCCACAAACCTTAACCTTGGTGGAATGACTCGATCATCCCCGAACCATAAAGCCCCTTAAGGCTACAAAAAATCCTCTTTCACCTAATGGAAACCATTATTTCCATGTTAAATGATATGGATAAAATATTAAATGATTTCTTCCAATTGTTAGTAGTAATTAATAGATGAACCCAATAGAAAATAAATACATATGAGTAGAAATTAGGACTTTGAATCAAATATGAATCTAATTGATAACAATAATGGTCATGAACTCTACTTGGAAACATACCTTCTCATAGTACATTAAGAGAGGCTTGAAAGGAGAAGAGGATCCTAAAATATTTGAAAACTTGCATATGCTAGATCCATGACTATCCCTAACCAACTTCTTCACATTGTTTTTTTGCTAAATAGCTGGAAGGGGTTGGATCTGTAAGAGGAGAAATAAGGTCTGTCCAATTTTTATATCATATGACCTTAGCCGAGGATGTTAATGAGTTTCTGTAAGAAATGAAAGGCTTAAGTCAATAGGTTTGATAATTTTTGTGAAAGTAGGAATAGGTTAGCCCACATGTACCACTGCCCATTAGATGAAGAGGAGTACAAGATCTGTGGTCATAAACAATCTCTCTGTTTGAGTGTGTAGAAAGAAAGAAAGTGTTTAGATTATGGAAATGATGTGGAAAGGGTTGTATTTTGATGGCAGTGATCCATGGTCGAATCAAATTGATGGAGGAAATCTATTTCACAAATCTAAAGTGCACAATGAAAAAGTATTTTTGGATTTGCGAAATCACTTAAACAACAGCAAGTTTCAAGGGCCAAGATCAAGGATGGTTTAGATTAGCGGCAGAGGTAAATTCCGTTGATCTAAAGTGATCGTGGAAGACCGTGTTTCAAATCTACGGAATAGTTTAAAGAGAGGGCATGTTTCAACGATGGAGATCAAGTCGGAGAAATATCTATGGTGAAGAACGATTCCGCTGACTCAACATGCACGGAAGGAATCACTTTTAAAATTGGTGGAATTTGGTAGGCCCCTCTAGCTTGAACGACGAATATGTAAGGTGTCTTGGATCGATGGCTGGGATCCATTCCGCATATTTGAGGTACATGGAGGAATATAGTCTGGAGTACAACAGAATGTTAAATGGCCCCACCTTTTGACAGCCCAGATGAGGTATGGTCCAGATTAATGGTTGACAGGAATTCTGCCATTTCAAAGAGCAAGAAAGAAGGATTTTGGTAAGTGGGTGGAAGCCATGAATGGACGGTTCATATTTGGGGAGTTTTTCTTAGGTCAAAGGAGGATATTGAAGGATGATATAGTGGGAACGGGACAACATGAGTAATCGGTGATCAAGATTAAAGGGATTAGATTAAAAGGTCCCATATCTACGGATAAAGATCCATTTGGTTGGAAATGATGCATGGTCAATAGGGGAAATAAAATAGTATAAAGGTCAACACGTGGATTCAAACCATTTGTTTTTTTTGGAGCATCGAAAAGCGAGGTTTCAAACTATGCAGAAAGCGCCACCATGGACAAACCTCCAAACCAATCTGTTAATTGACCTGGTACATTCACTTCTCTACTAAATTGGTTTTTCATGGCTGAAGTGGAGGATTTATAAGTTCAGAGTCTCAAGTACCAGAATGTTGAATAATCCCTAGAGGATAAAGACTCTGAAATATTCGATACTATCCTACTAAATGATAATGTAGAAACCGCCAAAAGAAAGTTGAAAATCCTAAAAGACCAGGGAATTGATACTCATAGAGTATTCAGTTCATAATTCTTTTATTTTTCTATTGAACAAACCCCTAATTTCCCAGAGTTCCTCGAATTGTGTGCCGGTAACTACTCTCCTTCCGAAGGGGTGATAATGGATGCGTCCGGGTCTAAGATCCTGTGTCCAATAAACTCCCTTGTCATCCAAAGCACTCTCCTAATCCCCACTAATTTTTCCCAAACATCTAAATAATACAAAGAAGAAGACCAAATCTAGTTTTTCCGAGAGTCCTCAGTTGAACAAAATGAATCTTTCTTCAAAACCTACTCAAAACCTGAGAGTCAGTTACTAAATCATCCTTTTCCCATTGATTACAACTTGTTCAATGAAGAAACGCAATCTTTGATAATCGTGGCGAGTCAGTTTTTAGGTTTGGATACAAATAAATTTGTCACGGAACCCTTGTTGAGCCTAATATTCACCCTTAGCACCGGTCAAGTAGGGTATGAACCATTGAGTCAGTCCATGTAGTCATCGCGTCTTAAATTTGATGAGTTTTTAGCTGAGAACATCCATTCTCAACTAATTAACTTCCACAAGACAAGAACTTTCAGGTTTCAATCTTTTCTGATGAGGATGTTTTTAACATTCAATGAGGATAACCTACAACTCCCAAAGATGGTTATAACAAAGGAGATGAATAAATATTATTGCAAGTTTATGAATTTTATTATAGCCCCAGTATACAATGTTTTCTTTCAAGAAACATTTCCCAGAGTCATTCCAGAAATGAAAGAGTTATTGCAGTTATCACCTAAAAGGAGAGTAGGAGATTGGTTCCTTTCTGAACACAATACTATGATTAGGGAATATGGATTTTCTCACCAACCTTATGTCCTACTAGCATTTTTTCAAGTGAGTGTATTTTCATTAGAATTGATTAGACAAAGGCTAATAGTGGAAGATAAGCATTTCCTGAGCTATAAGAAGCCTTTAGGGATCAAATTTCCATGGATAGTTGGTCCTCTTACCATTAAGAGTAGAGCATCCCTTTCAGCGATTGAAAGCATGCTTACAGAAATGGGATTCTCAATGCAATATTTAGTCAATTATGACCCTCATCATATCATCTCATATAGGAGACAAGAAAATAAAAACAAACCATTTGAGCATTTCGAGGTGGAAGGGATGTCTGAGGCAGCACATTGGATAGATTATCCCAAGGATAGTAATGATGGTGAGGATATGCAAGAGGATTCTCTTCACTTGCACTAGGGGGTTCTCCTCGTCAAAAATATATTTCTAGTATTGTTGTTGTAGCTACCCATATCACTGCATTGGCTAGTTTCTCCGAAAATATAAATAAGAGAGATTTCCTAGAAGCCATCAATGTAGATGAGGAGGACACTGCCAAAACACCCAAGAAATTAAATATTGGAAAGCCAGGAAAAATTTTCCAGGTTGCAAAGACTAAAAGAAGAAAGAAAATTGTGAAGGTCAAAGGCCCAACCTTTGAAATCCAGGAGTACACATTTGAAAATGTTCCTGAAGCAACTGCAGATAAGTACAAGTCTAGAACAAAATTGCTAGATAAATATAAAGATGTAGGTGAAAAGATATTTGATGAAAAGATGAAGTAAGAAAATTGTCTGGTCATGATGTATCCCTGGTGACTGTTAGGTATCAGGCTAAAGACACCTTAAATTTGCTAGTGACTACAGGAAATAAAGTGGCCAAGTTAAGGATGGATTTAAAGAATATTCATACTACTGATATGATCCATTTACACAGAGAAACAAGAGATATCATTTACACCGATCTGTTACAAGCAACATTACAGGTGTCGAAGTTGCAATCAAGCAAGAAAAAAGTGGAGGAATTTTCTGAAAAGAGAAGGTGGAAAATAAGGCCCACCAAGCACAGATAAATAAACTTCAGGTGGATTTATTGGTGGCAGATAGTCAGGCCGATAAAGGGGTTTCTACACAAAAATTGTTAAAGGAAAAAGAAAATGCAATCCAATTGTTAAAGAAGAAGTTGAGTATCCTAGCTACTCAACTCATACAAACCTCTGAGCTTACTAAAATTGAAAAAGAAAAGGAGGATTTTAATACTGAACTGATTAATTGCAAGGAAAGATTGCTTAAATTTGAAGAAAAAGAGAAGCAGTGAGAGAGAGATGTAGGACTCTATGATGAAAAAGAAAAGGATTTTGCAACAAAGAAAGCAGAGTTGGAAAAGGAATTGAAAGAACTGAAGGAAAAGGATGAGGAACAACAAGTGCCAGTTATTCCATCTTCTGTACAATCTGGTACAAACTCTCTTTCTCAAGCTATGTCTCAGGTGAGTCTTAAGGCTTTAGAAATCACTAGTTTGAAGAAACAAAATAAATACTTGGAAGACATGGCTGAAAAGAAAGAAAATGCGAGAAAGATATTGGAAGACAAATGTAGGGAGCTGGTAGAAAAGAACAACAAATTGTCAAAACAAGTTTCAGGCCAGGAATCCCTACAAGGAGCAAAACATCTTATCTGGGATATATTGATAGCATAAGAAACCAAGCTCATTCCCTATTTAGATTTCATTCTAGATAAAGAAATAGTTACAGAAGCAGCTGGAAAAAATGTTCAGATGGAAAAGCAGGACTTGAACAAAAGGTCCATGGACAAAGATAATAATGCAACCAATTTCTTGAACAATTTGACAAAAGAAGACATCAGGAAATAAAATATCCAGGATAGAGTTTTGGTCATCACATGGGAAAGAAAAGTGGTAAATAAATATTGTCATTTGGAAATAGTTCAAGTAAAGGTTGATTTTATGCATAATCAGGTTAAAGAATTCATTCAACTTTTTAATACTTTATTCAAGAGAGGGTTTCCTTTCTTTTGGGAAGAGAAAGGACCAATGTTCTCCCAAAATGAATACAATGATAGGTTAATTAATTGCAAACAAGATCACAAACAGTTTGACGATATGCCACAACAATCCCTGTCAGGTAAAACTCTAATTGACAAATTAACTGTAGAATTTGAAATGTTGTTCGACTTCAAGGCTACATGTACCCAATTGCCATATTTCTCTTATCCAAAAAACATGGAGCTCAGTGTATTGGATAAGGAGATGATTAGTTTGGAGATGCCAAATGCTAATCAATGGAAGACAATTGAAAATTATGGTAAAAGTAAATACAGGTTGCTCTAATAAGGACATACCTAAGAGTGATGAGGATCAAAGGGAAATTTGTAGGATGATAAAGCGAGCCAGGATCCTAAAGACACATTATTATTTTAAATCCAACATGCACATTACCCCCATCATTTTCTCTTTTATGTAAACCATGGAAAATATGCCACGCTACAGTTTATTAGAACTTTGTTTCTCAATTTGTAACTAATTTTGGCCCTGTTTCGAGGTTGGTATCGGGGGTTTAAGACACTATAAGTATGCCCTCAGCAGAGGATGAAAGGGTTGAAACCTATGAGTCCCTTTTCGTTTATGTAATTTTGATCCGTCTTGGTAAAAGTTGCAAAGCCGGATGTTGGTCTTTGAATGCAAAAATTCATGTGTATTTCTCAGTTACAGCCTGTGATTTCTTTTCTTTATGTCCATGTCCTTCTTGTTAATCTCTCCATTATGTTTTCTCTCATATCTGAGATAAGTTTTTGATAGTTTTCAAAATTCATACTTTTCTATGCTATGTCTATCTTCTCTTATATTCACAAATTATTTCTACCAAAGTTAATGCAGAATTCATCTAACTGGTGCTTTGTGTTAATAGTATGTCATCTTTCCTCCTTTTCCACCAGACCACAAAAAAATTGACCGTTAATGAAGTACTAACTTGCTTTTGCAAACATTTCCCATGCAAATTGCTATATATCTTTTGATAATTGTGACTCCATAGTCCAATTGTGCTTGTCCTATTTCAACCATGAACTCAACTTGAATTTGTTTTATCTTTAAATCTGGCCTTGATAAATATCTTATGAGAGATACCTCTTTGGAAAGGAAGAATCCAACACTCCTTTCCTAAAGTGGTTATGTTTTTACCTCGGGTTCCACCTTCCACAACCTTAGGTGCGATTCTGAGTGCTAACAAATTGGCATCGTTGATGGGGACGTGAAATTCCAAATCATCCCTGGGAGAAAGAAAAATATTCTTAGAGAAAGGGTGTTTGTGGGAAAACAAAGACTCTGACAATTGAATAAGGTTGTATTTTTCCCTAGAAACTCCACATTGGTTCTGAGAAAATTGTAGAAGACATCCTAGCTTTCAGGCGGCCGCATACATGAGGTATTCCCGACGTTGAAATCTTATAGGGCGTGGATAACCCTAATAAATTACTTAGAAATAAAGGAAAGAACCAATTAGATATTCCTCAATTTGAAAATTCATCTACTCAATATTTTCATAGCATTCAAGATTTTGTGTGGGAAACTAATTTTGAAACATCACTACTAAAGTCTAAATCAGATCCCGACTTGAAGAACACATAATTAAACCCTAGTAGGTTAGAGCCATATTTGCTCGACTCTCTTTGGTAGAGCCTTCAAAACTTTGAGAACGCCAGTGCAAGAAACCATACTTTTCAGAACTTTCAGCCTAATATCCCTTCAGTTGTTCAAAACCCACCAGTATTCCAAGATCCTCCTATAGTTCCAAATACACCTTGACCGATGGATGCTAGACTTGTCCCATTGGCTTTACCAGTTGTCTTGTGTGACCTTCCTCAAGGTTATGCCCAAAAAATTCCATTTTATGATGGGGAGGGAAATTTCACTTCCAGACAGTATGTTGATAGGTTTGACGATTTTATGGAAATGGAGTTGATAGATTATGATGATGTTAAGATGAGGTTGTTTGTGCTAAGCTTGTATGGATAGGCAAAGAAATGGTTCAAAGACTTTCCTACTGGATCCATTCGTACATTTGAATCTTTCCAAGCTACATTTCTAGAAAGGTGGGATGATAAGAGAAGTCCTCTGCAGGCGTTGTCTCAGTATAACGGTCTGAAGAAGGGAGGTTTTGAGTCTATTCATGAATTTTCTAGTAGATTTATGAGGGTATGCAACTCTATCCCTGTTGATATCAAACCATTGGTAGGGACTACTAAACTGAACTATGCTGATGCTTTTGACAATCACTTTTATTTGTTGTTGAGAGAGAGGAAGTAAGCTAATATTCCTTTCATGTTTGAATATTCCTTGGAGGTGGAAGCTAACATGATGGATAGTGGAAAAATAAAGCATAAAGTAGAAACAAGGAAAATTAAAGAAGAAGGGCCTTCTTCTTCTGTTGCTTCTTCTAGTGATGCGAAGTTTGAAATCATGATGAAAAAAATGGAGAAGTTGATGGAGAAATTTACTATGGATAACGAGCCACTGAATAGGGAACAAAATGAGCCTCCATTCAGGAACCCAGATTTTAGAAGACCCAATCCTCCTCAACCCTCATAGATCAGACAAAGGGATATAAGGAATCCTAGAAACCCAAATGACCAGCGAATACAACCACCTTTCCCTAAAAACTATGTTGATGGTGAAGGTGAGGAAGAACCGGCTAAGGATCAAATCCATCATTTTGGTGATTTGGATTTCAATATATACCTCACAGAAACAGAACATGACATGTATGCTCAAGAGGATGCTAATAAGGATTTTGAGATAGAATTAAAACAATACCAAAGGGGGTACTTGCATGCTATATATGATGTCCAAAAAAAAATTCAATTGAGGAATGGAGATGTTACTATCAATAAAGGAAGGCTCAATCCAAATCATCCCTCTAGCATTCAACAAAACACTGAAAAGAAAAAAGAAAAGAAAAAAGAAAAAATAGTATATAAAGATCCTGTAGATAAAGTAGAAAAGACAAGAGAAGTCAAACATCCAGCATTGATAGATGTGGAAAAAACGGTGTCCACTTTCAACCTGCAAACGGAGCTTTCAAAGGTAAAAATATCCATCCCTTTGAATAAGCTACTAAGAAATAGAGAATACAGAGACAAGATAACAGGCATGGTCAAGAATCGGGGAGAATTTCAACCTGATATCTTAGAAGTGAATGATGATGCTCCTATTATTATTTTTGGGTCTAAACATGAAAGTGGAGATGAGGATGAAGTTCCCTCTTTCTACCTCAGCCTAAATGTCCATGATATGGTTGTGGACAATGCCATGTTGGATTCTGGTGCCTCCCATAATCTGATGCCAAAAGGAGTAGTAGAAAGCTTGGGTTTAGAAGTTACCAGACCCTATAAAGATCTGTACTCTTTTGATTCCAAGAAGGTAAAATGTCTTGGAATGATTAAGGATATGGTAGTGAATTTAACATAAATTCCCTCTAAAACTATGGTAATGGATGTTTTCGTAGCATACATTCCTCCCAAATTCAGTGGGTTATTGTCAAGGTCTTGGCCCTCTAAGTTAAAGGGAAGTCTGCAAATGGACATGTATCATGCTACCATTCCTATAGAAGGAGGGAGTAAAAGGTTATATAGTGAGAAAAGATCTCCATCTGTAGTCAAAAACCAAGACAAACCGGATGATCATGCTATAGATTTTTGTTGATATTGACTTGAGATCCTCAATTTTATTTAATGATGTTTCTCCCATTAATCTTGAAATTTCTGCACCTATTAAAGGGGAGGAGGAAGAAGAGTCTGGGAAATAACAAGAAGCTCTAGAGAAGAAATAGGAAGATGAAGGTCTTTGGACCATGTATTTTGATGGATAGCTGGCTAAGGTTGGTTCTGGTGCAGGTGTGTATATTATTTCTCCCGTCATGGATTTTGAAAGTCCGTCTTATAAGTTGACCTTTGAATGTACTAACAATGTGGCAGAGTATGAAGCTTTATTGTTAGGGATACATGCTTTGAAGGATATGGGATCCAAAAGGATACAAGTCATAGGGGACTTAGATTTGGTAATAAATCAGGTAAACGACAACTATCAAGCCAGGCATCCCAGAATGAGGGCCTATAGAAATGAAGTGTGGGATATGTTTGGCAACTATTTTATCGAGCATACAATCAGATTAGTCCCAAAATATGAGAACACAATTGCTGACTCCTTGGCTATTGCCACTGGAAAATTCAAAACTCCCACTGCTGGCCAAAAGAAGTATAAGGCTGACATTATAAAGAGACCCTCCATACCTGATAATTCCAAATGTTGGCAGGTATTTGAAGATGATATGCAGATTAAGATATTTTCGGAACTATCTGGTGATTTTGTGAAGATGACAACCTTAAGGGGTTTGAAGATGTCGGAGATAGTGAACAATGGGTTGCTGAAAACATGAAGTACAAGGATTCCCTGGGGGGGAAGGAAATAGTGCAGTTGAAAGGAAATCACATTCCCAAAGGCCTGATCCCTCTAGAGAAGTTGTCTGACCAAAACTATGTTGCTAATAATTCGAAGATGAAGCCTGTAGATGATGTTGTCGAGGAAAAAAATATAGGGACTGAAGAGCACCCAAAGATCATAAAGCTGTCGAAGAATCTACCTACCAAAGAAAAAGAATATTATATATGTTTGATGAAGAGGCATGCGGATGTATTTGCATGGAGCTATGAAGATCTTAAAGAGTATGACACCTCAATCATACAACATACCATCCCTATAAAACCTGGTGAAAATCCTTTAAAACAGAAACTAAGAAGAGTTAATCCAAAGCTACTACCTGTCATTGAGAAATAGATCATAAAATTGTTCAATTCCAAGATCATTGTAACTCTGAGGTTTTCCAAGTGGGTTGCGAATGTGGTACAGGTTAGAAAGAAGAAGGTGAATTCCGGCTTTGTATAGACTTCAGAAATATTAACAGAGTCTCTTTAAAAGATAACTATCCTCTGCCAAAGATGGAACACATTTTGCAGACAGTGGTGCAGTCTAAGAGGATTTCCACCATGGATGGTTTTTCTGGGCACAATCAAATAAAGGTGTTGCCTGAAGATCAGAAGAAGACTTCCTTCACTACACCATGGGGTACTTTTATGTATGCTAAGATGCCCTTTTGTCTAATGAGTGCAAGGGCCACTTTCCAGCGTGCCATGGATATTGCCTTTGCAGAAGAAAAATATAAATTTGTAGTTGTCTATATGGATGATATTACTGTGTACTCTAGATCTGATAGGGAGTATATCAAGAATTTGGAAAAAAATTTCCTAAAGTGTAAGAAATACGGAATATCATTAAACCCCAAGAAATCAAACTTTGGGTTAAAGGAAGGAAAATTGTTGGGGCACATCATTTCTAAGAAGGTTCATCCCCATTTTTGTTGAAATACTAATGAATCTCACCAACATGCTAAAAAAGGACCATGAGATTAAATGGGCGTTGGAGTCAAGGGGGGCTTTCAAGGATATAAAACATGCCATTACAAATGCACCTGTTTTAATCTTTTATTATGCTTCTGATCACATTGTTGCTGGAGTGTTGTTACAGAAGGATGATTAGAATGCGGAGCAACCCATAGCCTTTTTCAGCAAAGTGTTAAAAGATGGGGAGTTGAAGTATGACATAATGGAGGAACAAGCGAATGCTCTAGTCAAATATCTGAAAGATTTCAGAGTTTATGTTCTTCACTCACACATCATTACTTATGTTCCTAGTAGTGTAGTGAAAGGAATCCTCACACAACCTGAACCAGAAGGAAAAAGAGGAAAATGGATGGTTGTGTTATTAGAGTATGACATTGAGATCAAATCCACCAAATTGATAAAAGGTCGGGGACTGGAAAAAATGATGACAAATTCCAACTGTGATTCCTTGCAACTAAATTTCTTAACTAGTCATTCGAGCCAGCCAGACACCGAGGTACAGGTAATGCCTGGTTTCTCCATATCCCCATGGTATTCTGACATTTTATATGTACTACAAAATTTGCAAGCTCCTGCAGGGTTGAGAAAAATAAGGGCAGGATCAGTAAAGCTAAAATCAGCCAAGTTTTTCATTTTGAATGAATATCTATATTGGAAATATCTTGGTCACGGGGGCTTCACTTGTTGGCCAATATCCTATCACGTTATTTCATATTGTGGGTTTTAAAATTATCAAAAATAGAACCAATATATTGTAGGTATTGGGGGGATGAGGAGTTTAAGGTGGGGGTGGGTAGGGTGGTTTATAAGGATTGAGGTATAAAAATGGGTGGGGAGGAGGTTTTAAGTATTGGGAGGGGGTTTCAACAAAAAGGGTTTTAGTCAATATCTCTCAAAATTAAGGGTATTCTTTAATATCCCATGATTTCACGTGCTATGTGAGAGGTTCACTAACTAAAGTCCCCGTGATCTTGGTGGTGTTTTATTAAATTGTCTTTTGGAGAATGAAGCCCAGTAGACTATATATGAGTTTCATAAAGGTGAGTGTGGGGGACACCATTCTTGGAAATTAACAACAAACAAAATTTTGAGAGTTGATTTCTACTGGCCCTCATTATTTTCTGATGTTTATAAAAAGATCACTAAGTTCCACCAATGCCAAAATTTTTATAGCAAGAGGAAACTTGTTCCACTTCCACTTAACCCAATATCTGTGAAAGAACCTTTCCAATAGTGGGGGCTATACTTTATTGGGGAAATAAACCCAAACTCTTTTGCACATCATAGATGGATTTTGACAGCCACAAGCTATTTTACAAAGTTGATTAAATCAATACCCACCAAGAGGGCTACTAATGAGGTGATCATGGTTTTTCTAGAAGAAAACATTTTGACTAGGTTTGGATGCCCCAGGAGGATAGTGACAGACAATGCAGCGGCTTTCAAATCTAAGAAGGTGATTAATTTTTTTCATAAATATCATATCAACCTCCACCATTCTACTGCCTATTACCCATAGGGGAACGGGCTAGCATAATCTTCAAATAAAATCCTAGTGAGGATTATTAAGAAGTTGTTGGAGGACAATAAGAGAGCCTAGCATACAAAGCTGAAATATCCTTTGTGGGATGACAGGGCCAGCACAAAAAGAACAATTGGGATGTCACCATTCTAGTTGGTATTTGGAGCTGAAGTAGTCTTTCCATCATACTTGGGGGTACCCGTCATGAGGTTGTTGCAGCAACAGCAAGATGAAACAAATCATGAGCAGAGCAGAATCAATCAAATCATAGAATTGAACAAGTTAAGAGACAAATCCTATAGTAAAGTACAGATACAACAAGAAAAAATGAAGAATACTTTTGATAGGAGGGTCAAAGAGAAAAAATTCTTGATTCATGACTTGGTTCTGAAATGGGATGCACCTCACGAAGAAAAAGGGAAACATGGGAAGCTTGACCACATGTGGGTGGGTCCTTATATCATTGTAGCACACAAAGGAGAGAATTTTTTTATTCTGCAGCATCAGGATGGATCTTTGCTAGAAGGAGGTACAGTAAATGGAAGGTTTCTCAAGCATTATTTGACCTAAAAGGAAGTGGTAAACTCTAGTATCATAGGTGTATATATTTCTTTATTTTTCAAGCAGTACAAATGGTGATCCCATAGGATTTAAATCCCGAGGAGAAGGCCATAATATCTAGAAGGGAAGCCATGTTCCATTTTCTTTGTTTTTATTTTACCGTAAACAACAACAATAAAATTTTTGAGGTATGAAATATGGGGATTTTCCCAATGGATTTGGCATCAGGTCTACAGGTTCTTTGCTACCTCACATGGAGGATAGCATCCCTAGCTAGAGCCACTTGTTAGCACTTTTTTTGTGCTAAATAGCTGGAAGGGGTTGGATCTGTAAGAGGAGAAATAAGGTCTGTCCAATTTTTAAATCATATGACCTTGGAGGATGTTAATGAGTTTTTGCAAGAAATGAAAGGCTTAAGTGAACAGGTTTGAGAATTTTGGCAAAAGAAGGAATAAGTTAGCTTGCAGGTACCACTACCCATTAGATCAAGAGGAGTACAAGATCCACAGTCATAAACAATATATTTGTTTGAGTGTGTAGAGAGAAAGAACGTGTTTGGATCAATGGAATGATGTGGAAAGGGTTGTATTACGACGGCGGAGATCAATGGTCGAATCAGATCGATGGAGGAAATCTATTTCGCAAATCTAAAGTGCACAATGAAAAATTCTTTTCAGATTTACAAAATCCCTTAAACAACAACATGTTTCAAGGGCCAAGATCGAGGATGGTTTACATCAGTGGTGGAGGTAAATTTCGTTGATATAAAGTGCTCGTGGAAGACCACGCTTCAAATCTATGGAATAGTTTAAAGAGAGGGCATGTTTCAATGATAGAGATCAACTTGAAGAAATATCTATGGAGAAGAACTATTCCATTGACTGAATATGCGTGGAAGGAATTACTTTTAAAATTAGCGGAATTTGGTAAGCCCCTCCAGCTTGAACAATGGAGATGTAAGGTGGCTTGGATCGATGGCTAAGATCAATTCCACAGATTTGAGGTACACAGAGGAATATATTCTAGATTCCAGCAAAATGTTAAATGGCCCCACCTTTTGACAACCCATATGAGGTATTGTCCAGATTAACGGTTGACCGGAATTTCGCCATTTCAAAGAGCGAGAAAGAAGGATTTTGGTAAGTGAGTGGAAGCCATGAATGGATGGTTCATATTTGGGGAGTTTTTATTAGGTCAAAGGAGGAGATTGAAGGGTGATATAGCGGGAATAGGACAGTACGAGTAACTGGTCATCAAGATTAAAGGGCTCATATTAAAAGGTCCCAGATTTGGTAGGAAAAGATGCATGGTCAATAGCGAAAATAAAATAGTATAAAATATAGCACGTGGATTCAAACCATTTGTTTTTTCTGGAGCATTGGAAAGCAAGGTTTCAAACTGTGAAAAAAGCACCACCGTGGACAAACCTCCAAACCAATATGTCAATTAGAAGTTCAGAGTCTGTAGTACCAAAATGTTGAAGAAGCCCTAGAGGATAAAGAATCTGAAATCTTCGATACTATCCTACTAAATGATAATGTAGAAACCTCGAAAATAAAATTGAAAATCCTACAAGACCAGGGAATTGATACTCATAGAGTATTCAGTTCGTATTTCTTTTATTTTTCTGTTGAAAAAACCCCTAATTTCCTAGAGTTCATCGAATGGTGAGCCAGTAACTACTCTCATTCCGAAGGGGTAATAATGGATGCGTCTAGGTCTAAGATATTGTGTCTAATAAACTCCCTTATCATCCAAAATACTCTGCTAATCCCCATTTATTTTTCCCAAACATCTAAAGAATACAAAGAAGAATACCTACTCTAGTTTTTCTGAGAGTCCCCAATCTAACAAAAAGAAGGTTTCTTCAAAACCTACTCAAAAATTGAGAGTCAGTTTCTAAATCATCATTTTCCCATTGATTACAACTTGTTCAATGAAGACACACAGTCTCTGATAACCCTGGTGAGTCAGATTTTAGGTTTGGATACGAATAAATTCATCACTAAACCCTTGTTGAGCCCAATATTCACCCTTAGCACCGGTCAAGTAGGATCTGAAACATTGATTCAGTCCATGCAGTCATTGCGTCTTAAATTTGATGAGTTTTTAGCTGAGAACATTCGTTCTCATCTAATTAACTTCCACAAGACAAGAAATTTTAGGTTTCAGTCTTTTCTAATGAGGATGTTTTTAACATTCAATGAGGATAACCTACAACTCCTAGAGATGGTTATAACAAAGGATATTAGTGAGGATTATTGCAAGTTTATGAATTTTCTTATAGCCCTAGTATACAATGTTTTCTTTCAAGAGAAATTGCCCAGAGTCCTACCAGGAATGGAAGAGTTATTGCAGTTATCACCTGAAAAAAGAGTAGGAGATTGGTTCCTTTTTGAACACAATACTTTGATTAGGGTATATGGATTTTCTCACTAGCCTTATGTCCTACCAGCATTTTTGAAAGTGAGGGCATTTGCATTAGAATTGATTAGATAGAGGCTAATAGTGGAAGACGAACATTTATTGAGCTATAAGAAGCCTCAAGGGATCAAAATTCCATGGATAGTTGGTCCTCTTACTATTAAGAGTAAAGAAGCCCTTTCAGCAATTGAAAGAATGCTCAGAGAAATGGGATTCTCAATGGAAGATTCAGTCAATTATGACCCACATCATATCATCTCAAATAGGAGACAAGTAAATAAAAACAAACGATTTGAGCATTTCGAGGTGGTTGGGTTGTCTGAGGCAGCAAATTGGATAGACTATCCCAATGATAGTAATGATGGTGACGATATGCAAGAGGATTCGCTTTCACCTGCACCAAGGGGTTATCCTCCTCAACAAGATATTTGTAGCTACCCATATCACTCCATTGGCTAGGTTCTCTGAAACAATAAATAAGAGAGATTTCCCATAATCCATGGATGTAGATGAGGAGGCACTACCAGAACACCCAAGAAATTAAATATTGGAAAGCCAGGAAAACTTATCCAGGTTGCAAAGACTAAAATTAGAAAGAAAATTGTGAAGGTCAAAGGCCCAGCCTTTGAAATCCAGGAGTACACATTTGATAATGTTCCTGAAAGATCTGCAGATAGGTACAAGTCTAGAACAGAATCGCTAGATAAATATAAAGATGTAGGTGAAAAGACATTTGATGAAAAGATGAATTTATATGATGAAGTAAGAAAATTTCCTAGTCATGATGTATCCTTGGTGACTGTTAGGGATCAGGATAAAGACACCTTAAATTTGGCAGTGACTACAGGAAATAAAGTGGCCGAGTTAAGGATGAATTTAAAGAATATTCCTACTACTAATATGATCCATTTACATAGAGAAACGGGAGATATCATTTACACCAATCTATTACAATAAACATTACAGGTGTCAAATTTGCAATCAAGCAAGAAGATAGTGGAGGACTTGCTCAGAAAAGAGAAGGTGGAGAATAAGGCCCACCATGCATAAATAAAGAAACTTCGGGTGGATTTTTTGGTGGTAGAAAGCCAAGATGATAAAGGGGTTGCTACACAAAAATTTCTAAAGGAAAAAGAAAATGAAATCCAATTGTTAAAGAAGAAGTTGAGTATCCCAGCTACTCAGGTCATACAAACCTCTGAGCTGATTGAAATTGAAAAAGAAAAGGAAGCTTTGAATACTGAATTGATTAATTACAGCGAAATATTGCTTAAATTTGAAGAAAAAGAGAAGCAGTGGGAGAGATATGTAGGACTCTAGGCTGAAAAAGAAAAGGCTTTTGAAACAAAGCAAGCAGAGTTGGAAAAGGAATTGAAAGAACTGAAGGAAAAGGATGAGGAACAACAAGTTCTAGTTATTCCATCTTCTGTAAAATCTAGTATAGACTCTCTTTCTCAAGATATGTCTCAAGTGAGTCTTAAGGATTTAGAAATCACTGGTTTGAAGAAAATAAATACTTTGAAGGCATGGCTGAAAAGAAAGGAAAGGAGAGAAACATATTGGAAGACAAATGTAGGGAGCTGGTAGAAAAGAACAACAAATTGTCAAAACAAGTTTCAGGCCAGGCAGCCCTACAAGGAGAAAAACATCTTATCTGGGCTATACTGATAGCAGAAGCAGCCAAGCTCAGGCCCTATTTAGATTTCATTTTGGATAAAGAAATTGTTACACAAGAAGCTAGAAAAAATGTTCACATGGCAAAGCAGGACTTGAAAAAAGGTCCATGGACACAGCTAATAATGCAATCAATTTCTTGAACAATTTGATAGAAGAAGACATTAGGCAAGAAAATATCCAAGATAGATTTTTGGTCATCACATGGGCAACAAAAGTGGTAAATAAATATCATCATTTGGAAACAGTTCAAGCAAAGGTTGATGTTATGCATAATCAGGTTAAAGAATTCATTCAAATTTTTAATCCTTTATTCAAAAGAGGGATTCCTTTCTTTTGGGAAGAGAAAGGGACAATGTTGTCCCAGAATGAATATAATGACAAGTTAATCAATTGCGGACAAGATCACAGACATTTTGATGATATGCCACAACAATCTCTGTCAGGTAAAATAGTGATTGACAAATTAACTGGAAAATTTAAAATGTTGTTCGAATTCAAGGCTACATGTACCCAATTTCCAGATTTCTCTTATATAGAAAACATGGAGCTCAGTGTATTGGCTAAGGAGATGATCAGTATGGAGATGAAAAATTCTAATCAATGGAAGATAATTGAAAATTACGGAAAAAGTAAATACAGGTTGAGCCAATGAGGACATAGCTAAGCGTGACGAGGATAAAAGGGATAGTTGTAGGATGATCCAGAAATATAGGATCCTAAAGACACATTGTTGTTTTAAATCCAGCATGCACCTTTCCCCCATCATTTTCTGTTTTATGTAAACAGTGAAAAATATGCCACGCTACAATTTGTTAGAAGTTTGTTTCTCAATTTGTAACTAATTTTGGCCTTGTTTCGAGGTTGGTCTCGAGGTTCTAAGACACTATAAGTATGCCCTCGGAAGAGGATGAAAGGGTTGAAACCTGTGATTCCCTTTTTTATTATGTAATTTTGATCCATCTTGGTAAAAGTTGTAGAGTCGGATATTGGTCTTTAAATACAAAAAATCATGTGTATTTCTCAGTTACAGTCTTTGATTTCTTTTCTTTACGTGCATGTCCTTCTTGTTAATCTCTCCATTATGCTTTCTCTCATATCTTATATAAGTGTGATAGTTTTCAGAATTGATACTTTGCTATGCTCTGTCTATCGTCTCTTATATTGACAAATTATTTGTACTAAAGTTAATGCAGAATTCATCTAATTGGTGCTCTGTGTTAATGGATTGTCATCTTTCCTCCTTTTCCACCAGACCAAAAATATATTGACCGTAACAGAAGTTCTACCTTTCTTTTGCAGACATTTCCCATGCAAATTCCTCTGTATCTTTTGATAATTGTGACTTCATATCCCAATTGTGCTTGTCCTGTTTCAACCATGAACTCAACTTGAATTTGTTTTATATTTAAATATGTCCTTGATAAATATCTTGTGAGAGATCCCTCTCTGTAAAATAAGAAGCCATATCTCCTTTCCTAAAGTGGTTCTGATGTTACCTCACGGCCCACCTTCTACAACCTTGGGTGCTATTATGAGTGCTAACAAACTGGCATCATTTTCGGGGATGGGAATGTGCAAATCATCCTTGGGAGAATGACAAAGATTCTAAGAGAAAGGGTGTGTGTGGGAAAACAAAGACTCCGACAATTGAATAAGGTTGTATTTTTTCCCTGGCGACTCCACATTGGTTCTGAGCAAATTGCAGAAGGCATCTTGGCTTCCAGGTGGCCGCATACACGAGGTAATCCTGATGCTGAAATATTGCAGGGTGTGGATAACCCTAATAAATTACTTAGAAATATGGGAAAGAAACAATTAGATATTCCTCAATTTGAAAATTCATCTACTCAAGAATTTCTTAGCATTCAAGATTCTGTGTGGGAAACTTATTTTGAAAGATCACTACTAAAGTCTAAATCATAGCCTAACTTGAAGATCATGGAATTAAACCCTAGTAGGTTAGCGTCATATCTGCTTGACTCTCTTTGGCAGAGCCTTCAAAACTCTGAGAACACCAGTGCAAGAAAACCTACTTTTTAGCACTTTTGGCCTAATATTCCATCAGTTGTTCAAAATCCACCAGTCTTCCAAGCTTCTCCTATAGCTCCAAATCCACCTCAACTGATGGCTGCTATATTTTCCCCATTGGATTTACCAGTTGTGTTGCATGACCTTCCTTAAGTTTATTCCCAGAAAATACCATTCTATGATGGGGAGGAAAATTTTGCTACCAGACAGCATGTTGATAGGTTTGACAATTTTATGGACCTGGAGCTGATAGATGATGATGATGTTAAAATGAGGTTGTTTGTGCTAAGCTTGTCTAGAGAGGCAAAGAAATGGTTCAAAGACTTTCCTATTGGATCCATTCATACATTTGAAGCTTTTCAAGCTACATTTCTAGAAAGGTGGGATGATAAGAGAAGTCCTCTGCAAGCATTGTCTAAGTATAACGGTCTGAAGAAGGGATTTTTCTATTATGTTCATGAATTTTCTAGTAGATGTATGAGGGTATACAACTCTATCCCTGCTAATATCAAACCATTGGTAGGGGATGCCAAAACTCCACTATGCTAATGCTTTTGACAGTGACTTTTCTTTGTTGTTGAGAGAGAGGAAGTCAGCTAATCTTCTTGTCATGTTTCAAGATTCCTTGGAGGTGGAAGCTAACATGATGGCTAGTGGAAAAATAAAGCAAAAAGTAGAAAAAGGAAAATTAGAGAAGAAGGGCCTTTTGCTTCTGCTGCTTATTACAGTGATGCGAAGTTTTAAAATATGATGAAAACAATGGAGAAGCTGGTGGAGAAATTGACTATAATAGGTAGAGTTACATCAATTGGGGCCAACTATTGGAACACCAAGAACACCTGAAAATGGTTGTGGTTGGTAGATCTATGAGGTGCTCTATTATAGCTATGTTGAACATATGGAATAATTGCTTCCCATGGGAGGTGATGTTTGGAATTGTACATTATCAGCATATGCACAATCATCCAATTGACTACCTATATCTATTCGCCAGTATGGGGGTGGAAGGTAATTGATTTGGTGAGCTTGGTGTCCATTAGTAACCATAGATGGACCAAAATGTTCTTAAGAACATGTTGTCCCAATATAAAATTATAGTCTTTGGAATCCCAAAATGAACCCAAACATGCTCTAAGAAGAGCTTAGTAGTAGCTTCAATAAAGATGCTCTTATTGGAGGTTCTCAGAATTTCCATCTTAGAGAAGTGATCCACAACCACAAACACACAGTCATTACCCTTCCTAGTTGAATTTAGTCTGGACATGTAATCCATGGAGATGGATTCCCAAGGACCATTGTGAGTAAGCAGAGGGGTGTATAGTCACTGCTTCTTAATGGAAGGTTTTGTGATGGTATAGGAAGTGCATGATTGAATGTACGAGTTGGCATATTATTAGATCTTCGGACAATATAAATACTTTTGCAACACCATGACTATATTTTATATTCTAAAGCTCCCTACCACCCAATTGTAATGTGCTTCCCAAGTGACCTTTGAATGTTCCCTTAAAGGAACACATATATGGTCCAAGTGGCATAGTATTCCTTCTTGGAGATGAAATTCTACCACTTGTGTTCCTTCACATAATGCTCAATAGGTGGAAGTGAATTCGAGATGACTGTCGTATAGTTGAGGCCACCCGTAGGTCTTGTGGCCATAAGAGCTGAGCACCATGGTCATTTCGGCCATTGGAAGCTGATTGAGGTAATCAAAAACTCAATTGGTGATTCTCTTCTTATATTCAATGTTCACATGGAATATATTCAAGTATGTGCACCACTTTTGGTGGCGATCATTCTGTAATTTCCCTTTTGTTTGCATGAACTGTAGGGACTTGTGGTCAATGTGGATGACCGTTTCTTTTCCTATAATGTGATGCTTCCATTGGTAGAAAGCTTGGAAAATATGATACATTTTCTTTTCATAGATAGGGTACTTACAGGTTTCATCTCACATAATCTCATTATGATATCCATCAGATGGCCATGATGAGTGAGGATTTTGCTAACAACATACTGCGATGCATCTGTCTCAATCTCAAAAGTATGTTATTGATATAGTAAGGTGAATATGGGTGTTGAACATAAGGATTGCCTCAGTTGCATAAATGCTTGTTATTGTGACTTGGCCCTAGATCCCCATTTGTTCACCCGAATAAGGGGCCAAGGAATATTAGAGAATCCAATGACAAACCCTCGATAGAATTTTTCAAGGCCTACAAAGTTGCGTAGCTCTATGAAATTCGTAGGGGTTGGTCAACAGGGAATGGTTTGGATATTGTTCGTATCCACGTGCACACCCTATTTTTCCACAATGTATCCCATATATTGAATCCTTTCCATGCTAAATGATCACTTCTCTCGATTAGCACATAACTTGTGTTGTCATAGCATGTTGAGGAATTGTTGGATTTACTATGAATGTTCTTCCCATGTTCAACTATAGATGAGGATGCCATATAGATATACAACCACAAAATAATAAGTGAATGGTTGGATAATGCCATCTATCATCCTCATGAAAGTTTATATAGCATTAATCAAGCCAAAAGACATGACCAACCACTTTAAAATTCCTTCCTGAGATTGGAATGTACTCTTCAAGACATCGATATGCACAATGGGTACATGATCATGATATCCAAACTTCATATCAATATTACTGAAATACTTGGAACCCTTTAGTTGGTCAAGAGTGTTGTTGATCCAGAGAATGGGATACTGATTCTAAAATATGATTTTTTTTAGAGCTCTGTAGTCATTACAAATTCACCATGTCCCATGTTTCTTCTATACCAACACAATTGGTATAGCACAAGGTGAGTAGTGGGGTCAAATGTGCCCCTTTTGGATTAATTTTTTAATATGGAATTTGATTTCTTCATTTTCCATGAGAGAATTCCTGTATACTGGCCCATTCAGTAAAGGCGCCCCAGGTATCAAATCAATTGAATGCTTGACCCGACAATGTAATGGCACCCTGGTAGGTGTGGTGAAGACGTATTTGTATGCTTCCACTATCTTGTCCACCTTCTTTGGCTATGTGGAGAGACCCCATGTAGAGGTGGTGGATATTTTTGTGATGTTTCATTCACCTTTAGAATGAATCATAAAGAGGACAAATTTTCTTGTCTAAGAGATTATCTTCCTACACTGCTTAGTTGTGATGAGAGACACTAAGTAGTGGGAATTTTCTTCAGTATCCTATAGATTTGATTTCTCAAATTAATAATGACACTACGAGGTATAGACTCATAAAAAACATGAGTTTTCCACATATATGGTTGTACTAAAATAATATTACAAAATTCAAGTGGGAAAAAATCACACATTAACTCATATTTGAATGCTTGATGGCAAGGATAGGTGACACTACTGAGTGATGTGGATGTCTCATCTTTCACTCAATCAATCAATGGTGTATGTTTATGGGTGTTTGACCTCCAACAACTTCAATATTTTGACAATATAAAAGCAAGATGAGATTATTCTAGATAACATTGTCAACAATGAAATGTACTAAGATTCCCCTGCACTCACAGTTGTGAATGGAATAGGCACTCCCATTCCTCTAGATCCTTCGAATCTTCTATTTGAATATTTGCGATTGCGATGGTGGAACTAGGTTCCATATCAATGATCTTATTTCACCTTTTTTCTCTGAATCAGATTCTGAGCCAGATTCCAGTTCTAGGGATTTTGTCTCGGCCAACAATGATTGTTTTGAGCGACCTTCATTAGTGTTGTGCTAGGGTATTTTTGGAACTCACACCACTTTCCTATGAACTTCTTCGATTTCCCATTACCCTTCTTTTCCCATGTCTTGGGATTTTTTTCAATATTTTGGCCATCCTTGATATGTCCTTTAATTTGTGAGTTAAGTCCACCTTTTCCAATCTTCGGTTGCTATTGATTTGTAAACCCAAACTCTCGCTTATTATTTTTCTCAAACTTTTACTTGATCTTGGCAACATATCAATAAGCAAATCTTGTGAGGGCATGTCTATTAAATACATATCTATCTGAATTTACTTATGTAGGATAGTGCAATACTTTAGGACCAAGTTCCATTCTGATTCTCTAATACCCATTTTTGAGTGTAGGGTATAGAATATGTCAGTAACATTCAACAATATCTGGTCTCTCTCCTATTGCAAAGGTGTCCATCTGGTGTACTAGTGATCATAGTTGTTGATAGGGTAGAATTCCTCTTTGATTCCATTGACAAAATCCGGCCAAGTGGGATTTGTATTGTATATTTTACTAGACTCATCTCTCTCATGCCTCTCGCAATATGCATCCCACTAGTGTTTGATATAGGGGAGCTACTTAAGGAGTGCAGAGTTTATCTTTTCAATGTCAAAGTTATTTTGAATAGAGAATTAACCCTCTAATAGATTTAACCATCTATACAAAGAATTTGCATCTATATTTCCTTTAAATAATTGAATGCCAAAGTTAACAGTTTCTCGTTGAAGATGCATCCATCGTTGTTGGCATTCATCGAAGGATCTAAGAGAAATTATCCATAATCATGTCCCTTGGTCGCATGATGGATTCCTCTTAATAGGATCCCCTACTTCGTCATCTCTATTTTCCTCTCCTTCTGTGTGAGGATGCTTGGTCCAACAAGAGTGGTTTTTCCCAAGCTCAACTAGTTCGACACCCAACTATCAATATTCAGATCTCATCGAGGACATGCACTGAGAAAACACAAGAGCATATTTCTCTGATACCACTTATCCATATTTATGCCAGAATGAAATGAAAGAGAATACACACACACACACACACAGTTATATTGCAAGAAACATAGTGATACAATAAACTTAGATTCTATTAAATGAATGAAATTGAACATATTGTAAAATAAAAGCAGGTAGAATGGTGGTAGCTATATATTTGAGAAGAGATGTGGTGGATATGCTCATTCATCACAAGATGAGTACAAAAGGAGGCCAAAGGGCCTTTTATCATAAATCCTTGAAGAGGAAGAAACCCTAAACCTAACCATAGGAGATGAATAATCAAAAGGTTTGTGTGCCCTAAGGTGGTTAGTTGATACGTCAACTTCCTCTTGACGTAGCTTTTGAATACAATCTTATTTTTGGGTGCTCGATAGCCTATTGGAAATATCTATCCAAGGATTACAAATTTGGGTTGGGGCCATGGTATGACATGGAAACTCTTGGCCCCCACATCACCAAAAAAATGTCACTTAAGGCCTCAAAACGACCCTGAAAGTTTGAGATCAGAAAAACCATAAAGAAACTGCCACACTATAAAGATTATTTTGAGCTAACGGAATAGGTGGGTGGCCACCAATATCCATCTAGATCAATTGTAAAAATGATTGAGTGGAAGTGGTGTAAGGTAGTAAGAACCACTAGGTTAAAACAGAAAGAGGTAGTGAAACCATCACAAGAAATGGAAAAAACATTAAAAGTGGGTTAGATGTAGGACAATGTTGGGTCAAGACATCAAATGAATAATTGTGGATGTTAACCACAACAATTAGAAAAGGAGGTTGTCTAGTTTGCACCTATTATTATCCTACATTTTGACCAAGTGCTCAATATTCCAACCAGGGGATCCTAATAAATTAGCATCCCTAGTGCATCTAGCTATCTTACACAACTTAGTTGCTTTCAATAGTTATATATTGCTTACATCAAAATTCATAGATTTTATGTATTACACGAGCTACTATAGCTATTGTTACAGAAGTTGCTTCAAAAATGCTATCGAAATAACATAACTTGTCACAGGTTTTTCCATGAAAGATGTTTCTATGGAAGTCATTGTGGAATAAGTACATGGCCATAGAAGAGATAACAACACTTGGTATTTGTCACATAATCCTTTGTGAAGGTTTGTACAATTAAATATGGGAATGATTTTGGTTGCATGAGTGAGTTGTGCATTTGAACCTCATGCTACATACTGATGGAAACATTATTTGTTGTAGAACCCCAAGTTAGTGCTAAAACAAGAATGGGATAGATTAGGAAATGATTGTCATGAATAAATAAATAAATGTGTGTGATGGGTTTACCTAGTTAGAAGATCATCTAAAGAAATGAAGGGCATTATTTACTCAAGAAAAAAAAAGATTAAATGTACGATTAGAAGAGGAATCAATTCATTGATCAATCCATATCCTTGGTAATTGAATTGTTGGAACTATGTACCACTTCCAATTGTTGAAACACCTTCCCACACTTAAGCAAGACACCTTTGGCTCTAAGGGAAAGCTCTAGTTTTTTGTTATGGTGGTTGATAGAATAACTAGGTGAATTTTTTTTTCTTAAAAGATTGTAGTTAAGTGAAGAGTGGTTGTGATGTTGATCCAACATAATCCAAAGATGGTAACAATTTCACAAAATATTTATAGCAGGTTTTGAGAGTTTGTCCTTGATTAATAAAAGAATCAAATATTATGGAGATATCTCTTTCTTTGTTTGTGTTGTGCATTTCTACTTGGTCAATTACATCTATGACTATGGTTAACATTCTATTTGAATGCTTGAGTTATTTGTTGCTAAACCCATAATAGAATTTATGTTGTGTGTCTAACTTGTAAGGAGGTGTAGTCCCTCTACATTATATTTTGTATGTATTATTCTCTTTATGGTGTTGACAAAATACATGTATTTTCTCTGTCTTACCGACTTGATTTCATGTCAAATAAATTTTTTGTGTATCAATGTATATTTATCCCTCCTTTTACATGCATGATTCATGTTGTTTTTCATCTTTAGAAAAATCAAAGCATGATTAAAGTACCCCGTGATACTAGTTTCAAATGCTATTTTCTGTCATTTTTAATAGTTTGTTTTCTTAGCCATTTCAAAAATATTATAACACCTTTCAAACCATGACAAAGCATAACTTCGTGCACCACCTATCTTTGTTATGAGTCCAATTTGAGATTTATTAATTAAATAGGTTGTTCATGGGTGACGTATAATAGTTCTTTCCTTGGTAAAATTGACTGTACCCCTTATCTGGCCTTAGAACTAGCTTGAATCCCTATAGTGGCATGGGAAGGTGCATCTTGCACAATATGCCTTGGATTTTTCCCATTTTTTGAGAGAAGGAACAACCTCGAGGGAAACACTAGTGACACCCTCAGAATATGCAATTTTACATAAGCACCTTCCAACTCCTTGAACCTCCATAGATTGGACCACCTATTTTTTCCCCAACCCTTAACCTTGGTGGAATGACTCAATCATCCCCAAACCACAAAGCCCCTTAGAGATACAAACCATCCTAGTTCACCTAATAGAAACCTTGATTTCCGTGTTAAATTATATGGAGAAAATATCAAATGGTTTCTTCCAATTGTTAGTAGGAAGTACTAGATCAACCAAATAGAAAGTAAATACATATGAGTAGAAACTAGGAATTTGGATCAAATATGAAATCTAATTGATAACAATAAGGGTAATGAATTCTACTATGAAACATACCTTCTCATAGTGCATTAAGAGAGGCTTGAAAGGAAAATACGATCCTCAAATATTTGAAAACTTGCATATGCTATATCCACGACTAGCCCTATCCAACTAAAAAATAGGAATATCTTCCTAAGCTAGCCACTAGCATTGTGTTTTGTCCATTTGAAGTTTGTATCCAAAGGTTTCATTAAAAATACGAATATAGGCCTTGGTGTTTTCAACTAATTCTTTGTCTACCATAATTGTAAGAAAGGATTCATTAAAAATATATACATTCACCATGTAACCATCATTAGGCCCTTGGAATACAACACCTCTAATGATCCCTTGATTAGTCCAGTCATGGGGGAGGTGTCCCAAGCCTTTGTTATTATAACATATAGCATCTACGTTAATGTGTAACCTTTTCTAATTAAATGAAACAATATTGTTTCATCATATTTGGCTTTATTAACATACAAACAAGTTAAGGCATCTAAAATAAAGGTTTCCACTCCCCTAACAAAAAACTAGCCAAAGCTAGACTCCAACATGATAGCCAAAATGAAATACCATTCAATTCCACATCAATATTTCTCAAAGCCAATCTTTATGAAAGTGACATTTATCCTAACGCATATTATCCATTCCATAACCTCCCAAAATCAAAGTCTCCAACTATATTATCTAGAATGAACTAAGTTCCTCTAATAATCCATATTTTGTTTAGCCTAATGATTAAGGTAAGACACATGTAAGCCATATATTCATAGCTTTGAATAGTATCCCATGGGATACATAAAGGAGATTTTTTATCCTCTAACTTATGATTAGTTCTAGGTCATCAATCCTAGGGGTGAGTGTTATTTAAAAACCTTTGTTAATGAGAGTTGGTAACGATTTTTTCTAGGCTCCCTCCTTGTAAACTTGGATGAATTCAAGCCTAACATATTCCCATGTGGATTTTTAATAAAATTCACATTAGAAAACATACATCCTATGAAACTTATCATTAACAATCACCAACAAATATTCTATCAATTCCAATAAGATCAACTTCTCTCCATAAATATTTTCTTGCTTTGAGGAAACTTTTTGAGGGGCAAGTCAAATGTAGGTCTCCATGACCACCATCCATGTAATGGCCATCCACTTAGACTAGAAAGACTAGCAAATTACCCCTTGACTAATCACTCTTTCCACAATGTCTTTGAGGCTCCAAATCTTTTGCAATCCTCCTCAATAGCAAGCATCTTAAAGTAAACTTTAGCGTTCAATGGCTAATGTCTAGCTAGTACAATCAAGAGAAAATTTGAGCATCTCAAGCTTGTTTAATCTCACCTACCTTCAAAAAGTGTTTCTTCTTAGTCACTCTCAATTGTAAGGCTTCATTATATTTAGTCACTTGAAGTCACTAACATCGTTAAAAATCTTCTTCAAATTCTTCCATCGTTACTTCATGACAAAAGTATTTCACAACCACTAGTTGTTAACTAAACCTTAACAAGAATTTATATTATGACCTATGAGATTATTACACCATTGTATCCCATGGTGCCATATCCTTGGCTTAGTTAGAATATTCCAAATATACATAGCTATTTGGACTCTAAATAGGCGCTACAAATAAGATAAGTTAAGCCTATAATTATTAAAACATTGTGTTTAATTATAATGATGCCGCCTTTAACTATAAATAAAAGAAAGAAAAACTTTAATAAAAATATTAATTAATTTTGAGAGAAGACTATTTTTGTTAGAGCATAATTCCACCTTAGTACCATGGTCATACACCTAGGACACATTTTCATTACTAATGCTTATGTTATATGGTCCAAAACTAGGGTGTGTTGGTCAATCTTGGTTCCTTAGGTGTTTTAGACTCATAAATGCACCCATGCACTCTATTTTTATCATTTTGGTTACACATGCACCCTCATTAATGACTATGCAATCCTTGGTGCACTCCCCATCCCTTGAATCAGGGAAATTTGTTGACTAGAGGCGCCCATGCATGGTTTTGGGATGTTTTTGGTCCTTCCGGACCATTTATTTCTTACTAAAGCCACTCCCAATCACCCATGCACTCCACCACACCTACACTACCTCGCTTTATGTAATAGCATGATCCATCCATGTTCACACTAGCATTCGTGGTCATTTGAGGTAGTTTACAAGTTCATTGGTCCACCTAGGGGGGTTTTGAGGTCAAATCTAAGCCTGCCACATGTATGCATATAAATGGCCTCCAAAGGATAATTATTTATCCCTATTTTAATATAAAAAATTTCTAGACATATTTACATGTTGGACAGTCATAATAAACTCAATTATTGACTACATTTCTATGTGATAATTTCAATTTTTCTAATGTGTTCTGCATATTTTGCAAGTAATATTGAATTTGGAGGATTCCCTTAGCTCCTAGATCCTCATGTGAATCATATTTTCACATGGTATTATATCTATTTAGATCTTAAAATCAAAACCAGAGAATTTGAGTTGTTGTTTAGGGAATTTTCCAGAAAAGTTTGAGTGTTTGCATTGCAGATACAACCAGTGTTTCTGTCACTCAGTGCGCAAAAAGGAATGGAGAAGACTCATGTATTGCTTACCCCATTCAAATATTTCAAATGGAAGACTGAAATGGTAATCTAGTTGAGGTCAAAAGGCCTCTACATATTCACCATGGGGATTGAGACCGAGCCCAACTCTACTTTGGAAAAATCAAAGTACTTCAACAGACTAGATGAGGCATTCAGGATGATTTGTCTCAGTATTTCAAGCGATATTCTCTTCCATGTAGACAGTCTAACAACACCAAATGAATTTTGTCTCAAGTTTGAGTCATTGTTTGGGAATACTGATGAGATGAGAGGCCACCAACTCGAAAATGAGTTGATCTCATTGATCCCAACTCACTCTGAGACGATCCATGAATTCTTCACTAAGTTCAAATCATTGGTGCTTCAGCTGAAACAAAGTAGCATTTCAAATAAAGAGGAGCAACTAATCTTGTCCGTTATTTTGAACCTAGGGCCAAAGTATTTAATGTTTGTGTCAACATTCCACTCAAGCAAGCTCACAACTCGAAATTGGAGGATGCCATGACTAGCAGACTTCATGGAGTCACTGACTCAAGAACAAGACAAGTTGGTGAAAATGGGTAGCATCAAATCCACCAAGGATCAAACCCTTTCTACAGTAGTTTTGAATCAAGCCAAAGTAAAGAAGAAATCCAAATATTCGAAGCAACAATACAAGAAGAAACCGGAGAAGCCCAAATCTTCATATGGAGTTTTGAATCCTAGCAAGGACAAAGACAAGAAAAAGAAAGAGAAGTCAAAATGAACTTATTTTCATAAAGGATGGCATCCAGAGAGTACATGCATGAAGAAAACCATTGAAATGATGGCACAAATCCTCGAGAATAACAACATCCCACTGCTAGAAGGCAAGAGGAAGAAAGAGGGAGGTTCAAGCTCAGACAACAAGGATAGATGCCATGCTTTGGTTGATGGATCTTCAAGCTCTTATTCCTTCATCATAGATTTAGGTGCCTCTAGGAACATGGATTCCATGCATGATTCCTTCTCGTCCCTACATCCTTACAGTGGTCCATCCATCCTCATGGGTGATGATTCAGAAATCCAATCCAAAGGGGTCGGCGGGATTGATCTTGAAGATGGGTACTTCAACAATGTGTTGTTTGTGACTGATCTAGAAACAAAACTACTCTCTATATATAAAATGACACACATTGGTACATCCAAGAGAGTAACATTTAATCAAAATGATGTGGATATATCATAAATCTCTACATGCCAAGTTGTTGCAGTGGGTTTCGCTGACCATGATTCGAGAATGTACAAATTCTCTCACTTTCTTCCATACCTGCAAGGGAATGTGCTCCTGTCACATGCCAATGAGACAAGCAAGTTGTGGCATGAGATATATGGTCATCTCAACTATAGGTACCTCTAAGCACTAATCAAGGAAATCATGGTTGAAGGGATTCCTACCATCACGTTTTCCAATGACACATGCAAAGGGTGTGTAGTGGGTAAACATGCTAAGCACATATATATGAAAGGAAAAGCAAGGAGGGTTGTCCAAGTGCTTGATATGATCCATTCAGATCTCATAGGGCCTCTTCCCACACCCTCATATGGGAATTAAAGGTATGTGTTGACTTTCATAGATAATTTCTCAAGGTACTACTAGGTGTATTTTCTCAAGCTAAAATCTGAGGTTTTTGAGACTTTCAAAGTGTACAAAGCCTTAGTTGAGAATGCATGTGGGAATAAGATCAAGGTTCTTAAGACTGAAAATGGTAAGGAGTATGTCAATAAGAATTTTCTGCATAATTTTTAGGAATGTGGCATCCAAATGGAGCTGTATGTGCCCTACACACCACAACATAATGGTGTTGCACAGCGCAAGAACATGGCTCTCAAGGAGATGGAAACATGCATGATTGAAGCAAAGGATTTGAATCCTAAGGTATGGGAAGAAGCTATAAATTGTGCTGCATATTTTTAAAATAGGTCTCCACACAAAAAATTGGATGGAAAAAATCCATATGAGGCTTGGAGTGGTCGCAAGCCCAATGTTTCTCATTTCAGGGTTTTTGGCTCAACGGCCTGGGCTAGGATTCCTCCCGAGAAGAGAAAGTCCTTGGAACCTAAAATAAAGGAGTCCATTATGGTTTGATATGTTGAATATGCAAAGGGATACAATCTCTCTGATCCCTCATCTCAGAAAAAATTCATCGAAAGGAGTGTACAATTCGAAGAAGAGCCCATGCAGGGGATCGAACTAGCTCAAGGGGAATGCTCAAATCCTCCACTTCATGATGATGTAAGTGATGATACTTCCTATAATTTTTATGATTCTGATATTGATGATGATTATGATGATGATGGCATGAATTCATATCATGAATCACCCATTTGGCCCAAGTGGGCTGAGAAAACCATTCAAGTAGCTAGGGATCTTGTTGGAGATCCACTAGACTCTAGGAAGACTAGATCTCAATTTTATAATGCATTTTCTACTTGTGAATTTAATATTTCAGAGAGTTTATTTATTAGGGTTGGATATTATCCTCAGACATATAAGGAATCATCACTTGAAACAATATGGAAAATAGCCATGGAAGAAGAGTTCAAGTCCTTAGAAGACAATGAGACTTCGGAATTGGTTCCCTTTCCCTCCAAGAAAAAACTAGTGCAATGTAAGTCAGTATATAGGACCAAAGTGGATGCTGATGGTTATGATATCAAGTATAAGGCCATTTTGTTTTCCAAATGCTTCTCTCAAGTCCAAGGAGTGGACTATACACATACATTTGCACTGATTGCAAAGATGGACTCTATCAGGCTAGTTTTAGCCATTACTGCATCTAAGCGTTGTGAGGTTCACCACATGGATGCGAAGAGTGTTTTTCTTCATGGTGAACTTCATGAGGATATGTATATGCATCATCATGAATGTTTCATTCATTATCCTTCACTTTTTTTCAGGTTGAATAAGTCTCTCTATGGCCTCAAGCAAGCCCCCAGGGATTGGTATGCCAAGATGGGCAGTTTTCTGCTTTCGCCTAGCTTTGAAAGATGCAAATCTGATCCTAATGTATATTTGCAGCTTAATGATGATTTATTGCATGCCATAGTGTTGTATGTTGATGATATTTTTATTACAGGGAGCTTCACTAAATATATTGGATCAATAAAGTATTCATTGCACAGTGAATTCTCCATGACTGACCTTGGATTGTTGAAACAATTTCTTGGCTTACAAATTGAGAAATCAGATGCAGGGATAAAGGTCAGCCAACCAAAGTATGTTGCAGACCTGTTATTAAATTTCAAAAGGGTTGAATGTAAGGCATTCAAGTGCCCATTCCTCTTAGGAATAAAACTAGGTGATTTTGGTGCATCTCCATTGGTGGACAACTCGTTGTACAGACAACTTGTTGGGAGTTTGTTGTATCTTACACACTCTTGACCTGATTTGGAATATGTTGTAGGTGATGTTGCAAGATATATGCAATAGCCTCATGAGATACATTAGAAGGATGAAAAAATAATATTGCATTATGTTGAAGGAACCAAACACTTCGGGGTACACTATGTTGTTGGTTCTACACTAGAACTAGTTGGATTTACTGATTCTGATTGGGCTGGAGATTCCATTGACATAAAGTCCACTTCAGGTTATATCTTCATTCTTGAAAATGGTCCCATATGTTGTTCAAGCAATAAAAAACACACGATATCCCTCTCTTCATTTGAGTCTAAGTACAGAGGAGCATTGAACACAACTACACAATGTGTTTTGTTGCAAGGCATTCTTGGGGAACTTGGCTTTCCATTAGATTCACCCACAGTAATTTGGTGTGAAAATAAAAGTGAAATAAATATTTCCATTAATCCATTGCAAATACAGAGGACCAAGCACATTGAGATATACATGCACTACATCAGGATCTTGGTGCATGACCAGGTGATATCATTGCAGTATTTCCCGTCTGCAGAGAAAACTGCTGACATCTTCACCAAGAACTTCACAGATAAGAAATTCACCTATATGATATCACCTCTTGGAGTGTGTGAAACATGGTGATGGTTTATATTAACTTTTCATATTTTTCTCCATGTCCATTTTTGAGGGGATTTTTTGTTCCCATGAGGTTTTCCTCCTTACCTTGGTTATATGGACTAATAAATTTTTGTGAGAGGTGACTTGAGCCTTAGTTGCCAAGGCCTCAATAATATGATGTGATTGTACTAAGTCAGGATTAAGGGGGGGTGTTAGAGCATAATTCCACCTTAGTACCATGGTCATACACCTAGTACACATTTTCATTACTCATGCTTATGTTATATGGTCCAAAACTAGGTTGCAGTGGTCAATCTTGGTTCCGTAGGTGTTTTGGACTCATAAATGCACCCATGAGCTATATTTTGATCATTATGGTTACATATATGCCCTCATTAATGAATTTTCAGTCCTTGATGCACTCCCCACCCCTTAAATCAAATAAACGGATTGACTAGAGGCACCCATGCATGGTTTTGTGATGTTTTTAGTCCTTTTGGACCATTTATTGCTTCCTAGAGCCACTCCCACTCACCCATGCACTCCACCACACCTACCCTACCTCCATTTATGTCCTATAATGCTCCATCCATGTTCACACTATCATTCGTGACCGTTTGAGTTGGTTTGGGAGCTCATTGGTCCACCTAGGGGGTTTTGAGGTCAAATCTAAGCCTGCCACACGTATGCATCCAAATGGGATACAAAGACTAAAAATTTATCCCTATTGTAATATAAACATGTTCTAAACATATTTACATGCTGGGAATTCATAATAAACTCAGTTATTGACTACATTTGTATGTGTTAATTTCACTTTTTCTACTGTTTTTTGCATATTTTGTGAGTAATCTCGAATTGTGAGGATTCCCTTAGCTTGTAGATCCTACTGTGAATCATATTTTCACAATTTTATTATTTTTAAAAAAAGAATTTTTTATATTACTTTTTATGTCTTAGACATGGGATATATTTAAATCGTTCACCCCCTATTAATTTGTTCATAGAGCCTATAATTTTTTCCTGGGCCTATAGTTTTGGGTGGTTTATGTATAGTTAAAAATATATATATTTATATGGATTTCTTAAATAATGTGAATTTGTTAAGTTTTAATTGGACTGCAATGATGATGTCTGTTTTGGGAGTGCCTTCCCACTTTAACGGTGGAGCCTACATCAACCATTATTAATGGTTGTTCATGCATGGTTGCTCAACATTGGCAGCAACTACAAATGAACCTAAACTAACAAGCTGGGAAACCTTGCCTCTTTCTTTGATGGCCAATTGACCAAGCGGTTGCACTAGATAGAGAAGATGAGATCAATAATATTTTCTTCATGTTTTAAGATTATCCCTAATGATACTTCCCACATGGAACTGCTCTTTATTTCAATTAACCAACCACAGTTAGTTAATTGTTGCATCAGTTATCAAACAAGAAGCCATCACAAGTCACATCAACACTTGAAGAAGGAACCCCATCAATTTTGGCCCACCATTCATAACTAATAAATCCTGGTGGCTATCAGTTTTCATTTATAAATCAATGTGGCAGACACATTAATTATTTATTAACGATGATTAATAAAAAGGGACGTGAATGCCTAGAGAAAAGCTTTAGGTTGGTCGGCGGTTTCTCTGAGAAAAGTGTTATTTTCCCCGACTGGAACAACACTTTTGGGACAAGAATAAATAATGTTCTAGGCATACGAATAAGCTCTATTCACCGCTGAGCACAACCCAATGTACAAAGAGAACCCAACTTATAAAGAGAAGTCATTTTGAATTTTGGAAAAAGAGCCAGAGATGGGCGACCTATTAAACATGTTTATCTATATACAAACTATCCTAACTTACAAGGTGAAGGAGTTGTTTCAATATTTGAAAAATCAATGGAAAATTTCATGTAAGCTTTTTTTATCCTTCTAGGAATTGTTTTTTTTTGTAAGTTTAGAAGTAATATATTGAGGAAAAATAAAAGTACAGTTTGACATGTTTCTTGAACACGAAAACAAAACCATAGAAGGCAGGTTGTAAGTGCAATAATGATCCTCCCAACTATGGGGAAAACAGATCTTACAATGCATAATTAATT
The DNA here is from genome assembly GCA_001517045.1 of Pseudotsuga menziesii. Lineage (NCBI taxonomy): Eukaryota > Viridiplantae > Streptophyta > Pinopsida > Pinales > Pinaceae > Pseudotsuga > Pseudotsuga menziesii. Next base: position 653,543 of record LPNX010346509.1, on the reverse strand, counting down.
GTATAAAATTCATGAAAACTTGAGCTAACTTAAACTAGATAGCTCGAAAGAGCCAAGAACCCGAAAAACCTAAGTGGCAAGAAGAGACTATAAAACTGGCATTACAGCTTCGTGTAAGGGACTTCTGTAATTGGACAGGAGTATGCAATACTCCACTGCAGACCCTTCTCCTTGTTGATTTCCACCTTCTTTCCTAGTTCATTGGCTCTACTGGTGGAACCACTGTCGTTAGGGCTGTTTGAGTTGTCTCTGTTGGAAGTGGTGGGTTGTTTAACAGGCAGAGGTGAAGATTTCCTGGAAGCCTTTCCTTTTTTTCTGAACAAGTTGGCGCTGAGGGGGTGGGGGGGAAGTGAGAGTGGTGCTTCTGGGGGCGAGGACGGTGGGGAGGCTAGAAACAGGGGCGGAGTTGGGAAGGGTGGTGGGGGTCATAGGGGCAAAGGAAGGAGGAGGCAAAGGCACAGGTTCAGGATGGCCAGGGTTAACAAGCTGGGCTTTTGGAGATTGGTCCACAGGTTGCACAATTGGGGCCATCAGAATGTTTGCAGAGTGGAGGATAAGCTTGGTCATCATATTTTTGAAGATCCAATAGTTTCCCCTGCGGGTCGAGGTGTGAGTAGCTGCTGTGAGGGAGCATGACACTTCATCCTCCCATTCATCGCCTAAGGATCGCAACTCTTCTGGCACCTCTTCATCATATCCCTGAGTGCTAGCTTGTGGGAGGAAGGGTGGCAAACTAGGGTTACCAGCCCTTCCTTGTCCTCTCCCACCACTCGGTGGTCCTCGTCGACATGGTGGCATGGCTGGTTCTATGTGTGAAGGACTGGAACAACGTAGTCACAGAGCGTGCTGAGCAGGAGCCTGGATGTCGGAACAACGCAGGTGCAGAGCAAGGTGAGAGTGAGTTGAGCGGGAGCGATGGTGACATAATGAATTTTCGGGAAAGTGAAGAGCCTAGAAGAAGGCATGTTGCACTACGTCCGAGGAGCATAATGGTTGACCATTAAAGCCCTGTACCGAACCTGCAATTCCTTAATTGTCGAGGGGACGTGAGCAGCGTGGAAGATCAAGCTCATCGTCGACTGTCCTACGGGTGGCATCATTACCGGGGACGTCATCATTCCCTCTACTGTCGAGCTGGGAGGATATTGAAGCGTGGTTGTTTCGGTGTGCATGGGGCCACCTATTCTCCATGTCATTGCCAGCGGGAGTGGTGATGAGACTGTTGACGTGCTGGGGCACGTCATCAATATTGTGTCCTGGGTGAGCCTTCCTGTCACCCGCATCTGGGGATCCTTCTAGGAATTGTTATGATGATATTAAATTTAAGTTTTCTTAATGTTACTATTAAATAAAAAGGTTAACTACAACTTCTGATGGTCATTAGAAATCAAATAAGCTCATAAGGATATAACAAATTCCAATAACCTTATTATGATTTTTATTATACATCATTTTATTTTTAAATTTGTTTTCTATTATACATCACTTTATTTTTTATGATATAAGTTAGAGTTATTTTGGTTAGCATTTAAATTATGACTATTTTTTTAATTTTTAAATAGGAAATTGTATAGATCAAAATTTAAGAAAAGAAAAAATTGTAATTGGGAAATTAGTATATAAAAAAAGAAAATTTATGAAATTAATTCGAATTTGACATTCATGGATTTGGGTAAAACATACAAAATTAAGGGCATGAAAAACACAAAACGATGATCAAAATTTCATTTGACAGGTAAAGAAAATTTGAAATTCCAGGCCTGGTATAGGGAGAAAAAGAAGAGGTGAGTTTAGCTAAAGCGGTAAATATTAAACTCGCTGGTTAGAATCTTAGTCGATAAAATATTCCCAATCTTGATGATAGTGAAGATATTGCTTTCACCTCTAAACAAAGGTAAAGAAGCCAATTTCAGAATAAGTGATCGATTTTTTAATTGCTCTGAGATTATTGATAAAGAGACTCTCATTTGGAAAGAAGAGTTCAATATGGTGTCCCCTTCAGCCAGAGGCAAAAAATAATTTGAGAAATTCATAAATTTCAATCTCTCTATGTAACCTAACTTCAAGAAGATAAAGATCACTACTAAAGTAGTTACATAATTAGGATAAATATAGGTTAATTTATAAGAGGGAAAGTGCTAGAATAAAGACAAAGGAAGTCATATACTTCACTGATCCAATTTATGTACTATATATATATGTGTGTTCATTTTTACTTCCGAAAGCAGAACTAGCTAAAAATTATGTTAAGTAGATCTTCATTCTACTATTTTTTTACTAGTTTACTCCTTTGCTATCCTGTAACTAGACTCTAGATTGCCACATAAGGCATCTAGGTAGCATCTTTTTAGTGAATTTGGTATCCGCTATATCATTTTACCTAAAATTTGTTTTCCTTAAAAACATTTTACTAATAAATTATTATTTTCAAACCCAAATTTTTACCAAATTCTTTTAAAAATATTCATTTTTAAAAAATTGACTTAATCCTTAAAAGCTACTGGATCTCTCTATGATAATAAAAAATCTTCACTCTCGTTTTTTCATTTAGTAAGATCATGGCAAAGATCTAGATCTCAATTCCAAATATATAAACTCCTGACAAAAGTTTTGATTTCTTCTCTTAATTTTGATTTGAAAGCGAACAACTCAGGATTCAATAGTCTCTATTATATCTTAGGTGCAATTACCAAAGCTTTATTAGATTTTATATTTATAATAGACTTCAGTGATCTGGAAAGGACCACTTGTTTAATATTTTAACGATATGGTAGATTTGTGTGGACCGCTAATCAAAATAGCTAAGACCAATACATAACGCTCATATTTCAATCGAAAGAAGTTAAAAACAAAAACATTTATGTATTGATAAAATTGCATAATGGTTTATTAATTTTTTGTTTTTAAATTTTAATTTTAAGTATTGGCATCGTTATTACATATTATTTTATAGACAATGTTAGTCTTTATGTAAATTTCCTTTTATGCGGCCTTACCAAATCTCGAATGAAGTTTGGTCATTCTAGATTTAATCATTTTTAATTTCTAATTTCGTTAGAATATTTAGGAAATTAGACTAGATGTTGGTTGCATCAATTTTAGACTTAGAAAAAAGTTCGAGAACATGTTGTATAAAGGTTATGTTTATATCAGTTTTATCAATAATATTAATATCATTTTTTTTAAGACAAGAATGGGTATAGTTGTATTGATCGTTTTTTGGTTAACCAAAATCTGTAGCATACAAACTTTAAAAGGGTTGATGACCTCTAACAGTGCTGTCAACCTTTTTATGAGTTAAGAATATCTTGGGAGATAAATCCCACTTGCTTCTAGAGCTTTTTCGAGAACAAGTCAAAAATTGCTTACAAGAGTAAACTCTCACGAATTGTGAGCAAAGAAGAGTGCAGAAACAAAACATTAATTAGAAGGGGAGGGGAAATGCCCCTTGATAAAAGGGTCTAACTGCTTCTGAGATCCCAAAGAAATGTTGGAGGTCGCTTCCTTTCCCCTGTGCTCTTTGTTGGTCTTCCACCCTCTGGTGAGAGGAGGAGAAGGGGCTGAGAAATCTTCAGGATCAGAGCTTCCCTCTGACCCAGAGGAAGGGACTAAGGAGGCCAGTCCTACTTGAGTTGAAGTCTCGTGATCTAACGTTCAAGCATATCTTTTGGAGCCCGAAGGAGCAAGGCTAGGAGAAGATTCTTTCATGGCTGGGGCAACAAAAGCTGTCACCGAGGGGACGAAAGGATCTGGAGGGGACATGTCCAGCACCAGATCTTCTGTTGCTATAGTCTCTTGAGCATCGAATTCCTGCAGAGCTTCAAAGTCGTTATTGTTTTCCAGTAGAGGAGAGAATGTTGTAGGAGGAGTGGGAGGATCTTGAGGGGGATCCTTTTTCTGTTGAGGCTCCTTTCGTTGGGGAGGACGGCGTCGATTAGAGACCGTCTGAAATTCTGCTTCTTTAGATGCAGGGGGGGTTGTTGATTTCTAAGATTCGGAAAGCTTGGGGCATCTTTTGGCAAAAAGACCATAAACATGGCAAAAGTTGCATTTGAATGGAATCTGCTCGTAGTCCAACTCTTGGATCTGGCTCCATTATCCTACTATAAGCTTTAGGGCTTCCGAAAGCCCTTTTTCAAGATTTACCTCTACGCAAACACAGGCACATGAATACTGACCCCCTTTTGGATCTACACTATCCAGATAGCGCCCTAGCTTATTACCAATGTCCTCAAGAGAGCTTTTCCCCCAAAGATGAAGTGGGAGATGAGGTAGTCTTACCCAGACTGGAGCAGCTATGATCTCTGCTTCGGGGTTAAAACCCAGATTCCAAGGGGCTTAAAACAGCCCTCTCTAGCCCATGAAGAAGGGACCCGATCGAAAAACTAGGTCACATTCTTCCTTATTCAAAAAGAGAAAAACAAAATAACCCCTACCAGCTGCAAAGAGAGAGACTTGTCCTTGCAAAATAGGGTTCCAATGTTCAACAATCCAAAGCTCTACCGCCTTAGGGTTGGGCCACAACCCTGTAAACTTCCCTGTCAAAACCCCAAAATTTCATAAAAATTTAAAATTTTTAAAGTAACATAAAATGTCTGAATACTCAGTTTAGTAACTGCTAGTGGTTAGTGAAAAATGAAACAGTTTAACAATTTGCATTAATTAGTTTCAAAATACAAATAACTAATACAACTTTAATTTTTATAAGTTATATAAGAATGACTTGCATTTAGATTGCTTCTAGCTGTACTAATAATTTACTTTTGGCAAGTAGGTGAGAAACTATCTTTGAAATTCGGGGCTTACTTAGCATTCTGCTAACTCAGATGGATTACTGGTCCTTACAGGTTCAGCAGGTAATGAATGATCAAGCAGGAGTTTATTTTGTATGATGGAGAGAAGTATTTCTGTAGCATATTAAGATGCTAGTATTTAAATTGATTATTTAAAAGCAAGGCTCTGCTGCGGTAAAGTAATTTCTTTCATTGTTTTGGTTCTAAGATAGTATTTCTAGTTTAGCCATAAAGATTGTTATCCTTAACATACTTAGTTAAAAAAAATAGATTCTTCCAGTGAGCTTAGAGCTCAAGCTCTTGATATACATTTACTTTTATTGTAACATGATCTTACTACCATTGTCATGTTTAATACTCAAATGTACTGCTTTTATGCATGAATATTCTCCTATGATTTTCAAAGGTAAAGTTTACCAATAGATTACATATCTTTATTTCAACTCTTCTTTACTAGTCATGAAGATTATCAACCTGTTGATTGTATGCAATTATGCTTATCTTTTTGCACTGCTAGATATCAAATTATAAACTTTGATTCCTAAGTTATCGCCATGCTACAAGTATTATTGTAAAAATACAATACCACATCGTTTTTATAATGTTACCAAAAATAACTTTTATTTGTATCCTTAAGTAGTTTTACTACCTGGTAATTTTCATGATATATTATAAGTTTGGTTCTTTATAAAAACAATATTACTAGCTCCAAAGTATGGTTGACATTATGTAACTAGATAAATTATCTCAAGGTGGAATGCTATCTAACAACCACTTCCATAAAGTCGAAACTAAAGGTAAAACACATTATCAGTTTTATACTTATAGTTTACTAAATCTAAAGCATGGTTTACACATTAGTAGGATTGCTATTTGTAATGATACCACACTATATTGAGTTGTAGTTTATAATAACTGCTATGGTAATTTTACTACTTAAAACTTCCATTATAAGGTTGACATAAAAGTAGAAACATTATAAATGTTGTTCCTATATGATGCTAAAATTAAACAAAGCACAAACAGTAATATAATTGTCTTTGTAAGCAATAATAAGAACCATCAAAAGGGTTGTTGGCAAAGTAGATATGAGAATCCACACTAGTAAACGTTATACTATGGTCGAACTTCATGATTGTATTTATTGAAAAGGTTTATGCACCTTTAATCTATAGTCGATGACACAGATTCATTATTAGCAATGATAGAAGGCCTTAATACAATCGATTTGCAAATGATATATGTCTTTATACAAAAGTCGATTGCATAGTTTTTAATTATGGGCAAGGATAAGTTTATATTTGATAGTGCAGGATTGACTATAGAAATGACCCTCGCACGGTTAAATCATTTGGGAGGGAACGTGGTCTAATCTCCTCCATGCATTGGCGACTTAAAAGGAGTGAAAACCCTATTCCTTTGGCATTTGGCTCCGAGGGTTTCATAGGCTTGCAAGCTGCACTGTGTAGTTTCCTTGCGGCCATGAGAGGTTGTTCCTTCTTTGTTTTCTAGCCCTGTAGTTGGTATTTGATGCTGAGTGGTCTCGATACCAAGACTTGTAGTCTCGATTTCTCTTGGGTGTAAACAATACTGTGCGAGTGGTCTTTACTTACTCGCTTGGCTTGAATCCTATACATGGTTTTTAGCTCTGTCAAAACTTGTTCCTTGCCACATCTTTGTGGAGTTCTGAATATGTTTCTTACTTCCTCCATCACAGGGTTGGCATAAGGGTTTGCTTGCTTCTCTATGTATTTCACTTACGCTAGTAACTGTTCCTTCTCGGCTCGGCTCTCTTCTTGCTCACGGGTAACATTTAATTTTTAAAATGAAAATTCTTTTGTCGAAAGTATTATTTAAGCTAGGGTTTATACTTATGAGCCAAATCTTGTTTTAATGCTCGGAACTGTGTTCTTTACAGGAACCTACGACGGCTCCAAGCCTTAAGTGGGAATAACACAACCTCAAGCTTTGGAGAACTTCGTGGCCTCCAACCGGTAAGCCCTAGTTTCGATGTGGGTTTTCCCTACTTACGATAAGGGTTGCTGGAAGGATTTTACAATGAATGGAAGCATGGCTTCGGTTTCTTCAATGGTTAAGATGTTTAGTTGGTTATTACTCCAGTTTTTCATAAAAACCCTTGTGGTGCTCGCTGGGTAACACAGGATCTTGAGCTGTGATATGTATTTGGTTTTGGTTAAACATTTTAGCCCTGCGGCTTGATAATGTAATACAATTGGTTTAAGAAAAATAAGAATTTTGTTAAGATTTGAATTTTATATGAGCTCTGTCTCGTTTACTCCAGTTTTACCTTTACATGCGGACTGTCGTTTCGTTAACCTATCAATAATGTAGTTAATTTACTGTTAAAAGATTTATAAATATGTTTTATTTTAAGGAATAAGACAGTAGTCAGTCTAATTGCATAGTTCGTAGTTTTATTTTTATTTTTATTTCACAGTTAGCAATGTAACTGGTTGTATTTCATTACAGGATTATTATGTGTTTGAATTGAATAGCAGAAAGGGTTTCAACCCTTGGGTTCTCACAGGCTATAAGCCAGTCTGGATTTAAAATTTTTATAATGCATATATATATATATATATAATTCTTAGTTTATTTTGTTTATTATTTACATATACATTTATTTAATTTACTACTCTGTAAGTTTTATTTATTTTGAGTTTTGTAAAGAAAACAATATTAGCTCTAGAACTCTGTTTATTTTACAAAAATGTAGGGATTATATACGAATCCCTAATCTAGTTTTATTAAGTTAATAATTAAGATTAAATTAATATTTAAAAATTGTTTGGTTATTAACTTTTTTATATACTTTCTCAAATATCAGTTATTATCTCCTATAAGACTTTTATTTCCTATCAGTATACTAATATTGTAGTCAAATGTATTTTACTATATCTTAAACCTGTATTTTCGTTTAATTAGTTTAAGTAAAACAATAAGTATAAGAAAACCATAACACCGCTTTTTCATTGCATTCTTTAAACATTGAAATAAAATCTATTATGTTTACCTACATATACGAGAATCATATCTACTATTTTTCATTATCATAAAAAATTATTTCATTTATTTTAAAACAATCTAACTGTGCTAGAGTAAGACCTGGTTTTCAAGTGTGGAAAAACACAGCTTAGAAATTCAATTTCTATCTGTTTCACTATTTCCCTAACCATTTTCATTTCTATAAATAATCTAAAAAAAATTACTGAATTTAACATTTCACAAAACCCTGAACTTTTAACATACATGTAACAGATAAACAAAGATTTATTTAACTAAGACAGTAAAAATAAAATAGAACCTATTGAGGACAACACGACAACAGCTTAAGGAGGTTGTTCCTCCCTACCAATCTCATGGAGAGTGCTCAAACAACACTTCCTCGGGACCCCTAAGCCTGTTCCTGGTCTTCTTGGTTGAGAAATGGGTGGAGAATGCAACTGTAGAAACCTCTGTCACCTGACTGGTTCAAATACCTCAGTAAAGAAAATCTTCTCTCAGCAGTATGATCTTCAGCTTAAAAAGTTGTAACTAGATCAATCTCAGTAGTTATCCCCTCAAACACTTTCCAGATTCCCCTCCATTGAATTTCTCTTGAGTAAATTCATTCACCCTGAATGATCACACTACTACATTTCGATCCAAATTCCGACGGCGCGTGGATTTCTCTTTTTAAACTTACCAAAAATCACAAGGATACATTTTTTTTTTGTAAATGTGGCCACTAGAGTCGGTGAAGCGACGGTTATTCTCATAATCGTCGGTTAAGCGACGACGCATTAGTAAGCGTCGTTTAAGCAACGACGCGTTAGTAACCATTCTTGCTACCAAAGTTATCTTTTTTACAACCATGAGCATTGGTACAATTATTAAGCTAGTGGGTATCTATTGAAATCTTCTTTGTAATCCTTATGCCAAAGTTGACAACCAACTAGGGCCAACTAGGCCAAACATAATTCAAAAAAGCTAGATTTAATTGCGACAAGGATGAAAGATCGTACACAATCTTAATACCATCAATAAAACCCTAACTAACAAAAAATTAGATGTCACCTAATTTGCAATATACACAATACAAAAGAGAAACCACCCATTTTCAATGTACACAGTAAAAAAGAGAATTTTCAATGTAAATAATACACAAAGAGAAACAACTCATTTTTCAATGTATACGATATACAAATGACAAATTATTTTTATTTTAGATGGATAGATTTTTTATTGTCACATATTTCTATAGACATGGATATATAAGCCTCGTATTGATACATAATGTCAATACACTACCATGAATTAACAAAATCTCTATGAGTTGAAGTGACCATCAACGATATTCCTTTGTACCCTCCATTGTTCAAAATTTGAGTTGAAGATCCCACCACTCAAAATATTGTGATACTTTGTGTTCAAATCATGACCTATGAGGAAGTTGTTCTTTAACACATACTCGATGTTCCCAAAATTGTAGGACATAACCTAGTCAAGGTTGTTTCACCATGGATCCTTGAACATGAATGTCCCTCCACTTTCTATTAATAAATCCAATACTTAATATTATAAATAATGGGGGTTTAATATTAAATATGACAATATACCCACCAAAGACCATGTTACAAATCCTTTTGAGTACCTTTATAACTAAATATTTAAATACACTAGAGAGAAAACTACCACAATACCCATCTTCAACCCATGTAAAATCTATCCCAACAAAAGTATCAACATCCACAACTCAATTACAAATCTAATTCTTGTCATTCTCCTTGGTTTGAAAAGTTGAAAAATTGAATGTACCATGGATAATTTTTATATTTTATGATATAAAGGACATTTTTTCGCGATTAAAATAAAAAAAATTATGCTCAAAAACAATTAAAAACCACCTAAACAACACACCAAACTTTGCAATACAATTCCCCGCTGGTGGTCCTATATATGGTTCGGGTTCCAATTTCTATTGCCATTTAGTGCCCAATTTCGATGGCTTTTATAGTTCCGAGGACTTCGACCTTATAATTTCCTTGCCGTCCCAGATTCTGGGTCCATTGATGATCCTATGGTTGATTTGTCGGTTTCCTGTTTTGATTCAGATTACTGTATAGATCCATTTTCCCCTTAGTTCGATAAATCTCCAACAATCCTATTTCTATCCCAAGTTCCTTTCCCTATTGTTCCATTCATTGACCGTTCTGTGGAGTCATTGAGCAATCCCAGGGGGGAGGCTCGGTGTGTCTAGTTCATGTTCTATTTTGAGGACTGATCATTTGACCGAGCCGGACGAGGGTAAATTGTTTATCCCTAAATTGAGGATACTTTTTTAGGTCAGGCT
>LPNX010346509.1:585725-639114 GCA_001517045.1 Pseudotsuga menziesii | reverse complement strand
TTTTAATATTTAATTAAAATGACTTGCCTTCTGCTCATCTTTCAGTCTTGTTCACAGCCTCAAAACTCAGTGACATCTCCAGATCTTATATCACTCTAATACCATGTATAAAAATTCAGGTGTACACATACAACATAATCAGAGAGAAGATGATTCCAAAATTCTAATGATGTTGCATCATACATCTCTCATGCACACCTATAGACTCTCATTACAAATTATAAAATCCTCACATGGTTAAGCTGGTCAGCCCAACCTCTAACCACAATATCTAAATATAACATTGATTACATGTCATAATATAAGGTGACTATAATACAAAGTTTTATTATTCTCATTTCTAAAAACCACTGGACTGATAATAATACTCCAACTCAATCGCGCCATACAAATTGAAGGGTCTGATATGGATGAAAATATCTATCAGAGAATGTAATTTGCCTTCATTGAGTGGAATTTGTATGTACATTTACAACTTCAGCTTTATCTATGCTAATTCCCAGTACATGGGGAACTTTAGAAGAGGAAGCATTTTGCTTCAGTAATTGAACTTTTTTTAAACAATTGGCTGGTTAGAACTTAGATTGTGTCTGCGATTTTTATTTAACTGACCATGCTGTGTAGTGAAAATTTGTGTTTACTAATATAATCCAATGCTAGATGATTTGTTTTTGTTAAGTACAATATAGTGAATAAGGTGTAATTGTTGTAAGGAAATTTTGCAAATTAACACATGCCCATTTGGCACTAGGTGGCACAATCTTGGTATATCCAAATAGAGAATGTCTGCTAATGTGAAAAAACTATTCCTAAATCAGTGGCTGATGTTTTTGTTCTTGCTAAATTGGTTTTAAAAAATGGAGAATTCCAAGATTAATACATGTAAAGAGATTTTGCAGATTAACACATGCTCATAGGCACTAAGTGGCCCAAACTTGGGAGCTCCAGATAAAGAAAGGATGCTATCTTCTAAGATACAGTCGTCTTACTCTCCTAACTAGTTGCTCCATTTCTGTTCATGACATAGAATATCAAAATACATCGGAGATGCAAAAAGCAATCCATGATTTTATAATTTGAACAGGAATGTCCAACCTTAAGCACCATAAAACCTCAAGGATTGCTCATGTCAGAAGAACATAGCTACTGATAGGAGAACAATAGTGTACAAAGCTTAGATGATTTTTGAAGTAAAACAGCAAATATATTGTCATGAAGAGCAGCACAATATGGGTTAAAATAGCCAGAAACAAATTTACACAATAGAGTCTCTTTGAAAGCTTTTTCATGGGTCATTTCAAATTTTTACTATCACCCGCAACCTTTTATTATAGAAATTTCTCTGTGGATTGCACCATAGACATAGGCATATGCATGATTATTACTATTCAGAAGTAATAGAATCTGTTATAAAATCCTCCTCCAAACTTCCCAAAGATTATTATAATATAAAGCATGACCAATAAGAAATCTTAGGTCAACTTACTACTATTTCAATATTTGAGGCAAGCTAGTTCAGATAGAAACACACCTTTGCTTTTATTATTAAGAAAACAAAACAAGGATGAAAGAAAGTAACAATGAAATATGTTTCTTTTATGAAAATTTAATTATGGTGCAGTGCAAACTAAGTGCCTTGCAGATTTGTTTGAACTTCGAATAATAAACATAATCTGCCATTATGAGCAATGCATGCTGCCTTTTCACTGAGAACCACTGCAAAGTGACAACAATGTAACAATGAAATTATTATCAACAGACAACCATCGAACAGCACATTGTTATCACTATATTAAATTCATTTTTCATTCTAAGCTTGCTAACTGAAATAAACAAAGTGCTCCTTAAAGGACTATAAGGACTATAGAAATAACATTAGGAGTGAAACTGTGTTTCTAGCTGTGGGAATTCTGAATCTTCTCAATTTTTTTTTTGAGCAAAACATGCAGAGCTTACTGCAAATGATTCACATAAATTTTTGGATGACAGGCTTATTCATGGCTCTTCAAACAAGACTTATAGCATGTGGGAAATCAAACGTAATATTTGGAATGGTTCTTTGATTCCTTACTGGACCGGCAGTTATGGCAGTTGCTTCAATTGCAGTTGGTCTTCGAGGCCGCATTTTGCATATTGCAATTGTGCAGGTGATCTCTTCTGTTTTTCATTCGATAATGCCTCTGTTTTCTTCGATAATGCCTCTGTTTTCTTTATTTTTGCTCATTTCAATGTGCTGAAACTTATGTCAAAAGAATTTTGTTGAGAATTTTCTTTGAAATGCACTTGCTAGCAAAATATAATATGTAGATGTAACTACAGCTGGATTTTTTTCTTCTCTTTGGGACATTTGAGTCTACTTGTTCCTTTTCACTATTGTTTGGAGCTCAAGAAAGCTCCAGTAGCACACAACATATATGCATTTCCTGTTGGAGAAGGTTTATAATTATGTGCATATACACCATATTCCTTACCAAACCAGTTAAGAGTCGTGTTAGAACAATGCTTACATTGGTGAAATGGTTAGTGAGATGATATGATATGAAAAATGGCTAGGTAAAATGTTGTACATGACATGAAATGAGGGTCACATGCTTAAATCCATAGGGACACACTGAACTTGCAAGGTCATACACTTAATCTAGGAATAATTATAGCCACAGCATAGTGCATACTTATGCTATTGAAACAACATTCTAGGATACATGAGCCATTTTAGAGTAACATCATAGACCCTTTATGGCCTTGTCCACATGTAAGAAAGCATTTACCATAGGTCATGTAGAGAGAATACATCATAAGTTTGTAACATGGGTTTCAACTAAATGTCCCCATCCGTCTCTGGCACATATTATGGTGGGATGAGCAAGCTGAAAGGGTCTCTGACTCTCTACCAAATATCCATGGGCAAACCATAGATCTCATCTGTGGAACTGCCGAATGTGATGGAAGATCACATAGGAAATAATGATCAAGTCACCCCCGACATGTTAAAGGGTAACATCTGGATCCAACTGCGGGACATGTACTCAATGATAGAGTGCATGAGAACCTCAGAAATCTCTAGTACTCCAAAGTTCAAACTTTATGGTACAAGAAACACAAACAACATTTGCTCATGTAAGAGCTCAAGAAAGTAAAAGCATTAAGTAAATTTTTCTAATGTAATGTATGAATAAAAATGCACTGAGCAAGACTATCACTCAATATGCACCAAGTCCATTTCCAGCATCTGCAGATGTCCCAAATCAGCCAAACCAGAAAATGCAACATCCACTACAACCAGTTGTAGGTGCACACATTGACTCATTTCTCAGTGTGGGAATTACTAATAAATTGACAAAAATGAAAATTCAGATCCCTCTCATGAACTCCTTAAAATTCCAGCTTATCAAAAGAAAGTGAAGAAGTTGCCAGGGTTTGGTGAAGTTGAAGATAAGCCTGTTGTATGTCAAGGTATGAATTAAGGAGGAAGGAATGATGTTCATTCTCCATTCTATGTTTCCTTGTTTATTAATAATTAATTGCTTCATAATTGCATGCTGGACTCTAGTGCTGCATGTAATGTTATGCCTTTGAAAGTTATGAATTAGTTGGGATTTCAAATTACAAGACCTTACAGAAATTTATGTGCCATAAATTATGTTACTTCTTAAACCCTCACTTTTAGTGTTAAAATCCAATCTCACAAGGTGAAGAGCCAAAAACAACTCAAAGAGGTTATCCACTGTCACTTTGATAACTCTCACCTACTCTTTAGGTTGATTTTCTCCCCAACACAAGGGAGTAAACCCTAATGGCAACCGTCTAGGAGAGCAAAGAAAGAGATAATGAATTTTTAAAGAGGTTGGAGAAAGGATTAGTGCCTGGCAATATGTTGGGCATATGGGGTCATAGAGCAACAAACAGATTTGGATTTGTCTTATGGGGGCAAGAGGTTAATAACTGGATAAAGGATAAGGTCTAGTAAATTTAGTGATTTCCTGGAAGTTGATGCACTGCTAAATTACCTATTAATGTACTAAGATTCTTTGTTAGTAATTTTTTGTGACTTCCAATAGATCCTGTTGGGTTTTCCAAGGACGATGCTAAAAGCTTAATTTGATTTCTTGTCAAAAGTTATATTATTTTATATATTGAAGCATCTGCTGCTATGAAATGGTCTCATGAAAAATAAAGTGATCGTGTATAAGAGATTTTTTTAAGAAAATAGTAGATATGCTTTTGAGAGAGGTTTTCTCTATAAATGGGATGATATGCATGCCTAAGAACAGTCTATCCTTGGTTTTGGTATATCTGGTAACTTCATAGTGATTGAGCATGTGGGCACCAGTTTGTGAATGCCTTCTACCAACCATTAGAATATGCCTACTTCATATTCAATGCAAAATACTCAAAACACATCATAATATGACGAGGAAAGTTTGTTTAACTGACCTTTTGGAAAGGTTGTATATATGCTTTAACTGTCCTACTTTTGCAGCTTGATTGTTTTCAATATGTTTGTGAAAAAACATGCTTCCAAATAGTGGTGGATATAAGACAGTGCAATATTATTTTCTGGAATTTCTGAAAAGCTGTGATGAAAGATTTTTGCACAGGACTGAAGCAGGGTAACTGCAGTGAACAAGGACAGGATCAAACAACTCTTAGACATGATACGATAGGGCGCCAAGCATCGTTTTTAAAGTAAGTGTCACATATTAAGAGACTATTTGTGGACTACATTTTTAAGTTGTTTTGATACTCTATGACAGAGTTAGCTTTTCATTGCTATTCATGAAATTTGTGAAATTATTCTTATTTTCTTTTCAAGACAAGTTTATGATATATGGACATTCAATGTCTATTGCAATGCTAACCAGATTGAACTTGTATCCATATATAACAGACATCATTTATTTATTTCCTGTCAAATCTTTGAGAATTTATCTTGTGATTTGTCCCAGATCTATGGCAGAATTCTCAAGGATACCCGTTGTTGTGACTAATCAAGTAAGACTGCAAAGCATGCAAGATGACAAGCGGCTAATTTATCCATTTGAAGGTATTAATATCCACCACTTTGTTATTACAGTTTACATTAAGTTTGAGGATTCTAGAGTCTACACTTTTGCTTTCTTTGTTGCAAGGTCTTTTAAGGGGTAGTTTTAATTGAAACTTTTATATTTGTGATACATTTCTATGACTTAGTCTCGAAAATAGTTTGTGTATTCAAAAGCCTGATACTTATATTATAAAAGGGGAGGAGTTGTTATCCTTCTACATGCTATAAGCTATCATTACATCAATGAGAAAATAAACTTCTTGTGTCATTGTTAGTCTAAATATCCATTTGGTCAGTAATTAGAATCTCATATTCCCCTTCACGTAGAAAATTCATCTCAATTTGGTTTCTTCTCCCTGGGTGAAATTTTAAAAACAAGACAGATGGGTGCAGTGTAACATCTATGAAATGAGTTATAAGAAATATATTTTAAGTCCCAACACCCTGATATACACCGTTTGGATTGACTCATTGATTTTGTTTTCGCATAGTCTTTTCATTGAACTTCGTTATACCTATTTTAATAGCCACAACTGTGATGATTGAAGGTTTTTGTAAGCCAACTGATGTAGACCTCCAACATTCGCTTTATTGTAGTAATTTCACAATCTATACAAACATCAAGGTGTGTCTCCAGTAATCTGGCATTTGTATTTTTTTTTTTTAAACACTTATAGCCGTCGGTTAAGCGACGGCCTGTAGGTGATTTTAAAAAAAAAAAAACTAATACCGTCGCTTAACCGACATTTCAGTTTTCATAATCCGTCGATTAATAGACGGGTTTTTTTGGTGAACCGACGGCCATGCTGTCGCTCAACTGACGCTTACGTTTTCTCCACCGCTGCTTAACCGATGCTTACATTTGGGTTTTTTTGGTGAACCGACGACCATGCTGTCGCTTAACCGACGCTTACGTTTTCTCTTAATATGAATTAGATGTCGGATAACCGACGATTTACATTTAACCGATGGTAAACTGAGCTGTCGCTTAACCGACGGATTGGAAAGATGTCGGATAACCAACAACAATCCACCAATGCTTAAATAAAATCATAGTGTCGTACATGCGACAGGGAAGTGTCGAAAATCCGACAATACGGCCGTCGTATTTTTGGTCAAAATGTACTTGTGTCACTTCTCCAGAATGAGCAGCCTCAACTCTCTTCAATGGAAAATTTTATAGAGATGCCTAGGTCTTATGGGTCAGTTTTTCATTAATTGAGCCACCTGCTCTGATTCCACTTTCTTGGGGAATCATGACCACAAATATAGGGAATTTGCCACCTGCAACAGTCGAAAGTGGTTTGAGGATGCTGCCACATGTCAATTTTCTCTCCACCCAGTCTCCTCCACCAATTTGACCAGTAAACACTCTTTTAATAGCTCTCCTAAACTGTTGTCTCATCATTTATTTATTTATAATAAAATATTTTTGAATTTACATTAAATATTCTTGACCCCACTGGTCATCAATTACAACTTAGCATAAAATTTAACACAATGTTTCTCAAATAATATAAAATTGTTTTTGCAAATTGGGGCATGTGACATACACACCCCCTTAAATTATAACATCATCCTCAATGTTATTTATTCCTCGTCCTCAGAATTCCCATGGAACAGAATTGGATATGCATCCCGCATATGACTTTCCAATTCCTAGGTGGCTTCCTCTGGACTAAGGTGTTTCCATTGCACCTTCACTTGACCAATGGTGCAGTACCGAACTGTGATCTCCCTCCGCTCGAGGATACAGTCTAGTTCCACCAGAAAATCTCCTTCGGGTTCCACCTGTACATCATTCTAGTTAATAACATGAGTAGCATCATGCACATATTTCTTTAATACAGAAATGTGAAAAACATTGTGAACTCTTAAATTTGGTGGTAAGGCTAACTGATAGGCTACTTGTACAATCCTGGACAGTATTTCAAAAGGACCACAATAACAAGGTGCTAGTTTAGCACAACTACCCAACCTCAGAGAAATCTTTTTAGGTCTCACCTTAATGAAAACATGTTCACCTACCTAAAACTCTTTTGGAGTTCTTTTAAGGTCTACTTAACTTTTCTGTCGATCTTGCGCAATTTTCAGATTACCTTGTACATGCTTTACAATGTCTTCCATTTCTTTCAATAATTCAGGTCCTAATACTAACCTGTCCACCGGATTACTCCAAGAGATAGGAGTGTTACATTTCCTTCCATAAAAAATTTCGAAAGGACTAAATCTGGCTGAAGCTTGATAATTATTATTGTAAGCAAATTCTACCAGGTGTAAATAATATTCCCATTTACTTAGTTGATCCTTTACATACATTCTTAGTAAATATTCCAGTACTTGATTTACTCTTTCAATCTGTCCATTAGTTTGAGGATGGAACGAGGTACTAAAATTTAGCGTAGTATTTAATCCTTTAAACAGATATCTCCAAAAGTTACCTATAAATTTAGGGCCTTGGTCTGAAATTATAATCTTCGGTATTCCATGCAGTCAGAAAATTTGCTTGAAAAAGATATCAGCTATGTTCGCAGCTTATAAGTAGTTTTTACAGGTATAAAATGGTCTGCTTTACTCAATTTTTCAACCACTACCATTATGGAGTCATTTAAATTCTGATTTTTAGGCAATCCAGTAACAAAATCAAGACTAATTATCTCCCACTTCCAACTAGGAATGGGAAATGGCTGAAGTAATCAGACTGGATGTTGATGTTCAGTTTTTACTTGCTGACATTCAAAACATCTAGCAATATATTCTGCTAGTTCTGTTTTCATGTTGGGCAAAAAATACTCTTTTTGTAACATGGTTATAGTCTTCTGATAACCCGGATGGCCTGAGTAAGGAGTTTTATGGATTTCGTCTAAAATTAATAACTTAATTTTAGGTACATTAGGTACATATATTCTATATTTATACAGTAAAAATCCTTTTTCATTCAATTTGTATCCCGTACTTAGACTTTCTATTGGATTTTCTTTTGCTTTTGCTTATAACTTTAGGTAAATTTCATCTTGTTCTAACCCTGCTTTAAGCTTTTTTTCCAGATCTGTTGTGTAAGTGCTGATAACTGCTGTAAAATTCAGCTTTACATTTCTACTTAATGCTCGACAACTTTATTTTCTTTCCCTTTAATGTGTTGAATTTCGAAATCATATTCACTTAGAAAAGCTAGCCACCTAGCTTGTCTAGCATTCAGGTTAGGTTGATCTAACAGATATTTTAGTCCCTTATTATCTGTCATTAGAATAAATTTTCTTCCAATTAAATGATGATGCCACATCTTTAAAGCATGTATGACAGCAGCTAATTCCAAGTCATAGGTTGCATAATTCTTTTCATGAATTTTCAATTTCCTAGACTCATAAGGAATAGCATGTCCTTCTTGAGTCAATACTCCGCCTAAACTATCATTGCAGACGTCAATACATATTATAAAATCTTTATTTGGATTAACTATTCTTAAAATAGGTGTGCTGGTTAATAAGGTTTTTAACTTTTTAAAACTATCCTCGCACTTCTGATTCCAATCAAATTTCTTTCCCTTTTTCTGCAAAGAGGTTATCGGATTTGCGATTCTCAAAAACCCTTCGATGAACCTCTAGTAATAACCGGTAATCCCCATGAAGGATCAGACATTAGTTATGTCTTTAGGAACTGGCCAATCTTCAATTGCCTTTATCTTTTCGGGATCCACCGAAATTCCTTCTTTAGTCACCACATGACCTAAGTATTGGATTTTATCTTTAAAGAAGTCGTATTTACTAAAATTTTGCAAAGAGTTGATGACCTTGCAACTCTTGCAAAACAATCTTTAAATGTTCTTTATGTTCTTCTTCAGATTTTGAATAAATTAATATGTCGTCGATAAACACGACCACAAATTTATCTAGATATTTATGCATTACATTATTCATTAGACACATAAAAACAGTTGGAGCGTTAGTAAGCCCAAATGGCATGACGACAAACTCGTAATGTCCATATCGAGTTCTAAAAGCTATTTTAAAGATGTCTTCATCTTTAATTCTAACTTGATGATATCCAAATCGTAAATCAATTTTCGAGAACACCGTGGCTCCACGTAGTTGATCAAACAGATCATCTATGCGAGGTAGCAGGTATTTGTTCTTGATAGTCATCTTATTTAATTGACAATAATCTATGCAGAGTCGTAGAGTTCCATCCTTTTTCTTAACAAAGATGACAGGTGCCCCCCAGGGAGACACACTGGGTCGAATATAATTCTTGTCAATAAGTTATTTTAATTGTGACTTAAGTTCATTAAGTTCATGTATATTCATCCGATAAGGGGCCTTTGAGCTGGGTACCGCACCAAGTACCAGCTCAATGGTAAAATCTAGTTCCCTTTTCGGAGGCAGTCCCAGAATTTCTTCCGGAAACACATCTGCATATTCCTTTAGAACAGGTATATCATCAAATTTTAATTTATCTATGTTGTTTAAATTTTCCTCATTGGTTACTGTTACTGCATAAGCCTTACAACCTTTCCTAACAGCTCTTTTAAGCTGCAGAGCAGAAATATGCCTTACGGTTGTTTTCCTAGGGATTCCCTTTACGCTTATTGGTTTTCCATCATTATTTATACAAGTAAAGGTTTTGTCATAGCAATTTAAGATCACCCTATGCTGCTCTAACCAATCCATACCGATTAGTATGTCGTATGAACCCAGAGGTAGTACATTAAACTTCACCAAAGTTTCAAATCGATCCATAGTTACTACACAATTCTTTACAAAACTAGTTACCTTCCTCTTTGCACCAGTAGCTAACTAAACCAACCCAGAACTTACAAACTTTTCAACAGGCAATTTACATTTTTCTACCAAATTAGGTGAAATATAACTTAAACTAGCTCCTAGATCAATTAAAATAGCTATGGGTGTTTGGTTTAAATTACCTTCTACTTCCACCATGGAAGTTTGATAGTCTGCTTGCCGATTCTCCAAAGCTGCATTGATCCTGGGCATAGTCCTCACTAAATCTCCAACAGTCATCTCCTCCTGTATTGTATGGATATTACTGACAGTCTTTTTTCGATTGGGATAGACTGAGGAATAATGTGGACCATTGGATTCCCAACACTTTACGAGTTCTTTTCGTTCAAAGTTCTTTGTGTAATTACTGTGATTATTAGCAGGCTCTTTATTTTTTTTATTGTTTTGATTGTTCTGTGAATTATTCTTATTCCCATGGAAATTCTTATTAGAAAAAATTTTGGCATTATTATTTTTAGAATTCCGATTAGGCACAAACTCTTTCTTCTTTTGATCTTAATTATTATTATTTTTGGCCTTCCAGTTGGCCATACTCTCCTTTTTTTGATTCTGTTCATAACAGAAATTTGCTTTCCTCATAGCTTCTTCCAGAGTTTTTGGATTGTCATACTCAATCCTATCCTTTATGTGATAAGGTAAACAACTGAGAAATATTGTACCTTCATTTTTTCATCAACCAGGTACGACACATACCTAAGCAGACTTAAAAACTTACTGTTCAAATCTTTCATAGTCATTGTACCTAGTTTCAGCTCATAGAATTCTTTAGCCCTTTCTTCATAGTACTTTTCAAATAAAAATTTCTTTTTAAAGTACTTCTTGAATGTGCTCCAATTTATGTTCTTCTCTCTTATTCCTTTCACTCTCTTTAAATCTTGCCACCATATATCATCTTTCCCTGTAAGATTGTAAATAGCCATTCTAGCCTTTAATTGGTTGGAATAGTTATAATTCTAAAAGTACTTCTTCATCCCGAATAACCAGGATTCCACTTCCTCCCCCTTTTCAGTTTCACCATTAAATGTTGGTAGCTTTATCTTCTTAAACTCTCCAGAAATTTCTTCATAAGGTTTATATTTTCTTTTCCTATTATGGTGGTTATCCTCACTACTGTCACTAGTATAATGAGAATTACATTAATCACCAAATACTTCGGAAGATGAGCTACTTTCATTTTTAATCTGCTTAGTCTTTTTATACTTATGTTGGTAACTTATATCTTCTGAATCATCTCTTTTACCCCTTCCCTCAGTATGAAATATTTCTATTAGGATCTGATTCAGCTCCTCTTGAGCTCTTAGAATTCTCTCATTTTCTTTTTTAACAGATTCCATTTCAGATTTTAGTTCTTTTACTGTTTGTAAAAGTTCTGAGGAATTAGTGGTTATGTCTTCTTGTATAGGTTCTCTCTTTGTAAATTATCTTGTTCAGTATAGGGAGATTCATCTTCCGCATATTCCTCTAGTCTTTCCATACCTGTTGTTAAACTCAGAAACAAATTTCTCTGTTGATAACATTAAAAGAAAACAACACCAGCAAAATGATTTAAATTCACTGTTTCATATAAGCAAGTTGAGCTTCCTCAAGGCCTAGTGTTTGAACCTTGTGCTCTGATACCACATGTCAAAACCCCAAAATTTCATAAAAAATTAAAAATTTTAAAGTAACATAAAATGTCTGAATATGCAGTTTAGTAACTGCTAGTGGTTAGCGGAAAATGAAACAGTTTAACAATTTGCATTAATTAGTATCAAAATACAAATAACTAATACAACTTTAATTTTTATAAGTTATATAAGAATGACTTGCATTTAGATTGCTTCTAGATGTACTAATAATTTACCTTTGGAAAGTAGGTGAGAAACTATCTTTGAAATTTGGGGCTTACTTAGCATTCTACTAACTCAGATGGACTGCTGGTTCTTACAGATTCAGCAGGTAATGAATGATCAGGTAGGAGTTTATTTTGTATGATAGCAAGAAGTATTTCTGTAGCATATTACGATGCTAGTATTTAAATTGATTATTTAAAAGCAAGGCTCTAATGAGGTAAAGTAATTTCTTTCATTGTTTTGGTTCTAAGATAGTATTTCTAGTTTAGCCATAAATATTGTTATCCTTAACATACTTAGTTAAAAAAAATTAGATTCTTCCAGTGAGCTTAGAGCTCAAGCTCTTGACATCCATTTACTTTTATTGTAACATGATCTTACTACCATTGTCATGTTTAACGCTCAAATGTACTGCTTTTATGCATGAATATTCTCCTATGATTTTCATAGGTAAAGTTTACCAATAGATTACATATCTTTATTTCAACTCTTCTTTACTAGTCATGAAGATTATCAACCTGTTGATTGTATGCAATTATGCTTATCTTTTTGCACTACTAAATATCAAGTTATAAATTTTGATTCCTAAGTTATCGCCATGCTACAAGTATTATTGTAAAAATACAATACCACATCGTTTTTATAATGTTACCAAAAATAACTTTTATTTGTATCCTTAGGTAGTTTACTACCTGGTAATTTTCATGATATATTATAAGTTTGGTTCTTTATAAAAACAAGATTACTAGCTCCAAAGTATGGTTGACCTTATGTAACTAGATAAATTATCTCAAGGTGGAATGCTACCTAACAACCACTTCCATAAAGTCCAAACTAAAGGTAAAACACATTATCAGTTTTATTCTTATAGTTTACTAACTCTAAAGCATGGTTTACACAATAATAGGATTGCTATTTGTAATGTTACCACACTATATTGAGTTGTAGTTTATAATAACTACTATGGTAATTTTACTACTTAAAAACTTCTATTATAAGGTTGACATGAAAGTAGAAACATTATAAATGTTGTTCCTATATGATGCTAAAATTAAACAAAGCACAAACAGTAATATAATTGTCTTTGTAAGCAATAATAAGAACCATCAAAAGGGTCGTTGGCAAAGTAGATATGAGAATCCACACTAGTAAACGTTATACTATGGTTGAACTTCGTGATTGTAATTATTGAAAAGGTTTATGCACCTTTAATCTATAGTCGATGACATAGATTCATTATTAGCAATGATAGAAGGCCTTAATACAATCGATTTGCAAATGATATATGTCTTTATACAAAATTCGATTGCATAGTTTTTAATTATGGGCAATGATAAGTTTATATTTGATAGTGTAGGGTTGACTATAGACATGACCCTCACATGGTTAAATATTTTGGGAGGGCATGTGGTCTAATCTCCTCCATGCATTAGCGACTTAAAAGGAGTGAAAACCCTATTCCTTTGGCATTTTGCTCCGAGGGTTTCGTCGGCCTACAGGCCGTACTGTGTAGTTTCCTTACGGCCATGAGAGGTTGTTCCTTCTATGTTTGCTAGCCCCTTAGTTTGTATTTGATGCTGACTGGTCTCAATACCAAGACTTGTAGTCTCTATTTCTCTTGGGTATAAACAATACTGTGCAAGTGGTCTTTACTTACTCGCTTGGCTCGAAGCCTGTACATGGTTTTTAGCTCTGTCAAAACTTGTTCCTTGCCACCGCTTTGTGGAGTTTTGAATTTGTTTCTTACTGCCTCCATCACAGGGTCGACATAAGGGTTTGCTTGCTTCTCTATGTGTTTCACTTATGCTGGTAATTGTTCCTTCTCGGCTCGGATCTCTTCTTGCTCACAGGTAACGTTTAATTTTTAAAATGAAAATTCTTTTGTCTAAAGTATTATTTAAGCTAGGGTTTATACTTATGAGCCGAGTCTTGTTTTAATGCTCGAAACTGTGTTCTTTGTAGGAACCTGTGACGACTCCAAGCCTAAAGTGGGACTAACACAACCTCAAGCTTCGGAGAACTTCGTGGCCTCCAACTGGTAAGCCCTGGTTTCGATGTGGGTTTTCCCTACTTATGATAAGGGTTGTTGGAAGGAGTTTACAGTGAATGGAAGCATGGCTTCGGCTTCTTCAATGGTTAAAATGTTTAGTTGGTTATTACTCCATTTTTTCGTAAAAACCCTTGCGGTGCTCGCTGGGTAGCATAGGCTCTTGAGCCATGATATGTATTTGGTTTTTGGTTAAACATTTTAGCCTTGCGGATTGACAATGTAATACAGTTGGTTTAAGAAAAATAAGAATTTCTTTAAGCTTTGAGTTTTATATGAGCTCTGTCTCATTTGTTCCAGTTTTACCTTTACATGCGGACTGTTGTTTCGTTAACCTGTCCATAATGTAGTTAATTTACTGTTAAAAGATTTATAAATATGTTTTATTTTAAAGAATAAGACTGTAATCAGTCTAATTGCATAGTTCGTAGTTTTATTTTTATTTTTATTTCACAGTTAGCAATGTAACTGGTTGCATTTCATTCCAGGATTATTATGTGTTTGAATCGAATAGCAGAAAGGGTTTGGACCCTTGGTTTCTCACAGGCTATAAGCCTGTCTAGATTTAAAAATAATGAAGGGATTATATATGTATCCCTAATCTGGTTTTATTAAGTTAATAATTAAGATTAAGTTAATATTTAAAAACTGTTTGGTTATTAACTTTTTTATATAGTTTCTCAAATATTAGTTATTATCTCCTATAAGACTTTTATTTCCTGTTAGTATACTAATACTATAGTACTAATGTATTTTACTATTTCTTATACCTGTATTTTTGTTTAATTAGTTTAAGTAAAACAATAAGTATAAGCAAACCATAACACTGCTTTTTCATTGCATTCTTTAAACATTGAAATAAAATCTATTATGTTTACCTACATATACGAGAATCATATCTACTATTTTTCATTCTCATAAAGAATTATTTCATTTATTTTAAAACAATATAACTGTGCTAGAGTACGACCTGGTTTTCATGTGTGGAAAAACACAGCTTAGAAATTCAATTTCTATCTATTTCACTATTTCCCTAACCATTTTCATTTCTATAAATAATCTAAAATAAATTACTGAATCTAACATTTCACAAAACCCTGAACTTTTAACATACATGTAACAGATAAACTAAGATTTATTTAACTAAGGCAGTAAAAATAAAATAGAACCTGTTGAGGACAAGACGACAACAGCTTAAGGAGGTTGTTCCTCCCTACCAATCTCCTGGAGAGCGCTCAAACAATGCTTTCTCAAGACCCTCGAGCCCGTTCCTTGTCTTCTTGGCTAAGAACTGGGTGGAGAATGCAATTGTAGAAACCTCTGTCACCTGACTAGTTCAAATACCTCATTAAAGACAATCTGCTCTCACCAGTATGATCTTCAGCTTAAAAAGCTATAACTAGATCAATCTCAGCAGTTATCCCCTCAAACACTTTCCAGATTCCCCTCCATTGAATTTGTCTTGAGTAAATTCATTCACCCTGAATGATCACTTCTCCAGAATGAGCAGCCTCAACTCTCTTCAATGGGAAATTTTATAGAGATGCCTAGGTCTTCTGGGTCAATTTTTCATTAATTGAGCCACCTGCTCTGATTACACTTTCTTGGGGAATCATGACCACAAATATAGGGAAGTTGCCACCTGCAACAGTTGGAAGTGGTTTGAGGATGCTGCCACATGTCAGTTTGCTCTCCACCTAGTCTCCTCCACCAATTTGACCAGTAAACACTCTTTTAACGGCTCTCCTAAGTTGTTGTCTCCTCATTTATTTATTTATAATAAAATATTCTTGAATTTACATTAAATATTCTTGACCCCACTGGTCATCAATTACAACTTAGCATAAAATTTAACATAATGTTTCTCAAATAATATAAATTGTTTTTGCAAATTGGGGCATGTGACATTGCCGATAAGAGCTTTCTCTGAAAGAATAAGCGCTTTCCGGCATGGATCCGAAGGAGAGATTTCCAGAGAGGGGGTCTCATCAATATTCTTCACGAACTTGGAGGGAGGCAGAGAAGCAGCCTGAGGAGCGACTGCTTGAACAAGGGCCTTAAAGGTCAGAAGTTGTGCTTGGATCTCCATATCTAGAGAAACCACGGCCAGAGACGACCACATCCAGCAGACAGATCTAGTAGCCACTGCGTAGCAATGGGCAAAGCCAGAAGAGAGGAGGGCACCCTTCGATGGCCTAAAAATTATAATATTAATATCATTTTTAGACTATATTGTTTTGTTATTTTAATTCAATTTAAAATATAAAGTTTTCAAATATATTTAAAAATAATTTCACTTTATTTATTTTTTTAAGTTAAAAATATTTTTTTCTAAATATTAAATTCTACTCCGATTTTATTTATTGATTAAAAAGTTATTTATAATAAATAAACTTTTAGAATCTTGCTTTTTTAATTAAAATAAAAATATTTAGAATTTGATTTTTTTAATTGAAATAAAAAACATTTAAAATTTAATTATATATATATTTTTAAAATTTTGAATTCTTAATTAAAATAAAATAAAAAACTAAAATTAAATGCTATAAAAATTCATATAAATTTTTTTTTTTTATTAAAATAAAAAATAAAAAAATTTAAAGCTGAATGCTATAAAACTACCATATAATTGTTGACTTTTTAAATAAATTGTTAATTTTAATTTCATCAATATTATATGTTTTATATTTTATATAAAGATAAATTATCACAACCACATCACATCACATCAAAGTTAAATAAGCTAATTGTTTTTAATTTTTCCTAAATTCATTTGTTTTCATTTTTATTGCTTTAACTTTTATCAAATCCGTTGCCAGCTCTTGTTTTAAGAAACATTCACGTCAATCTTAAAAATATAAACATTTATCAACTTTAGTTTTAAATCACCTATCAATTATTGCTCAATTATTGATAATATTATTTTAATAATGGAATGGAAATGTACTTCATTAAAAATAAAGATATAAGAGAATATTTGAGGAAACACTCTCATTTATATTTGGATATAATGTTATGAAAACTTGTTCAGCTAAAATGTGAACTAGTTTTGCTTTTTTACATAAAGTTTTGTATTTCATATTTATATGTAGAGGGAAGTTTTACATATTCTTTATGTTTAAATATTATTATATATTTGTCACAGTGTTATAAGGTTAAGGTGTTATAAGGTTAAGGTTAGAAGGATAGGTGACAACTGGGATAGAGGTTATACATTGGGTCTTTCTCAAAATATTTAGACTATGATTAAGTCATAAGTTATTTATATATTTGACTTGGAGGTTTCCAAATATATTTTAAGGTTATAGTAACAACTAATTTATTTTGAATGAGGATCTAGTCTAAATAATCTCAATGAGTTATTGATTCCCATAATTTAAAAAAATGATAATAAGACAACTATTTTATTTTTAAATTTTCATGTTTTTAATTAAAATACACACATATTCAATTTTAGTTGGCTCATTCGGTTAAGGTGTGGGTCTCCTTAGTAAGGTGACGGTACAATTTCCTTTAAGGGTGAACTAGTTGGGAGGAGGCACCCCAAATCCAACCTAGTTGATGGAATAGATGCCCCTCGGTTATGGTTTCTCAAACCAAATGCCACTCTCACCAAATAAGGGAGTTTGGAGCACATACACACTTTTGTTAAAGAATTATTTAAAAGATAATAATAATTATAATCATTATTATTAGTCATCATCCTTCTTCTCTATGCTGACGATATTGTTCTTTTGGCAAGGTGTCCATCTGATCTTGATAAGCAACTACGAGTTCTTAAGGATTTCTGCTCTACCATGGGTATGACTGTCAACACTGACAAAACAAAAGTTATGATCATCAAATCCAAGGAGACTCACGCTAATTTTGTGTATGACAATAGCAACTTGGAGGAAGTGTCTTCTTACAAATACCTAGAAATTGATATTCATCACAAGCTCAACTGGAACTATACCATTGAGAAAAGGATTAATGGAGGGTGGAAGGCTTCCTTTTCTCTTGAAAATAATTGTAAAGCAACAAACCTTGTGATGTGGGATAAAAAGAAGCTCCTCTTTGAAACTTTAGTCACTCCTGTTATCTTGTATGGGTGTGAGGTTTGGGGTTGCAGCATCTCTAGAGAATCTTGGAGAAAGATTGAGCAAATCCATAAGTGTTTTATAACGTATAACCTCAAAATTAAAAGCAATACACCTTATCCTATCCTCCTTATAGAAGTAGGTCTTTTCCCTATCGAGAGCCTAACTATGACTAGGCTCCTCAGCATAGAATCAATAACATGGGAGACCATAGACTTCCTAAGCTAGCTTTTAATTCCAACCAAAAACATCTAAGGCTCAAGCAAGGTTGGAATAAAGATACTAGGGCCTGGTTAAACAACTGGGAGATCGACAAAAATACTGCGTTGCAAAATATTAATAACATCAAAAATATTGTTACTTCTAAGTTTAAAGAGGAACTGTGGTGTGAGAAAGATTTAGAGGCTAAAAGAAAATTAAGATATTATAAGGAGGTCATTAACCCTACTCTAGAAGATCAAAGTTATATCTCTATTTTAACTAGTTCAAAAAAAAAACCAATATAGCCAAGATAAGAACGAACTCTCATGAGCTCCATAATGAAACAGGTCATTGGATTGTTCCTAAAACACCATGGGTGGAAAGGATCTGTCTTCTCTGTGAGAATATGAACATTGAAGATGAAAATCACTTCCTCTTAGAGTGCCCTGCATACACCCACATTAGATCTCAATTTCATAATCTTTGTTGCAATACCAACCTTCCTAGCCTTTTAACTTGTCAAAATTATAGTGAGCTCGAGACGCTTCTCACCAAGCTCTTTGAGCATAGGAATACAATTTTAAAACAAAATAATTAATTCGTTCCTCTAGATTCGATAAACCAAAGTTTGGTCTCAGTGGACGTTAACCATCACCACTAGCATCATCATCATTAATTTAGATTTTCCTTTGAATTTATCAAATTTATAAAAAAAAATTAAACAATTTGTTTTATAATTGTAACTATAATTTTATAATTAAAATATTAAAAATATTTTTTTTAAATATTTAGAGTTTTGATAAGTTGCCATCTTAAAAGGGTGAGTAGGTGTTTTTATATTTTCATTTCTCAATTTTTTTTGGAATTTTAATAAAAATTTTATTATTAATTTTAAATATAAAAAATGTATTTTAAAATATTTAATTTTGTTTTATTATTATTATTAAAATAAATCATTTGTTTTATTTTAATTACATGTTTGAAAAATTGTAAAAAAACTTTTTAAAATATTTATAATTTTAATAAGTTGTTATGTTAAAAGGATTATTATATTTTAGCTTTTTTTCAGCTGGAAAGATCCACGGGAAACCCAGCAATACTTCCCCACATTTGTGGATGGTAGAGGTGGTAAACCGTCGGCCATCCTAGCAGAAGGCCTAACCCCAGAGGACTCAAGGCTCGAACCCGTGACCTCCCCCGAACCGAGAGAGTGTGCGCACGTCTTACCAATTGAGCTAACCCTTGAGGCTTATTATATTTTAGCTTAGATGTAATATGGACATACATTTTAAGAGGTGTTTTTTATCCTTCACTTTCTTCATATCACAACCAATTCACATTTTAAAGATTACTTAAAATCTTGATTCAAGCATTTTATGTTAACATTTCTTTAATATTGATTACAGTATACTTAATATTAAATATTTAATCATATTTATACTAAAAAACAATTTCTTATAAAAAAAATTAAATATAATATATTTAATTTTAAAATTATAAATTATAAAATATTCTAAATTTGTTTATTTCACATATATCTACGACCTTAAATTTCGCTTCTATTTTAAAAGATTTGTTTACTTATTATTTCAAAAGGTTTGAGATAAATATGTTAGTTATTTATTTATTTTTATATTATAGGATGATAAATTGTGTTTCCATATTGTGGTACGCTTTATGTTCTTTCGAGAGTTACTTTATGTTCCCGACAAACACTCTCTTTCTTTTTCTTTTTTTATGATTTGATTCATATCGACGTACAAGGTTATATTTATAAGTTTCGATTTCGGTAAAGTGCATCACATAAATAATCCTTTTTTTTTGGGATAGAAATGGTTATGATATATTAGATAAGTGGTATAACTAAAAAAAATTGAGTCAAGATACAAAACGTTTTTATGAAAGCAGTAAAAAAAGGGAAAAAGGAGGTCATCAATTCTCAAATACGTCCTTATGGAAGCGGCAAAGCTAGATCAGTATATATTAATTTACTATTTAAGTTTTGAAAAAAAACAGTAAACTAACAAAGAAACCATTACAGCATTCAACATAAACTATATACTGTTGATTCGACAACTAGAAACTTATACAAACAACAATTTAAAATTAAATTTCCCATCCCAAATTCAAGTGTTTTACTCATCGGAGCGAGTCGAGGAACCTGGGTTAATTGCGACTTCCATCTTTACCACTTTCAGTGGCATCTTTTCAACCTTTACCTCCAAATCAGCCATCAGCCTGATAACAACATTCTCTGAGCGCTTAACTACTCGCTTGATCTCTTTCCTCAGGAAAACCAGGTCTCTATCAACAGTCTCCAAATGTCCTCCTCCTTCTGTGTCAATTGTGTCCACCGTTCTTTTCAGCTGCTCTAATTCCCTCTTAAAATCCATGATATCATAATCCACGAACAATGCAGGTGGGGATGAGCCAGATGACTCATAAGAAGCCATTACTAACGTAGACACTCTCCCCACTGCAATGAAATCTATTGTACTATTGACCACCCTCAGCTCCACCGTGTTCGCGCGCCTCCTGCAAAACAACCAGACCACTTCCTCGCTTCTCCTGCAGATCAACCAAATCAAGCTTCCTCTCCCTTTCTCCTTTCGGATCTTAATATCCTTTCCCTTCACAAACATAACTCTCAGACCACCTGATTTCATCATGCTGGTCATTAAAACATGCATCACCTCACCCAATTCACAATATGTCGACGAGACTGATATCCATCCGTGCGCATGAGAAATGTCCTTCATCGTACAGTATATAATTGTCGCCTTACGCAGCCAGAAGTGCCCACGCGCTCGTGCATGACCACATGCTTCACCAAGTGGCAGGCACGTGTCAAGAGAGAGGAAGGCCCAGAGCACCAAGAATTGCTCCAGGCGCACAGCCACGGTCCTATGAGAGAGGACACAAAGAACTAGAGCCATTGATCAAGAGAGAGCCGACGCTAAGCATAGTTCCTATATTAGCCGCTAGGTCTGCTTCTCTGTTATTAACCCGAAGAACATGGAAAAATTCAATTTTGTGGAAAGAGCGAGCAAGAACCTGGATCTTTTTGATCAATTGTCTAAGATGCAATTGGTTTCGGAGAGAATTCTCGACTAGGGCTTGAAATACGATTCTCGAGTCTCCCAAGACTGTTAGCTCTGTAATTCTCTAGTTCTTGGCTATCGTAAGACCTTGCCAAAGGGCTAACACCTCAACTATATTCTTTGTTTCCGTTCCAAGCCCAGGAGTATTTGGTTTCTATTTGTTCATCCGGAGTGAAGAGAACCCCGCCCCCTTGCCGCCCCACATCACATAAATAATATTACAAAGTTTCACATAGACTTTTAATATTGATTTTTTTCCTCCTCTTCATGGGACGTGGGACGAATCGAACTCGTAACCATCCAATTGCAAAAACCATATTTACAACTAACACAGTAACATATTTACAACCAACAAAGTAGCTAAAACTAATCACACATATTTATAGTGATTGATTTAAATGAAGTTGAGTTTTGATTTCTTTGAAGTGCATCACATAAATAAATATTGCAAAGTTTAATTTAGAATAAAGCTTTTGTGTCTCATATGTGTGGATCGATAATATAGTTTTAAATGATGTTATTAAACTTTCTCTAGTACTCTCAACTAAGACTTTTTTAGTATACAAATACTCCTAAATTTATATTATTATTTATTGAATATATTAATATAACTACATGTATATTATATTATTAATTCACTAATATAACCCATTAAAGGAAAAGGAGGTGATTGTGGTCGTTGACTTAATTATGGTATGTATGTAAGGTAATGATAGTAGCAGTTGGGTAAGGCAATGGTCATAAGGTAATGGTCATAGTGGTAATTGTTTCATTGGGCCTTCGATATCAAAATCCTTATCCCATCATCACTTGATCACTTATTTCACCATTTGTTTTGATCCCACATGTTTTGGTAATTGTTTCGTTGATCCTTTAATATCAAAATCCTCATCTCATCATCACTTGATCACTTACTTCACCATTTGTTTTGATCCCATGTGCTTTTGTTGTTTGATACATATGAGCTAAGACTCATCTTTCCTTGGCAAGTCTTGTTGTCACTCACCTTAGTGTCGATCCCTCTACAAAGTAAGAAAGTTGACTAACAAGATTGAAGAAAACAAAGGTGAGTAAGCAACCAAGCAATAAGAAATGATGAATGTATAATGTACCTTCATTCTTAATATCAAAAGTAGGTTCTATTAGTCTAACATTTCATTGATGGAAATGATATTTAAATCAAATTTCAACAATGCAAGAGCACTTACAAAAAGAAAGCCTTCCTCTCAATTGCTATAATAAAACTTGGTGTTAAACCAATTAATATAAGGTCAATATTTCAATCTTTAAATGCAAGGTCTAGATAGTATGCCACTTTCTCTAGACAAAAAAATCAAGTCCAATATCTCAATTCAATTAGAACTAGCACTTCACAATTTGTCACATAATCCATTTTCAAGATGGTGACGATGAAGCTTGGATATCATAAACAAATTACCATAAGCATAAGCATATGATTCATATACTAACTCTATCTACTAACTCTATTTCATAACTTCATCGATTATTTCAGCTCATAAATTTCCTAAAATATTTCAAATAAAGGTCATGTTCTTCTACAAATGAGGATAATCCTAGGGCTTCTAGTTAAAGTCCTTAATCTCATGCACATAACACCTTATCCCTTGAATAGAAGTGTGGTCCAATGACCATTAGGGTCATAATACACATAAGGAAATGGTTCTTTAATTTACATTCTTATTTTCTAATATTTTATTTAATCTAACATAAGGAAATGGTTCTTTAATTTACATTCTTATTTTCTAATATTTTATTTAATCTACAAACCTCTTGCCTCATTGCACACAAAATACATGGTTATACATAATGGAATAAAGCCTTATAAAATAAGAACTCATATCCTTGAGGCCAAAACATGATACAATCCATCATATAAATATAATAGAAGTAAATAAATCACAACAATATTCAAAATAATTTATAATAGTTAAAAAAATTGTCAATGAATAGCTTTCATATGATTATAGGGATATAGGGGATCTAGCCTCCTTATTTCAAGAGTTCAATATAAGACTAAATTATGGCTAAATATATCCATAAAAATATAACCATATGGCATATTATTTTAAAATATTTACAAAATATTCCACAAGTTTCCATGCACATCAAACACCATTAACAAGGGTATGAGGGCTTTTAGCAGTCTTTCATGACCTGGCCATATTTTCACATTGTGGAGGAGGAAATAGATGAATCTAACTCTAAAATTTGGTGCTAATGTGGATATTGATGTCAACTACCTTTTGTAAAAAACTGAATTCCAATGGACATCATATGGCCAAGCTATAGAAAATTTCATCTACAACCATTTTGTGTTTTTAAGGGGCATACAAGAAAATATGAAACTAATTTTTGGTGAGCATATAAATATTGATTTCATCTACCTTCTATAAAATTTCAATGTGAATGAACACCATATGTCCAAATTATAGAATAATTTCATATACAACCATTTTATGTTTTTGAAAATTCATATCTATGGAAAATCTAAAGTTGATTTGTGATGGGCATGTGGAGATGTGTGCTAGCTATACCTAGTCTGTAATGTCCTCTTCTGCTTAGGTATTGAGGACCAGCCCGCTAACCTACATGATTCCCATAGGTTCGAGCGGGAACTGATAGTAAAGGAATCAGCTGTGGACTGATGCCATATAGGAAGATCTAGGGCATCAATAGTATATCATCATTGGGTAGACGGGGGCCACCAAAACCAAAGGCCACTTGCATGCATGACATCTGAGTTCTATTTCATTATGCATGCACCAGATTGAGTCTCCATGCACCTGCATGCAATTCAACTGCAAATTAGAAGTTAAAGTGACCTAATTAAGTCAAAATTTAGGTTATTTGCAGTTGAAAGTTATAGAAAAAAGTTAAAGTGAATGGAGAAGGACACTTATGATTATTATTGATTTGGAGCTTTTGAGTAGCAGCACAGTGTACAGCCACAATAGTTGGGGTTGAAGACGATGTCTTCAACTAACGAGGGTTTGACAATGAAATATCTGCCCTAGTCTCCTTCAAGGTAGGCCATCTAGGTCCACCATCAACTCTTCATCTTATTTATCCATATACGGCTATCTGGCACCCATAAGAAGATTGTTTGCAGGGACACATGTGCAGCTGTGGGGGTTTTTATCTGGAAAACCCCAAATAATTCATTGGGTCTCTAGATCTTCATTTATCTTCTGAAAACTAGCACCATTCTCATCATCAGGATCATCCTTCAGTACCAGGTGATCATTAGCTTCCAGTTTGCTCACCCGGAGCAGTTCTCATTAATTTTGTGTAGCTGGGGGTGTGAGAAGCTAAACCAGTAAACCAATTCGCTAGCCTGCTTAGAGTGGTTAGAACCTCTGCATGCTCCAGTCAATATCTCTGTCACGGGAAGACCTTCATTCCTGCAAATCCTCACCTTCATCGGACAACTCCTTCACCAAAAACGTCACCTTTAGCTGATTGAGGGGTTCGTGTTGCTGGGCGGTAACACCGGAAGAAAGGAGCACCAGTTCTTCACCAGATTAGTTCTCGATGCATGTGTATTATCTCTAGAGCATTAGCATCTGAATTATCAGTGATAAGTGTTGATCCGTTCTCCATAAAATCTCTGCCCTAGTTAGCAATAAAATAGGGCCATTTTCCTGACACTTTGCATGCGAGTTTATTTCAGTATTATTGTAAATCGAGAGGCTTAAGCAAGACCTAGAATATAAAATAGTAGAATATCCGTATCTGGGATATTACAGTGGTATCAAAGCTATTTTCCTTTCCAGATGTGGGCATGCAAAATTATAAATGAATTCAAAAGACCCATATAACATTACTTACTGGAGACAGAGGTGTAGAGACAGTGATAGAGGAGAAGAGGAGTTAGAGGACATAGAGTTGGGGGATAGAGAGTATTAGTTTGGAAAGGGAAAAGAAACAATGGTCGGGATGATAAAACAACTTTCAATAGTCTCATATCAGCCATAAAATAACTCACTACTGGGCAAAAATAAATGATGAGTACCTTTAGGAAAATAACAAAGAAAAATGGGCCCACCCCACATAGTCCCTTGTTTCCCAATAGTGATAGGGTATCCACTGGAAGTAGTAGGGAGCACTTACATACCAACATGTAGAGCCATCCCCATATATACACCAAGCCTTCCCGACCTACCATGCCTCAATTCCTAGATAGTCCAGCTACAGTGCCTCTAGCACAAGTAGAACCAGAAGAATCCATGAGTGCCTATCTGAGAGAGTATAGATCTTTAGGAGACGACATCCATTTAGCCATGACCTTCACTAAATTCTGCCACTTTAAAAGTAAGAACAAACACAAAGCTTAAAATAGGCCATTCACCCAGAACTATGAGTTACAACACACCGTAGGGAAACTCACTATCCCTACCTTTGAGGGTACCCCGGGGTGGCCCAGCCTAGAATTAGGTGCAGAAGTTGGATACATACTTCCAACTCAACCCCGTGATTGAGAAAAATGCCATTAAATTGGCTACCTTGCATTTGGATGGAGAAGCACATGAGTTTTGGTACCACGGGTTAGTGACAATGGGTCACAATACCATCACATCATACCCAAATTTTACATAGAGGTTCATTGATCGGTTTGATCGAAAGGACCCTGAGGTACACTTTTGAGAGCTAGCACAAATCAAGTAGACAGGTAGTGTGAATGCATTTATTTTAGAGTTCCAGAGGATAGCAATCATGGTGGCAGATATATCAGAGAGCAGGTTAATTATGTTGTTTACAGAGGCTCTCACTGAACCCTTACGGGGATGGGTCAAGTCCTATAGGCCCACCACCCTAGCAGATGCCATCAGCCGGACTAGAGATTTATAGGATGCAGTACCCAAAAATGGATTTCCTACCATAACCAATTTTCCTATTAAAGATAAAGAGAGGAAACCCTTCCAGAAAGAATGGTCCAAGAAAGAATGGATGGACAATGATACTCGACAGGACCTTAGAAGAAAAAAGTTATGTTTCACTTGCCAGCAACCATGGGTACCAAGTCATAGATTTTCAGGAAAGGGAAAGGCATACTACATAGAGGCATATTTTGACAGTGGGGAGGATGAGGATTATGAGGATCTAGAGCAGGGAGAGACACCAGAGACAGTTGATGAGGGACAATCCTCAGGAGGTACCATTGCTACCATGACAGGGGTTCCTAGACTCCACACTCTCCAGATTAGAGGTACCATACAGGGCCACAAAGTGGGAGTGCTGATAGATGGTGGGGCATCCCATAACTTTATTGATGTTTCATGGGTTAAAAAGAGAGGCATTCAGATTGATATTTTTGATGGGTTTTCAGTAGCTGCAGCAGTTCACACCATGGAGTGTAGTCAGAGGATTCCTAAATTAAAAGTAACAATAGGAAATTATACACTGATAGAGACATTCTATGTGGTAGATGTACCTGACATGAATGTGGTACTAGGATTTCAGTGGCTGTATTCCATAGGGAAGTATTCCACGAACTACCAGACCATGGAGATGGAGTTCACAGGAGCAGAGGGATAGAAGGTAGTATTGAGAGGGATGAATACCTACCCTCCCATAGCAGTGACATCACAGAGGATGGAGGTAGTACTCCAACAGTGAGATATTGCGTGGGTTGCAGAGTGTTTAGTTACCTTCAAGAAACCACTAGATGAGGCCACACAACATCCAACAGATATAGAGGCCTACTGCAGAAGTACAAGGCAATATTCGGAGACCTTCCAGCAGGTCAACCTCCAAATAGGGGATTTGAGCACATTATTGAGTTAGAGGAGGGGACTCAAGCAGTTATCACCACTCCTTACAGACATCCCAAGAGGTACAAAGATGAGATAGAGAATAA
This sequence comes from Pseudotsuga menziesii, assembly GCA_001517045.1. Classification (NCBI taxonomy): domain Eukaryota; kingdom Viridiplantae; phylum Streptophyta; class Pinopsida; order Pinales; family Pinaceae; genus Pseudotsuga; species Pseudotsuga menziesii. The sequence goes on along the minus strand of LPNX010346509.1, from coordinate 612,133 downwards.
AATCAAGGAACTACTCAAGATAGGGTACACCAAACCCAACTCCAGTCCCTTTGCATCTTCAGTAGTGCTAGTAAGGAAAAAGGATGGAACCCTACACATCTGCATTGATTACAGGGAACTCAACAAAAATACCATAAAAGAACAGGCATCCCATCCCCAGGATTGATGCGTTGATGGATGAACTATAGGGGGGAAAGTACTTTTCCAAGATTGACCTCTGCTCAGGTTACCATCAGATTCGAGTCAGGGAACATGATGTTCCAAAGACCCCCTTCTATTGCCACTACAGACATTATGAGTTTCTTGTGATGCCATTCGGGCTCACTAATGCACCAAATACTCTCCATTCATGCATGAACAATATCTTCAAATCTCAATTATGTAAGTATCTTCTGGTACTCTTCGACGACATATTGATATATAGTAGAACTTGGGAAGAACATTTGAGACATCTAGATGAAGTACTTGGAATTCTACAGGAGCAGTCACTATATGCCAAAATGTCCAAGTGTGAGTTCGACATGTAGGAGATGTTATACTTAAGGCATGTGATAGGGGCCAACAGGGTCTAGGTTCACCTAGAGAAGATTCTGGCCATATTGGATTGGCCTACACCTAAAAATGTGACAGAAATGAAGGGATTTATGGGCCTTTGCACCTACTATAGGAGGTATGTCAGTGGATTCTCACAGATGACCGTACCCATCTTACCAAGAAGGGGGAATTCATTTGGTCGAAGATAGGACAAAAGACATTCAAGAAAATAAAAAAGGTAATGAGTTCATGCCCAGTATTAGCTCTACCAAGATTTTCTCAACCCTTCGTGTTGGAATGTGACGCTTCAGGAGAGGGAATTGGGGCAGTTTTGATGCAGAACAACCACCCCATTGCATTTGAGAACGGGAAGCTCAAAGACTATAAGAGCCACTATTCGATATATGACAAAGATATGTTATCCATTCTCCATGCACTAACCAAGTTCAAGAAGTACTTAGTGGGTTGAAGATTCAAGGTTAAGACAAATCACAATAGCTTGAAATAATTCCTGGAGAAGAAAGAGCTAAACAAGAGGCAATGGAAATGGGTAAGAAAAATTTAGGCCTATGACTTCGAGATTGAGTACATGAAGGGAAAGAACAATGTAGTGGTTGATGCACTTTCTAGACAACCATCTACTTTATCCCTTATGAGCATCTCATCATATTGGAGATCTCATCTTTTGGTTGAGTAATCCAAAGATAAGTTTGCTTGCGAGCTATTGGATGGATAGATTCAGGACGATAGGTACCGGGTAATTGATGACATTATATACTAAAAGAACATAATATTAGTAGTTCTAGAATATTCCCTCAAGAAGAAGATTTTACAGGCATCGCATGATTCACCATTAGCAGGGCATCAGGGGTTTCTCAAGACCTACAAACAGATTAGAGAAAGGTTCTCATGGAAGGGACTCAAGAATGATGTGATAAAACATGTGAGAGAGTGTAGCTTGTTCCAATAGAACAAAATAGATCACACCCACACGGATGGTTTACTACAACCCTTACCTATTCCTGAGAAGAAGTGGGAGAGCATCTCCATGGAATTCATTATTGGGCTGCCTAAGGTTCAGGGCAGAGACTGCTTGTACGTAGTGGTGGAGAGATTGACCAAGTTCACTCACTTATTTTCCATTCCTTCAGTTTTTTCAGCATCACAGGTAGCAGAACTATTTTTCAGAGATGTATTTAAACTCCACAAGTTACCCAAGACCATTGTCAATGACATGGAAAACAAATTAACATGAGCCTTTTGGCAAGAGATTTTCTATTTAGTGGGGACCGAGTTAGCCATGAGCACCAGTTATCATCCACAGAGTGACAGATAGACAGAGATTGTCAACAAGTGGATTGAGGGATACTTGAGAAATTATGTAGTAGGTCAGTAGAGGACATGGATCAAATGGCTACACTTGGGTGAACATTGTTACAACATCACCCACCATATGACCATTCGGATGACCCCTTTACAAGGCCAAGGAGTGGATTCAGGAGGGTCAATATATCCTCAATATAATCGGGGAGAACATACAGGCTGCTCAGAATAAACAAAAGATATATGCGGATAGACACAGGGTTGATCATAGTTTTGAAGTAGGAGACTTCGTTTATTTACACCTCCAACCTTACCGACAGTCATCTCTTAAAAATAAAGGAGTGGAAAAACTAAAACCTCGCTTCTATGGTCCATACAAGATAATCCGAAAGGTTGGAGAGGTAGCATATGAGCTAGAACTACCTGCAGAGAACAAGATTCACAACGTATTTCATGTCTCCAACCTCAAGAAGGTAGTTGGTCAGCAGATTATTACATCTTCTAAGCTGCCCTCCCTTGATGATGAGGGGCAATTGATTATGATTCCTGAGCGCATCCTAGAGGTGCGAGAGCAAAAATTGAGGAACAAAATCATCAAAGACTACTTGGTTCAATGGAAATATATTCCTATAGAGGAGGCCACTTGGGAGGGAGAACAGGTATTACAACGCCCAGCTTTACAGTTGCTTAAGGACAAGCAAACTTGAGCGGGGAGGACTGTAATTTCCTATTCTAGTTAGGAATTGAGGACCATCCCGCTAACCTACATGATTCCCATAGGTTCGAGTGGGCACTGTCAGTCAAGGAATCGTCTATGGATTGATGCCATATAGGAAGATCTATGGCATCAATATTTTATCATCATTGGGTAGAGGGGGGCCACCATAGCCAAAGGTCACCTACATGCATGACATCTGAGTACTATTTCATGATGCATGCACCTGATTAAGTCTCCATGCACCTGCATGCAAGTCAACTACAAATTAGAAGTTAAAGTGAATAATTAGGTCAAAAGTTAGGTTATTTGTTGAAAGTTATAAAAGAAAAGTAAAATGAATGGAGAAGGACACTTATGATTATTATTGATTTGGATATTTTAAGTAGCAGCACAGCATGTGTCTATGACATTTGGGGTTGAAGACAACGTCTTCAGCTAACGAGGGTTTGACAGTGAAATATCTTCCCTAGTCTCCTTCAAGGTAGGCCATCCAGGTCCATCATCAACTCTTCATCTTATTTATCCATATACAACTATCTGACACCCATCAGAAGATTGTTTGCAGGGACACGTGTGCAGCTGTGGGGGTTTTTAGCTGGAAAACCCAAAAGCATTCTTTGGGTCTCCATATCTCTGTTTGTCTTCTAAATACTAGCAACATTCTCATCATCAGAATCATCCTTCAGTACCAGGTGATCATCAGCTTCCAGTTTGCTCATTCGGAGTAGTTCTCATCAGTTTTGTGTAGCTGGGCGTGTGAGCAGCTAAACCAGTAAACCAATTTTCTAGATTTCTTATAGTGGTCAAAACCTCTACATTCTCCAGTCAATCTCTCTGGCATGGGAATACCTTCGTTCCTGCAAATCCTCACCTTCATCAGACAACTCCTTCACCAAAAACGTCACCTTTAGCAGTAACACCGGAAGAAAGGAGCACAAGTTCTTCACGAGATTAGTTCTCGATGCATGCGTATTATCTCTGGAGCATTATCAGCCGGATTATTAGTGGTAAGTGTTGATATGTTCTCCATAAAATATTTTCCCTAGTTATCTATAAAATAGGGCCATTTTCCCAGCACTTTGCATGCGATTTTATTTCAGTATTATTATAAATCGGGAGGCTTAAGCAAGCCCTAGAATACAAAACAATAGAATACCAGTATCTGGGATATTACATAGTCCAAATTTGTATTCATTTGAATTAATGTGATACCATTGTACTAAAAAATATGAAACTGGTTGTTGGACTTGTATGCACAACTCATTTATACAAACAATTTGCATACAATATAAAGGAAATTGGTTGTAGGTGAACCATTTTCCTCCCAACCATAGGAAAATCGTTTGTGGATAGCACCCTCATGCTAGGCTATATCACCACCAAGGAAAAGAATAATTGTTAAATCTTTCCAATCAATGTTTTATTTACCAAAGGCTTCCAAACAAACCAGGAAAACCAAAAAAAGAGCGAAGGTTAAAGGAGTTGCTTCCATACATAATCTTGGTGATTAATTCCACATTATAGTTCCTCTTTCATCTCTGCATTGATCATATGATAGTTGGGATACTCTATTTTTATTCATCTAGAACTCTATTATCTCCTTAAGAACTCACTTTATTTTCTCAATATTCTCTTCTTGATTTGAATTCTCTCTTTTGGATTAATGTCAAAGGAGAGAGAAATGAAGGGTCCTAATCCAAAGTTAGCACTTCCTTAATGATAGGGAACAAGATTCCTAGTTGAACTCTCCTTGATTTCAATAATATAGGAATTGGTTGTTTCAAAATAGGAGGTAGGTACTTTTATTTGGTAAATATGTCTTATATTAATTAAACAAAAAAGAGGAGTACATGATCTTTATTACAATTCCAGTTTAGAACAATTATAGTCTGCATCAAAACTTCTCTAGAGACCTCCCTAGACCTGTTTCACCATACTTCCTAACATATACCCTACATAACAAAGGAACCATACTAGCAACCAACTATTAGTTATAGACTCGAAATACATACAGACCCATACCATTAGCATACTCTACTAACAACACCATTTTGATCCATTCTTATACAATTTCTTAACAAAACATAACCATCCAACAAACCGTGATTCAACAGGACACTACAAAACTTGTCGATTCATCGCCGTGATCCCAAGAGAATATAGAGCCTAATGATGCACCCCCTTAGAAATACCATCGATAATGGGAGCAAGTTGAGATGGTCGAGGAGGAATATCCGCTGGGTGCAAGAGGAATTTGATTCCTAATTTGCTTGCAATAACATCCACCTTGCGGTGCATCAAGAAACAATCCAAGGTATGCTCTTTCCACAGCTCCATATATCCCTCTTCCTTTGCATGTATTTCCATCAGAACATGAGGAAGAATTCATTTAGTTACCCATAAGGTCATCATAATGTGGTCAAATACCACCATCCTGCCTCACGTCAAGCCTAGATCCCACACCATTTTAGCGAGGACATCAAACTCCTCCTGTGCCTATAATTCATGAACCTCATCCCATAAAATTCACTCAATATTCTCTATCTCCTCCTGAACATGGGTAGGGATATTTCCTTAAAGAACTAGGAAACTTAACCAGCCCTTTTCTGCTTCCCTAGAGAGTCGTGACCACCCCTTTCCCCTTCCCCTCTTGTCTTTCTCGTTTTCCCTTTCTTTCCATCATCCTCTAGCTGGAGACCACCACGTAAATAACCTGATACAAATAGCACTTTTTAACGATATTAATGATGCTCAAAGTTTCCATATTGATGCGCTCATGTCTAATCCTCAATCCTCTGTCAAAATAAGAACCCCCACCCCCATAATTTCCCATAACTGCATCCATGTTTTTCTCACGCATCCATATAGATCTTACCACCTCTCTCGATACTCACCCACTCTTCATGATAATTTTCCATGGGCTTGGCTTCGTAACTACTCCTAGTTCATACCGTTCAATATCCTTGCAATCTATATGTTTGCTTGGATATCCTCTATTATCCATCACTCTGACCTTAATTATCAACTTGCATGGGGGTTAAGCTATCGTCATGACACAAGCTTCCATCATCACCAAGAACAGAGACTCGCATGATCGCCACATGCCTAATCATTCCTTATTCATCACCCGCATATGCGATGTTCATGTCTTGAGTCACCAAGTTTTTACATTGGCTAACCCAGGCTTGATCCCCAATATTTTCTAGTGTTCCTTCTTTATAGCTAATCTAGTCCATCTCCCCTTTATTGGCGAGGAGATCTACCACCTTATTACCCTTTCGCTTGATGTGGATGGAGCAGAAATGAATTAAACATAATATTGATCGCAATTTTTATAATATATATTATAGATTCCAGTGTGATGATATCTTCGATATAATTTGGTCGTTATGCAATTTCCTTGCCATAGAAACAAACAATGATTTTGGAATCCCCTTCCACAATTATAGGTGACCGGCCTTTCTGGATCTCTAACTTAAGTCTGTGCTATGTACCCCATGAAGGCATCCACAACCCTACTCGGGTGGTTCCTAAAAAATCTTCCGAATCCAATATATCTAAGGTTCCCTTTGGGAGCCTCGTCCAAATTGAATTTGAAATGCCCCACTAGGGAATCACTCTGGTGGTTTTGGATTAAAGCATTTTATGTCCTTGTTTTCTCCAATCCAATGTAGCTCAAGAGGGCTCTCACTCCCCATTCTTCCAAATTTGATGCTCTTACACCATGGCTTGCTAATCCTAGTCATTCCACTTAGTCAACCAAAGAGCTTTGAGGATGTGAAGCTAGATCATGTACCGGTTTATATTCTCCAAACTACTATTGTATTGGAAAATGCATTGATTTATTCCCTTTCATGTATCCCATACCAAGAATATAAGGAATAACTTCCACACTCCATTTACAATGGCATTCTCAAAATGGATTGATGGTCCACTCTAAGACAGACAGGTCCAGTATACCCCTCACATGGTCAGATTTGTGAAAAAATCCACTCCTCTATCCCATAGGGAAGCCGTAAAGATGCATTCATATAACCAGTGATTCATGTTTTCTTCGACATTGACACAAAATGCATAGTGAAATGGACCCATTATCCCTCTCTTGCTTAAATTTTCCCTATTAGTATTCTCCTTTTCACTACTATCCACATGCAAGCGACCACCTTGGGATAGAAATTTCCCATCCCAAATTTTCTTCCACACATATTTCCTAGCGAGCTCCCTTATTTCCCTCCACAATCTATAAGCCTCCTCCAGGTTAAAGACTCCCTTTGTAGAATATCCCCATCTTATTTTATTCAAGCCCCTCTGGATTCTGATACGCCACTCTTGGATTGTATCCCATATTCTATGGATCTCCACCTATTGAAATTATGTGTCCATCATTCAAAAGGTTTCCAACATCGGTACTCACCCTCCGCAAGAATCTCATGCAACAATTCCTTCACTATAATCCATCCTCTCTCTCGACTATGGCTTGGAAGGTCGACATTTCCAAGTGGTTCATGAGGTTTGGGATTTGATGTCACAAATCTTCCCAAAAATTGGCATCATCTCCATCTCGAATTTCCTAGAAACTATGTTCCTAAATTAAGCATCTGCCATGAATAATTGTCTTCCATATATGTGATCCAGGATTCATATATTAGAATCTAATAAGGTCATGTTTATTCTAGCCCCATGCATATTTCTATAGAAATACTTTAGCGCATTTCTATTTTGTATGAGTCACCCATATCCACCACATTTTCGCTCCCAGGACTTCACTGGTTTTATGAGAATCTTTGAGACCAAGACCCCACTAAGATTTGGGTGTACATATGTTATCATAGCTTACTAAAGCCCTTTTTTTTCTCTTGAGTCCCCCTCGCCCCCCCACCCCCCACATGTTCTTTATTTATTTTATAACCACTTTTGGGGTTTCCATTTCCAAGAATAGATAGATTGGCATGGATTAGAGCACATATTTCACCTGTGTAAATCTACTTGCTAACTTAAGGGGGTGCAATACCTAATTGGCCAATTTTTCTTTCATGTGATCTAACAAATTAGCCTAGGAGACTTTCCTAACCAAAACATCCACCAAAGGTGCCCCCATGTATTTGGATGTAAGGGAGCTTCCTTGAAAACCAAGAATGTAAATAATATTAAATTGAGTGGCCCAAGGAGCATTTAAAAAGAAGACTTGAAATTTGTCTTCATTGACTTCAAGTGTTGAAGTCATCGATTTTAACTTCAAACATTTTTTGATGACCCTTGCTTCCTGGACAGATGGGTGCCTCATAAGCATAGTATCATCAACAAATTGTTGGTGCATTCACTTGGATGTGGATGGGTGAAACATTATGCCTATGATTTCCCGTCTTCTTTCATTGGCCTTAAATTTTCTTTCTGATACTTTTGCTAGAAGAATTAAAAGAAAGGGGAATAAAGGTCCCCTTGTCTAATGCTTTTCGATGGTCTAAATGGAGGCATAGAGGTGACATTAAAAAATAGAGAATAACGAAAATAGGTCAATCTCATAATCCACTCAATTCAAGCATCCCCCAAACCAAAGTCCCTCAACATCGCTTTCATAAATTGTCATCTCACCTTATTGCATGCCTTAGATAGGTACAACTTAAGGATCAATCCCGATTTCTTGGTGATTTTCAAGGAATGAATAACCTTGTGCACTAAGAATATTATGTTCATTATCTACCATCCTTCCACAAAACTTTATTTCTCTGGCTATATTCGATTAGGAAGGAAAGGATTCAAACTATTGGTGATTACTTTTGTAATGATTTATAAATCACATTACACAATGAGATTGGTTGAAACTTACCATCGGTATGAGTTCCCTCACACTTGGGTACGAGCATTAAAAATGTGGAATTAAAGGTTACTAGTACCCCTTTGGTCCTTCTTGAGTCTTCTACTATCCTTAGCACTTCCTCCTTGATCATATCCTAGAATCAACGAAAGCAGTTTGTTGTGAATCTGTCTGACCCAAGGGATTTCCCCTCCTCCATTTGATTTACCGCCTCTTTGACTTCCTTCATCTACACTAGATGCATCCAAAATTCTTTTTTTCATTAGACACCATGGAGGAAATGTGTTGTGTAATCCTAGCAATATCGATGGATCGATCCTACCGAGGCTCCTCCAAAATACCCTTGAGTAATTTACTAATTCATCTCCAACATTCTCCCTGGATTCGAATTGATGCCCATAATACCTATTTATCCCCTAAATCTGATTTTTTTTGTGTATGTTACATTATTGATCTATGAAATAACTTAGTGTTTCATTCCCCTTATTTTATCCATCTGTTCCTAGGATTTTGTTTCCACATGATCTCTTCTTGGGCTTCCCTCACTTCCATTTGTTCAAGGATGCTCACTTCGTGAGACTTCAAGTCATCACTGAACCCATGCTACATGCATTCTACTTGAATTTATTTTAGTTGGCCTTCCTGTTTCCCTTAATCCCATAAGATATTCCCAAATTCTTCCTTGTTCCATTTTTTTCGTTTTCCTTAAAGGGTTTTTATTTTTTGCTGAAATTGGAACATACTTGACTCTCTTGGCAGTTCCATTTTCTCCCACCATTATTGAACCATTGTTTTCAAGTCCTTATGCACCAACTATATTTTCTCAAATCTACATGGCTTCCTCAACATGGATACAAACCCACTCTAACATAGGCTAACCGACCAATGATATGATCCTGCTGAGGGTAGAACCATGGATGAGAGATCACCCCCAAAAAATACAATGAATTTGGTAATAGGGAATGTATCCATTTGAGATGGCACATGTTGATCCCACCCCTTTTATTGTTCCAAGTTTACACCCCATTTCCTACCTCTACATCTACTAATTTCAAGTTGTCTATGATATCCCCAAAGGCTTGGTATGTTGATCATAAGATTCTTCTTCCTCCATTTTTATCCATCAAGGAAGTTGTCATGTTAAAATCCCCTCCTACAATACAATGCTTGGTTTGAACCCATCTACTAATTCTTTCTAAAGATTATAAAAATTCTAATTTTTGTTGGTACAAGTTAGGGCCATAAGCATTTGAAATCACCCCTGCCATTGTTATTCCAATAGTTTGGAACTATGCTGAGAGGGATCTATGAGTAGCTAATAAATTATGAATACACACCTCTTCTAGATTCCAAATGATATTTAGGCCTCCTACATCTATATTTGTGTCGACTATTACTACCCCACTTCCCTTCCATGCTTTCTTACGTATATCCCTAATCATCTCTTCCTGGAATTTAGTTTCTTGAAGCTAGAAAACCATCAAATTTTCTTTTTTGATCTTGTTTCTTATAAGTCTAAGATTTTGGGGGTTGTTTACCCTTCTAATATTTCAAGTTATCTCTTTCGTTTAAGAAAATTACTATTCCTAGATAGAGTTTCCTTAATAGTTGGATATTGGCCTAATTCCACCAATTTAATCCCCACTTCTTCTATCCTCTACTTATTTCTTTTCCTACGACACTTCTTGTTGATGTCCATGAACTTTCTCTTTTCCTGCTTGGGCCCTTTTAGTCTGATCCGTAATTGGGGACTCTACTTTACGCTTAATATGGATTCGTGTAGTAGCTCAACTTTTTGGAAGGGAACATACACCTTTCCTTTCTCCTCGCAATATTTCTCCATCCCTTCCATATTTAGCTCCCCTAGATCCATATTTTCCCCTTCTTCTTCTTCCATGATCACATCCTCTGCATTCTGAACTCCAAGATCTATCGGTTTCCCCACCTTCCCATGTTTCTCAATATGATCTTTATCTTCCTCTTTTTCCCTTGATCACACTTTGAACCCATTGGATCTGAATCATTGCTAGCTATGTGATTCAGATCATCAAATCAATTCAACGTTTGAGGTTTTTTTATTGCTTCCTAATCTATTTATCTTCACCCTTACTTTATTCGATTGTTAATTTTGGAAAATCCATCCTCATTCTTTTCAAAATGATATTTTTGAGGAGGTGGAGGATATCTCAAAGGGAAATATCTAAAGAAATTCCCATATTTATGGAACCTTTTCCATTGAAAAGGAATGTGTTCATATTACAGAGTTTGTATCCATTCTTCATAATCCCATGTCAAGTTGATTTCTTATAGAAATTTCTTTGAGATGTCCATATACACACAAATTTGTGCATACAAAGTGTATCTAACCATTCTTGTTTGTTCATATATTTTCACAAAGTTTCTCAATGAGTTTCCTATATCTCTCGATATTTTTGGTTCCCAATATTACCCAGGAAGGGAATACATCCTAATCCATACCAAGTCTATTCAAATGTCCTCTTTATCAAGGTTAAATATTTATTTCCACAAGTAAAGGAAAGAACCTGCAAAATAGAATAAATATGGGCCTCCATCGAAATCTTATCCTAATCCTACTGATTAAAGAAAATAATTGTGAAAAAAACCTTCGATCCTAATTGTAGTTCATAATTCCCCTTATGCTTCCAGATCGTCTTAATCCATTGGATGATATCCCTCTCCCTAGGCCATATCCCCACAAATTTTCCAAAAAAGTTTTTTCCTTCATCATCTTGATCTGTTCCCACAATTTTTTTGATATTATATGGATAGGAGGAATTTGGGAAGATCTAGGGATGCATTAGACTGGCTTATGACCAAGACATCCCATCATCTAGGACCTTGTCCCTAAATCACTGCCCTCTCCTCCCATTCACGTGTCATCATCAAACCTATGTCTCATCTTCCCATCCCTCAAATGATAACGTGGGGAGGGGGTCACTCCCCTCCCCCGCCCACACCTTGTCCCCCCACCCCCAACCTCTCCACAATGTGAGGCCTTCACTCCGTAGATATGAAATTATCTAACTCTGACCTTACCATAGAAAAAATTATTCACTCAAACCCTATCCTTCATTGCATCAAATCTCTCCCCTGATATTAGAATCTTTGTTTCCTACAAGTTAGGAGGTAGGTAGTTGAGCATAGTAGTGAATCACTTCACCAAACTACTAATTGCAATAGTATAAAAAATTGGATAAAATGACATTAGGAAAATAATCTGAAAGAGGTTGTAGATAGGATATAGTAGTAACCATGAACATAGATTAATTCCCCTCCTTAATCCCCCTTACCTTTTCCCTATGGTGGAATCATAACCCCATAGTTATTCTCCCAATTCTCCCACAAAACCTTTCATTAAATTCAAAATAATCATGTTTAAAAGTATTTAAAATTTCCATGGTAAGTTTGCCTCATGGAATCAAGTAGAAAATCGTAATGAAAAGAATAATTACAATATAAACAAGATCAAGTTCAAAGTGTTTAGATCGAAATATCCCACCCACCCCCCCACCCGTGGAATAACATCATCCTCAATGTTCTCTTCTTTTTAACAAGGTTCAAGGTTCCATGCCTTCATTATTTAGTTGCACCTACAATGCCATTCTCTTTATGGACATTTTTTCTCATTTTTGGTTATGTTAGACAACAATGACACATGCCTAAAATAATCAACGAATATAATAATGCATGTTATAGGCATTTTAAGCATCAATTACTCCATTTATGGAATTTTCATACACACACACACACACACATCCAAATTATCCCAATACTTGTCTATATGAATATCTATCAACTCCACAAGGATGTTATGGGAAAGACTCAACTTATTTTCTTCGTTGACACACTTATTGTGNTGTGTGTGTGTGTGTGTGTGTGTGTGTGTGTGTGTGTGTGTGTGTGTGTGTGTGTGTGTGTGTGTGTGTGTGTGTGTGTGTGTGTGTATGTATGTATGTATATAATTTCTTCATGACCCCATTTAGTGTGTAACATGAATCTCTCACAATAGATTCATTCCAGTCTCCTCTTTCTTGTAGTCACTCACCCTCCAAGCTCAAGCATCCCCTTCTCTACTAGATAGTCCTTCAGGAAATCCATCATTTAACAAGGATTTCTTGCACAAGAAGAGTGAAATCTTATAGATTCTTAATACCAAGGTGTCCCACTTCCTTTCTCTAATGTAACATAGCTCATGGTGATCAAGGGATATCATAGGGTTCTAGTGTCATTATAGTAGCGTCCTCTTCATTCTTTTTCATAAATAGAATCCATCATTTGTCCTTACAGGTATGTCGTCTCACATGTATCATACACATCTAGTTACCATGATATATCATCATAATAATTTCAATTAGAAATTTTAAATCTATTAATACATAAATCAAATTTCACAAGTATGAAATCCTTGTTGTAACATTTGGCTCTTGCATGTGGTAGCAATCAATATTCCTTATGTACTTACACTCATTGCCATATCCAATGACATTCTCCCTACAATATGGAATTTAAATCAACTAAATAATTGTGTAAAAGTAGTCATTACGCAGTCGGAGATTGAGGTAAAAAGGAAGCTGCATTGGAGAGTTGAATATCTCGACGTTTCGAACCCTACTCTAGGATCATCATCAGGAGAACTTGCTTCAAGTTCTCTTGATGATGATCCCAGAGTAGGGTTCGAAACATCGAGATCTTCAACTCTCCAATGCAGCTTCCTTTTTACCTAAATAATTGTGATGAATGATGCATATATGCAAGTTTTAAACATGTGTAGAGAAGCAAAGCATACAGATTCTCTTAATCAAAATAGATATCACAACACAACATTCACACATAAACATAGAGATTTACTCTGGAACCCTTAAGCAGGAAAACCAATAAATCTTGGAGCCGCACCTCCTATTTTCTCTTCATTACATTATGAATCCTCACAATACAAAATATAGGTATTCAACAACCTCCAATACCCTAATCCGTTAACCTAGATTAGAAAAAGACTGCAATCCCTTAATCGGGATTAAGTTACATATTTTTAGAAAATTCCCAAAAATAATCAAATGCAGTGCTGATATGCGTACCTCCCCTCCGCATGCATATGCAAAGAGTATAACATATACCCAACAATATAATCCTTTCATTGCAACATTTACAACAAACCATGAATGATCTCACAATTCTAATACACTAACAATATATTCCATCACTTTCACTTGTTAGACATATTGATTGCAATAAAACATTATCTTCTATATATGCATTACTAACACATCAAGCATTCACACAATGCAATAAAATATTTATGTAGGGAAATAAATGTGCCAACATTCATATATGTAGAATCACTCTTTGTATGATTACATAGGTTATTTATATGCATTCACTCAATATTTCATCATATTGAGTTAACAAGACAAGTTGGAGGACTCAATCAACACATCATCTAGATACTTCATCATTACTTGTTTGACCATTTGGATACCTTCCTTTTCATCCCAAAAGAAACACTAGGAATATACTCCTTTAGTGTTATTTAGTATTGGCAAAGAGGTTGTAGTCCAAAACATCAATTAGAAGCAAGCAGACCATTTGATACTTTTGCAATGTTGTATCTCTTTCCAAATTCAACACATAATAGCCTCACACATGTTTATCTATCATGGCATTCAATTTCATATGGTATAAAAATTCTTGAGATTAATCATGTAAATACTCATTTAATCTTCTTATTACCCCTAAACAGGTTAATCATGAAATTTTATCATATGCATGCATTAAAAAAAAGTAGCAACATTTACATGCCCAATGTTCCATTATTTTTCCATACACCCACCTAGTTATTGATTTACATGCATTGACTTAGACATAAATACAAGCATTTTATTTTAAGATAAAACCATAATTGAATGAATTTACCCAATTGCTTTCAGTTCATATGCTATATTGGCATGATGAATTCATACATGTATGGTTGTTATCATTGTCTCTAATGTTACCTTATTGGTTGATGTTGGTTGAGAACTCACATGATCCCTTCATCAACCTCTTAACAAGCATATTTTTTTCTTTATCTTATTCATGAGGTTTCCCATCATAAGAAGGTGCATTATCAAAATCTTCAACCATTCCTAGCCAGACCACAAATTTCCATCACTTCAGTTATCATGCAATACTTTAATGCATGTGTAACAACAAACCACTCTTAATCAATATAAAACATCATATATTCTCAAACATATATCTATCTACACTCTACCACATATTGTCTCTCAATCTATCTAGCAGTAAACACACATTCCAAAGAATTTTTTTATCAATATTCTCATGCTATAACTATTACACATAACAACTTTCTCCATTTTTATCAATATAAAAAAATAGAAAGGGGTGAGTAAAAAAAATCCCTTCTAATTTTTTACATAATGAATTACACATCATGGCTTATCAACTACATGGCCTTTCTGCCATTTACATAATAAATCATTAGTTGTGATACTCTTATTCAAGTAGCAATACTTAGTTCATGCACCTAAGTTATACTTGCTACTTCAAAACAATACAATTCTACTCTAGAAACAATGTGGAGTTTAAGGTGAGAAAAATCTTCCTCATTTCATATCTACCTTGTTGGCCACGTGTTATTTACTACTAAAAGCTAATTATTGACAAATTTGTAGCTTCCTCTAATGCTTTGCACTTTCTTTTCCTCCCAAGGTTTTTGCATTTTCAAACATTCAATGACCCCTTTTCCAATATGCATGGAATCGTACTCTATAGCCCCCATTACTTGGATACTTTTCTTAATGTAGTTAGCATATCAAAATTAATAAGGACAACTCATAAAGTTCAACTATAATGAAGTACACTTGACATATCTATGATATAAATCATAATTTATTAAAATCTTCACCATCTAATATAATTCAAATTATGTCAATTGGGTCCAAATCAAGTGGTTCGAAGAAATTATTGTTACCCTCCGAACCAAGGATCTATTCTATCAAGTGACATGTTGAGATATTAAGTGAGTATACTGTTGTATCATCCTTGATTCCTAAAAACCCTAGTTTTCTATGAGTACCATCCTCAAATAAAGGGAAGTGGAAGATTATTTTCCCCGAATGATGTACTTCACAAAAAAAAACAATTGAATTATACTTAATTTAGTTAAAATTCCACTATGTCCCATTGCAAAAAGATTAAAATATAATAAAAAATTATCAAAATGATAACATATCAAGTAATTTTAACAAAACTTGCTCATTCACATGTTCATGCAATGCAGTATGGGTGGATATTAGGTATTTTATAAAAGATACCCCTATACTTACCAAAATAAGGCTTTCTTGTCTAAGTTATTCAAGAGTGGCAACAATATTAATTTTTTTCCCACAACAAGAGCACATTTACAAAATCCTTTCTTCTCATTGTAATAAAGTGGTTTGAAATCATCTTGACAAACAACCATATGCATTGATTATTTCCTAACTCAAGGTTTTATCCACGTTTCCCAATTCAACGTCTAATGACATAATAACATTAAAAAATAAGTACTCTTATCCATTTCAATAAAATTCATTAGCCATGATCATTTCTATGCAATAATTGAACATTATCAAAATAGGTCACTTCACATACCAAATTCCTCTCTCAAGTGGGATATCAATGACCAATGGGACCATAAATTATTCCTCACATCCAATGGATTTAATAGAATGTATACATCATACTTTTAATTATTTAGCAACAATTCATACTAACTTCAACTCATATTTAAGATCAGAGTGTTGTATGAAAGTCCACAATCATCCACAAGATAAGTTTCAAAGGCATATTTAAAGTATGTTTCTCTCTTTTGAATGAGAGTTAGAAACAAGAGAAAATATATCTTATACCATGTCATACATAACATTCTTACACACATTTTATGCAATCTTTGCATACTATAATTCATAGTACACAACATAGAATTGTTACACATAAATCTCGTCATCATCATGTCATGAGGTCCCAAACATCAGTTATTACACTAAATCCCAAGTTGTGAAGTGAAAATACTGGCCCTGACTTCAGTCTTGCATATAAAAGTCCACTACCGCTTCTGCCCTTAAGGAAAGAAGCATTATATTCCTCAGTAAAGCTCACTGTCTCTTGATAACAGGCGGCCTCTTTTCCCCCCTGTTCAATGTGTGATTCTACCCTATCACCGCTCTGTCATAGTGGAGGAGAAGCGATGCCCTAGGTAAAAAGTGAAAAAGAAAATATTCCATGAAGCTTCTCGAAGGAAGACTTCATGGCACCCTCATCCCTACTCCCGAGGACCACTTGGACTTGAGATCCATTCTTTTGGGATCCCCCTTCCACCTCACCCACCATTTACTCAACCATCCCTATCCTCCCAAGGCCTATAAAACCAGGCTCATACCCCATGGTTGGGAGAGAGAAAAGTTATGTTGTTGCATTGAGGTTCTGGCCAAATCAATAGGGTGAGCATAGAAGGAGCAAGTTGGAGATTTTGGGGACAAGGAATCGGCCTATGAAGAATCATCACAACACGAAGGTGAAGGTTGTGAGCTTTCTTCTTCGTCTTTAATGCAAATTCGGTTTCTTTCCCGTAAAGTATGTTATGTTATAATCATGTATTTTACTGTTGGATTCCTTAGCCACTGACATAGAATTGTGGATTATATTCTGGTGCTTTTGATCTTGTTTTCTTATTTCATGTAATTATGCAGGTACATCCGTGAAGAGCCATCACCATAGGAAAAAACTACATCACTCTATCAAAGGGACTCATTCCATATCTCCACAACTTCTAGGGGAAGTCTTCCATTTCTATTGTAACTCATTTGTTCTAGATCTGAACCATTCAGACTAGAGGAACAACTCTTGTCTGCAAGAGGTGCATTTTTCCTAGAAACAAATCTCGCGACTGCATTGGGGAAGAGATTTCAACACATTTGATCTTCCTTGGTATTCAAACTCTTGTCTGAAATCCAAGCCCCAATCTTTCATTGATCATATCTACTAGCTTATCTAGTGAGATCTTGGTTCGGTATAACCAGATCTTCTTAAATTTGAGTCATTCTTGCTTTCTGTACTTCATATTCCTGTCAAATTCATGATTTGATGCCAGTTTTATAAATACTTACTTTCTCTTTTTAGCCCTTTTTTTGACACTTACAACAAGCATTGCCTATGCACAGTGGACATTAAGCGGTGGCACCGCCTGTGCATAATACTTAGTAAGCAGTGCCATCACTCTGTTACAATCGAGAGAAGTGGTGTTGAGCTAGAACCGCTCTGTCACTAACTCTCCTCAAGCGGTGCCAGGTAGGCCTTCTACTTGCTTGCCATTTCAAAGCTTTGAGATTTTTTCTTTCTGTTATGTGAGTGTTTGGGATTCTTTTAAGAGATCTGTGTAGTTAGATTCAAATTCTGGATGTGGTAAATGCTTGCTTTGTTGAATTCAAAAACCTAGGTTACACTCATCAATTTGATTGCTTGTATGCTTGGTTTTCATTTTCGAAAGGTGTTGGGGCGCGCACCTTAACGGTCCTTAATTGTGGTAACTCCGCAGTTTTTGTGGAAGCTTGTAAGCGGAGTTGCGACTCAAAATAGCCTTAGGGGTGTTGGGGTTGAGTCAAAGCTCTCTTTTTGTAATTAACCCATGGTTTAAGTCCAGGGTTTATGGTTCGGGGTGCCCATGGTTTAAGCCCATGGTTTTGTATTAAGTGCACTTGTATAAATAAGAACTTTTGTAAAAGAGTCAGGTTAGGATTATGATGTAAGATGATTTGATGCGAAGCTAAGGCTAGTTTTGTAAGAAAGGTTAAGTCCCAGCTGTGTGCATGGACGACCTCTGCAACTGTGTGCACAGAGGGTTTTTGGGTGATTAAGAAGATCTGCAGCTGTGTGTGCAGAGATCTGCAGCTAAGTGCGCAGTTTGAGGAATTGAAGGGATCTGTAGCTGAGTGTGCAGATCAAAACTGTGGTTTTTGTAAAGAGTTGAATAAAACACAGTTCTGTGGACGCAGCCCCTAAACTGGGGGTGAACCACGTCATATCTTGTGTTGTGGTTCTTTTGTGTTGTTTCTGTTATGTTATTTTATGCATTGATAAGTAGAATAACTGATAATTAAGATCACTGCTAAATACTAACTTCTCCGTGAATTCCCAGTTAAGGGTTAAGCAAGACATTATTTGTTTATCTAACTGCGAAGCTATATAAGTGATTGTCGAAGCTCTGTATTGTATGATCATTATTTGTTAAAGGCTAAAGGTATAGTAATATCCCTCTTCTGCTTGCAGAAACCTGATTCTGCGGCACCCCATAGCTGTTTCGGGTGAGACTGCAACCTGTTTGCAGGTTGTTGCCGAAATGGCCAACACCATGGGTCTTTTGTTGGTGCGAAGACAAAAGTATAGAACCCAGGTCTGCCCTAAGCCCAACAAATTGGTTCCATTGCCGGTTGAATTCAGTATCTGCTCAAGAGGGGTTTACGTCGTACCTAGAGGGCTATGTTTTGGAGGCCCTCCATGAAATAAATCGGTGATTGGATTGAAGGGACTTATCTGAAATTTGTTGAACAAGAGAACAAAGATCCGCGTCACAGTTCAGACGACTTTTTACAAAGGTACATTTTTTCTGATGTTTATGAAATTTTCTTTGGTAGTATCCGCATAGAGTTGCACCAGTGGTTATCCAGGTTGACAGAGAGAAATACAAACTTCCAATAAGGTCAGTTTTCTGATTGGACCCCCGCAAGAATTAATATATTGAAAAGAGTGAACAATGATATATCCCGAGCTGTTGATTTCTGGACAATGCGCACCCTTGAAGCATTTGTGACGAAGTTCTCCATCGACACAAGTACATCCTTTAGCGAAGCCGAACGACAGTTTTTCAAAGGACCAAGGTGTAAGTACTTGAATTCCTTTAATTTGAAAATTAAAATGCTATTGGCTGAAAAAGGTATATTGCTCATTGAATCATACTGTTAGATTTAGTAGTACTAACTTATGTTTGGAAGTGAAAGTGACTTCGACGAGCAAAGTGGTTTGCTGCGAAGTGGTAAAAGATACAAGAGGAATTTTGGATCCTATACCCTAGGTCAGAATACCGAGTATACCCTTGTAAGTTCAGCAGACCCAACGCCCGATGAAACGCCTTCTATTGGAAACCCTCCGGTAACCCCGCAGCGAAGACCTGTTATCCCTGAGAACCCATCACAGTATGAAAGTAACCCTAGCCCGAGTATTCCTGTCATAGGTCAGTCTACCCCAGTAAGTTCCCCCCCGCATACTACCAGTCCCCCTCCCTCCCCCCCTAGATCCGTGATGGCCCATATGACTGATGACATTAAGCTTCCAGTCTTTAAAGGAACTGGATCAGAGGATCTAGAATAGTTTTGGTTCTTATGTGAAGCTGTGTGGACTGCTAAGAACATTACGGATCAAGATACAAGAAGAGCGCAGCTGGTTACTTCTTTTAGAGACCGCACTTTGACCTGGTTCATGAAGTTTTCCAGTACTCAGAACCATGTCTTGGCTGATATAAAAGTAGCAATGATAAAGGAATTTAAGAATCCTAAATCAGAGTCGCAGTGTATCACTAAACTAAAGGAAATTCAGCAGAGGCGAGGAGAATCAGTGTGGGACTTTGATCAGAGGTTCAAAGTTCTGCTAGATCAAGTCAGTTTCACTATTGGACCAGTGCAGTATAAGGAATGGTTCATTGCAGCTTTGTTACCACATATCAGGACTCCACTCATGCAACAGAAGGTTGCTGATCAGCAAGAGGCTTTGGAAATCGCTATGAAGCTTGAAACAGCTCCTGTCGAAGATAATTCTGTTATAGCTCAAATACAAGCACAATTAGCACAAATGGCCTTGGAGCTGCGCGACATGAAGAAAGGAAAAGCTGTTCACGAAGAGGTTTGGTGTACACGATGTCGGATAGAAGGACATGACAAGGAATAGTGTCCTACGGTAATAAATTACCTGAATTCTGGTGCGCCAAACCCATTCAATCCTAGTGTTCTATATTGTGAGATCTGTAGGACAACTGGCCAACATCGACCTGAAGACTGCTATCTACTGCAGAGATACGTGCAAGTACCTAAGAACCCCTATTGCAAATTTTGTAAGTCAGTTGGACACAACGAATATGAATGTCGTAGTTTTGACCTCATGAGAGAACGAACCTATGACGCTTATAGGGTACAAAACGATGGACAAGGCAATGATGGATATGGGTACCGTGGTAGTACCTCAGGTTGAGGTACCTTTGGAGGTCGTGGTTGTGGTGGTATGCCTAGAAGAGGTCGAGGCCAGGTGGTGTTCTATAACTATAATCAGGTAGGCCATCTAGCTAGAGACTGTCGGAACCCAACTACGACATGTCGATATTGCAGAGCAGTCGACCATGTGATTGAGAAATGCCCGCAGCTGATAGCCAAGATCCAATAAATAAATAGCGCTCCTACTCATAATATTTAGATGATTGTTGTAGAGCAAAGATCTGTTCCAACCATTAATGTTGTTACAAGGAGTGCCGTTACGACGCAAATACAGAATAAGGAGAAATAGCCTGATGAGGCTTGGGTTCGTAAGGTCCCAGAGAAAATTCCAACCTTTGATGTGGGAAGGGAAAAAGAGACATTTCTGGAAGCCAAAAAAGACTTTGCTGATCCGAGCACACCAGTAGCACCTGTGCAACAGCATCAGCAACAGTCACAATCTCAAGAAGCTTCAACGGATAAAGTAAGTACACTGTCTTCATTTTTACAGAGTTGCATGAAGCTCTTAAGAAATCAGAATGGTTTAAATGAGTTATAGAAAGTTATTGCTTCTTGCGAACCTCAACGAAGCTCTGGTAAGGAAAAAACTGTTAATAGAGTCAGAAGAACTGGAAGAGAAATGAGACTGCATGCTCAGATAGGAGAATATGACATGACTGATGTCATTCTAGACCTAGGATCCGAAGTAAATGTCTTAACTA
This sequence comes from Pseudotsuga menziesii, assembly GCA_001517045.1. Lineage (NCBI taxonomy): Eukaryota > Viridiplantae > Streptophyta > Pinopsida > Pinales > Pinaceae > Pseudotsuga > Pseudotsuga menziesii. The sequence continues at coordinate 590,725 of LPNX010346509.1, read as the reverse complement.
AACAAACATGGGAACAAATGGGAAAACCTACCCTTGAATGGTCTCCTATACAGTTGAGATTAGCCAATCAGCAGAAGATTGTGCCCCTAGGAAGATTCCCTAGTGTCCCAGTAGATATTGATGGGGTCAGTACTTTAGCAGACTTTGAAGTCATTGAGATAATTGATGATAGCAACCCCTACCCAGCTTTGCTAGGAATTGAGTGGGAAATAGACAATGCTGTAGTCATTAACCTTAAGAAGAGACAGATGACTTTCGAAGGGAAAGGTTTGAGAGTCATAGTGCCACTGGACCCTTCTCAAGGAGAAAGGTACAGAGAACCACTCAGAGATGACGATCAGGATGTTTTGGACCATATCTACAACATCATAGCTAAGGAAGAAGATTATGTTGATCCTACTGCCGAAGGTATCATGGATTGGCAGTGTGATAGTTCTTGCATGATGGATTCAGATGACGGTCTAGAGAATTGGCAGAATAGACTTTATGAACTACATGGACATCGATGTGCAAGAATTACCAAGTCTCTCAGATGGCTTGGTTCACAGACAAGAGACTTGCCTACCTTTAATGGCTTGACAGACCCAACAGATTTTATTATACAATTCTCAGAGTAGGTACCAGATTCACAGAAAATGGCGATTCTAGATTCAGCATTCAAAGCCATAGCAGCCAGATGGTGGAATGGTCATAAAAAGTACATTCATAGTTGGGAAGCGTGCCAGAATTCCCTTTGCCTAAGATTCAAGGATCAACCTTAGGAGGTGCGAAGCAGGTTTAATGGTAAGACTAGTCCTCACTTGGAGCAATGCTACGACGCATGGAAGCATGTACCTCATGAAGAATGGGTACATAGGTTTGTGCACACCCTGGAACCTATAGCAAAGAACTTGTATGCGGAGGTCGAGCTTCACCATGGTACTGTAAGTTGGGATAGTCTTGTTGATAGTTTTGTACTGACATTTTCTATTAATGAGGTTTGTCCTGCTTTGGACACAGTTGTTAGGTTGATCCATACTAAAGTGTTTGATGATCAAGAAATAGCAGAATACCAACCTGATTGGAAGGAACAAGAAGCTAATGCAGTAGAATGTTATGACCTCGCAATTGATGAGGATGATGATCTGCGCAACATTAACATTCCTGAGTTAGAAGGACACTACGAAGTACATGGACCAACAGTTGAAGCACCTGAAGTGACTCAGCACTTGAAGACACGGACTAAAAACATTGGATCAGAAGAAAATCCTAAGTATGCTATCATTGGAGATTATTGGGATGAAGAAATGGTGAGCAAAGTGACCCAACTTCTCCATGAGTATCAGGACCTATTTCCGATGAAGTTTTCAGAGATTAAAGGTATCCTTGGTGATATAGGAGTAATAAATATCCCGTTGAAACCTGATGCGAAGCTTGTGAAACAGCGCCCTTATAGGTTGAACCCTAAGTATAAAGAAAAAGTTAGAATGGAGCTCGATAAGATGCTTGCTGCAGGAATCATTGAGCTAGTTGAAGAATCCGAATGGGTCAGTCCTATGGTGGTGCAAGAAAAGAAGACTAAGGGAGAAATCAGAATCTGTGTTGATCTGAGGAAGCTGAATGATGCCTGTTTACATGATCCTTTCCCTACTCCCTTTACAGATGAAGTTTTAGACAATGTCAGAGGTCAAGAAGTGTACTCTTTTACTGATGGATTTTCAGCTTACCATCAGATTAGAATTGCTCCAGAATATCGACAAAAGACAACCTTCACTACAGAAATGGGATCCTTTCAGTATACAGTTATGCCCTTTGGATTGAAGAATGCACCTGCTATGTTTTCTAGAGTAGTCATCTCTACATTTCAGGAATTTATACATAAATTCTTAGAAGTTTATTTTGATGATTGGACTATCTTTGGGTTACTAAAAGACCATATAGCTAGTTTAAGACTTATGCTGGACAAGTGTAGACAGCATCAGATTTCCTTGAACTTGAAAAAGTGTATCTTTTGTGCACCTTTTGGAATTCTGCTAGGTCATATTGTATGTAAGCAAGGACTGATGATGGATCCTGCGAAGATAGCCATTATTTTGAACTTTCGACCTCTGAAGTCTGTTAAGAAACTTCGCACTACACTTGGTCATACTAGATATTACAGGAAATTCATTAAAGGATATGCTCAGATCACAGCCCCTATGGAAAAGCAGTTGAAGAAAGATATTAAGTTTGAATGGACACCCGAGTGTCAAGAAAGCTTGGATATTTTGAAGGAAAAGATGGTAACTGCCCCTATCTTAGTATTCCTTGACTGGAATAAGGAGTTTCCTGTGCATGTTGGTGCATCCTCCATTGCTTTGGGTATAGTATTGGCTCAGTCAGGTGAAGGTAATATTGATCACCCTATTGCTTTTGCAAGTAGAAAATTGTCCACAGCAGAAAAGAATTATACTATGACAGAACGAGAAGGTTTAGCTATGGTTTATGCATTGCAGAAGTTTCGGCACTATCTGTTAGGATCTCATTTTAAGATGTTCACTGACCATTCTGCTTTGAAGTATTTGGTTAACAAGCCTGTGCTAGGTGGAAGGATATGCAGATGGTTGATTTTGTTTCAGGAATATGACTTTGATATCATAGTCAAACCTGGAAGACTTAACCTAGGTCCTGACCACTTGTCGAGGCTCGACTCAGGAGAAGAGCCCATTAGTTTGGACGAAGGTCTTCCTGATGCCCAGTTGTTTGCCATCCAGATGGTTGATGACTATTTTGAGGATATTGTTCAGTACTTATCTATAGGTTTTGCACCCACCGAAATGACAACACAGCAGAAGAAGTAGCTGGTGGTTAGAGAATTCGACTTTACCTTAATAGCAGGACAGCTATATAAGATGGGACCAGATGAAACATTGCGCAGATGTGTCTTGGAGCATGAAAAACCATTAATTTTGGCTGAGGCACATTCTAGAGCAGTAGGAGGTCATTACACAGGAAAAGCTACAGCACAGAAGATTCTGACAGCCAGATTGTGGTGGCCCACAATTCATAAGGATGCACGAGAGTATTGCCATAGCTGCCACATCTGTTAAAGGATAGGCAAACCATCTAGGAGGGACGAGATGCCTCTAGTTCCACAGGTAACTTTACAAGCCTTTGACAAGTGGGCTATTGATTTTGTTGGACTTATCAATCCCCCTACAAAGAAATCCGGAGCAAGATACATTATTATAGCAACTGACTACCTTACTCATTGGGCCGAAGCTCAACCGGTCAAGAACTGTAGCGCTGCTACAACTACGAAGTTCATATTCGATAACATCTTGTCAAGATTTTGGTGTCCTAGAATTCTTATGAGTGATCAAGGATCACATTTCCTAAACAAGACTATTGAAGTATTGACTGAAGAATTTCAAGTATATCATCAGAAGAGTACTTCCTATCATCCTCAAGCAAATGGAACTATCGAAGCCTTTAACAAGATCCTTGAACATGCTCTGACGAAGGTGTGCAATGTTAACATAAATGATTGGGATCTTAGAATTCCAGCAGTACTATGGGCTTATAGAACCACCTACAAGAATTTGACAGTCCATACACCTTTTAGGTTGGTCTATGGACAAGAAGCAGTCATGCCCATGGAGTACATTGTTCCTAGCCTAAGAATATCCACTTTCACAGAGATGGATGATCCAGCTATGATGAAAAAAGGCTGGCAAATATACTAGAACTTGAAGAAGACAGATTCATCGCAGGGTTCCAACAGCAAGTACAAAAATCCAGAGAAAAAGCATGGCATGATAGACACATTAAGTAGAAGCAGTTCCAGAATGGTGATCTTGTCCTCTTATATGACAGTAAATTCATGAAATTCCCAGGTAAGTTCAAGACACATTGGAAAGGACCCTACATAGTGCAGAGAGTTACCGATGGTGGCACAGTCCAGCTAGCTAAATTAAATGGAGAAATTTTACCTTCCATGGTGAATGGAAGTAGGTTAAAGAAGTACAGGGACAAGCCGGGACCCACTAATCAGAAGAAACAACAAGAAGGATCATCTAAGTACCAAGAATAGTTGGAATTGGGTACTAGACTATAATGAAGTTGTTCTCAAAGCTACGAAGTATTGAAGACTGTCAAAGTTCGAAGGTTGAAGTTTGGTTACCGCTTGGGTCAGGATGGGTCGAAGGCCAATATTCTGTCGAAGGTACTCATTGAGGCAAAGCTGAAGTTAGTGGTTATGTCGAAGAAGAAAGGTGTGTCATAGCCTAAAATGTGACTGATGGGACAAACTATACTTGACGGCGTTGGCACGTGAACTTCCTTACCAGCCGTAATGATGAGATCTTGGGAAAATCTAACGTCGTGTGGACAGGATTTACCGCCGCTCCAACAGATTTGGTGTCATTCATGCACCATCATGACAGAATTTGTTGCGGGATTCTATAAGAAGCCACATAGGCCTGCGACTCCTGCATTGAGCATTTCTTTGAGTTTAGAGTTAGCACCATGTCGATTGATCACGAAGTCCAGGAATTGTTACAAGAGTTCAGAGAGAGAGGTCTGCAGAACCTTATGAGCAATCCACCCTGCGAGGAGATGTCTCCAGCGCCGAAGCAGCCAATGCAGATACGATCAACCAGAAAGAAATTTAAGGCAGAATTTCTCTCTAAGCGGAACGAAGAAAGGTTAAGCCCTCAGGAAAGACTCCATAGGATCCTGAGATGTATCCTTATTAAAGCCATTTTACATCATTGTAATTATTATCTGAATTACTTTTTTGACTAATGAAAGCATTCATAGCTGCAAGCCTTTTTCACTATTTCATTCTTCAATTGCTGAGTAAATTGTGAGATCTTCTTTGTGAGTTTTGTTTTTGTCTACAGATCTATATGCTCAAATTTACATGGTATCAGAGCTACGGTGGACAAGACTCCTCTCCTCCTCAGATCTCTAGCCGGATCATTTTGTTTGTTTGATTGTGTGACAGGTTATCAGCTTTTCTTGCAGCATCCGCTACAAGC